>QAOC01041569.1:0-351057 GCA_003255005.1 Begonia fuchsioides | reverse complement strand
AAAAAAAAAAAAACAATTTTTAGGAACCACATAATTATAATTAACGCCAAATATTTTATTTAATGTAACTTAAATAAAATATTATCGATCACAGGTTGAAATTCATTTGATTAGAGTTAACTGGGCCTGTTCGGATGAGCCCATTTAATAGGGAACTGGGCCCAACGTCATTTCCTGGGCCTGTATAATTTTTTCTTTTGTAATTTTGCATTATTTAAGTATTTTGATCATCAAAATTGTTAAATAATGGGGAGTTTTAATTTCACTATTACGAATTCATCATTATTAATTTGGTTTAATTAAATTAATAATTTTACTTCAATTCTAAAAGAGTAATGTTACGTGAGTCTTCTCTTATTTTTATCAAATTGATATACTTAAATAGTGAATTATTAAAAGAAATATTATATTTATTACATCAGCAAGAGACGTGGCATAACATAATTGGTTCATTTCTGAGGCTTTTCCACAAGGCCCAAGCTATGGTCGGATTTATATTGCACACGACGCTGCAAGAGGCAATGCAAATTGCTTATTATGGTAGAGAGAGAGAGCGAGAGACTGTAAATCTCGTTCCCCAGGGTACTGATTGGACTGTTTATCACTGGTTAATTTCGACCCGAGGTTAGTTCTTCTGAGCCCCGAGGTGCTTCATTTTGTGTTGTTCGGGTTCTATGTTGTCTGAGACCAGAACTAGGCTTTAGATTCTTATGATGATTTGTAATGTGCTTTAGTCGTGAAGTGAAGTGAAGTGCGATTTGTTCGTAGGGTTATTGATTTGGCTCGTTATTTGATTATGTCAGTTCGGTTATGGCTGGAGGCCAGCTGTTTGTGAAGAATTAGGGTTTATGGTTTAGATTTTAAAATCGTCTTCTTTTATGTTATTTGTGATATCGTGCTCTATCTTTTTCCTCCGTGTATACAAGTTTAATAGAGATATCTTTAGTTCATCACATAATTTGGTAGCGTGGATGATGTCCAGTTGGAAAGAAATCATATCTGGAATGTCCTGAAAATTTAGTGTTCTGGCTGATATCTGGGATTGACTGATGGTAATGCGAGGTGAAAAATTGGGGAAAATAATTTTGACACTGCTTACTCCTTAGAGAGCATCCCAGAATTTTGTTTGATGTGAATTTTAAAGGTCTATGCTCGTGGAAAGTGACCATTCTCTACCTTTGTTTTATGTATCTTGTGTAGCAATGAATTTGAGGATTGTTCTGTGTTTGTTTGCAATTGAAAATCAGAATAGTTACATTTATTTCTACCTTGATTCTGAAGACTTTCAAATTACGACAATTCTGTTGAGCATGTCTGGCATTGTTGCTCTTGTCAAATTACAAATAATCCTTAAAACATAAACTCGTGTGCGGAAGATAATTTAATTATTTATATTCTATCAACATTGCACCTCTTTTTTTATTGGTATGTACATGTGAATTTTTTAAATAAGATTAATTTTTTACTTTGCCTACTTTTGATTTTTATACCATGAAAAATTATCAATAATCTCAAAAACTTAGTTTGTGGTTGAGGATAATTAAACTCTATATCTCTTAACATTGTTACAATGTCTGATAGTCCCTGAATACTTGATAATGAAATAATTGGGTCTTTTTTAATTAATTTTTGTAATTGTTTTTAATTTGTATTACCATCTTTGTCTTCTTGAAGCTACGGGCCATGAGTAAGAACAAAAGAAACCCTCATGTGTTCTTCGACTTGTCAATTGATGGTGATCCTGTGCAAAAAGTAATTATAGAGGTAGATGGCAATCCGAATGGATGAAGTTTTTTTGCTGGAGAAGTTTGTGATTTTTCTCTATTTAAAAAAGAACAACTTTATACATCCCACTAAACACTTACTTATGGTTTATTTGGGTGATGCAGCTTTTTCACGATGTTGTTCCGAAGACCGTTGAGAATTTCAGGGCCATTTGTACAGGTAACTAGCATCTCTTTGATATTTCTTGTCAAAATATCTTCTGTCTGTAATTTAATGAAACTTAGATTGCATGTTGTTTATTACTTCTTCTTGCTGTAGTTTTTTTTACTGGGGTTGGAAGTACTTTGATAAACATAGAAAGTATGTAAAAATAAGATCAATGTGAGAACATATATGCGAAGAATGCCACTCTCTCTGGGAAAAAAATTCCATTGAAAAGTAAAAAACGATGTTTTTTAGCTGTGGAATTAAAGTTTATTCGAAGCATCTGGATATCCTTCACTGAGGAGAGTGATTGAAAAAAACTCCCATAGTATTACCTTTTCTATTAACTTATGTCACTAATTCAATTATGCTGATTGATAAATGCCATGTGTTCCGCTGCTTGTAGTGCCTTGCAAGTGCTTTTGAGTAATGAGATTCTTTCATGTAAAAGAATTAACAATTCTGGTAAATAGAAAATGCATTCAACATTGTGCGAATATTGTTTTGCTTCTTCTAGCTCTATCATATTGGTTCTGTAAATACACTTTATTTGTGATGATTTCTATCTTCATTGAAGATTGTCCAGCCTATCTCTTTGTGTGATTAAATCACTAGAAATCTTAAATTTGGACTCAGTTCCTGCCATTTAACAGACAGTACATGGTTCTCTTTTTTTTTTTTTTCATTTTGAAAATGCAGGTGAAAAGGGAATCGGAAAGAGTACTGGCAAGCCTCTTCACTACAAGGGAACATATTTTCATCGAATAATTAAAGGGTTCATGGCCCAAGTATGTTTCTTTTTCTGTCTTTCCTCTTGACGAATTATATTAATTTATTATGGTGGTGCACTTGATGCATTATTATATTAATTATGGTGGTGCATTGATGTACAATACAGTCATTTTTGTCTATTATATTATACAATACAGTCATTATGATCATGAATGTTATTTGAAATGTTCCTTTGTGATATGAAATGAAAACTATTCATTGATGTTAATCAAGATTTTTGTATGACTGCAATACAACAATTAACAAACCTAATCTTTAGATTAGAAAAAAATTCCTATGCCTTACAGTGATGAATTAAGTAACAGATTTTCTAGAGATTTTATGCAGTCATTATCTATGATCATATATATTTTGAAAAGTTTCTTTGTGATACAAAACAAAAACTATTTCATTGACGTTAGTTAAAATTTTCTGTGTACTAAACCTAATCTTTAGATAAGAAAAAAAATTCCGATGCCTTACAGTGATGAATTAAGTAACAAACTTTCTAGAGATTTTATACCATTGTCACTTATATTTGGCCTGGCACACGGTGTTATTGTTTATTATCCTTTCAGGGTGGTGACTTTTCAAAAGGAAATGGTACGCCTTCTCTACTGTGGATGGTTTCATATCTTGATTTTATAAATGCATACTACACTTGAGATATAACTTATTGTTTGTAGGCACAGGAGGTGAAAGCATCTATGGGGGGAAATTTGCAGGTTCATTTTGCATATATTTGACCATTATTTTTTGCCCATATAGCAAATGTTATCAAGATGTAAATGCAAAATAAAAAACCTAAGTAATGCCAAATAGATAAGGATAAACATTATGCTCATGTAAGTCTCTCTTCTTTTGCAGATGAAAATTTTAAACTAGAACATGATGGTCCTGGCGTTCTTTCTATGGCAAATGGTGGTCCAAACACAAATGGGTCCCAATTTTTTATAACATTTAAGCGCCAACCTCATCTTGATGGGTAATTTTGCTCACTTTTTATTGTGTTAGACCTATATAGCTTCAACTCCTTCCTTATGCCCCCTACATATGGCTCCTGTCGATGACAGTTCTATCAAATAGTATTAAAAAATTATATTGATTTCAACTATGCGAGTCAAACTTTGGATAAGTGGTGATCTAGTATTATGAGTATGATAGTGGAAAGTCGTGAGTTACATTGTCACCTCATTACTCTGTTATCATTTTGAAATTGAAATATAAGTTTTTTTCAATATATTTTATTAAATTAATGATGCCTTGAGCAGGAAGCATGTTGTTTTTGGAAAAGTTGTGAAGGGATTAGATGTTGTAAAAAAAATTGAGCAGATTGGAACGGCTGATGGAAAACCTGCCCAAACTGTAAAAATTGTTGATTCTGGGGAAACATCTCAAAGTAAAATTCAAGATGTAGTTGGCAAGGAGAAAGGTAGTTTTAGTGTAGTTTACTATTTTTGTAAAATTATCTTGTTTAGGAGAACAATGTTTCTTTATTCATGTCTCCTCAATGGCTTCTTCAGTTAAAAAAGTAAAATCTGGGAAGGTAGATTCCGAGACTGATTCTGATGAGCAAGTCAAAACAAGGAGGAAAAAAACTGTCAAGAGCCAAAGAAAGAGGAGGAGATATTCTTCGTCGGATTCATCCTCTTCAGAAACCGATTCATCCATTTCAGATTCTGATTCTGATTCTGACACATCATTATCTGACTCAAGTTCTTCTTCTGATGGAAAATATCGAAAGAGGAGGTCTAAGAAACGGGTGAAAGTTCAGCGTGGGAAGAAAAATGTGGGTGGAAAAATGGAGAGGAAGAGAGGTCGGCCTACTAAACATTCAAAGCGCAACTCCAAATGGTTGGTTTTCTTTCTAGTTATAATTCAACTTTTCTTCTCAAAATTTATTTTTCCACTTTTCGTGTTCTGTTCTCACTGATGCGGTGTATATTTTTAGGAGCTCTGAAAGTAGGAGTGAGCCAGAGAGTAAGACAAGTTACGATAGCGACAGCAGCTCAGATGATCGAAGAGTTGTTTCGCGAGATGCTGCTTCTCGTAAAACCAAAATCTCAAAGCCTAGTGAGGCTGAACCATCAGGAAATTTCGGTATGGGACTTTTCCACTTTTTGAATAAGCTATGAATTTAGTTTATGTGAGCAAGAGCTAAGTTGTAAATGTTTGACGATAAAGTTGTCTAAACAGAGTCGTATATTAATGTTAGATGTGGGAAATAAATTGTCATCTCCAGAGGCAGACGCAGTTCCTGAAAAGCAGAATAATCTTAACAAGATATTGTCTGTAGAAGAAGGGGAATTGTCTCCAAAGAATGGTGAACTTCCAAACAATGGGCATGATACTGCTAAACCCGACCAAGCTGCTAATCGACATTCAGATTCTAACCACTCCAGGTTTCTTTAATTTCGATAATTTCAATTTGTTCTCTTTTTATGTTTAATATTGTTTTAGACTTCATTTGTTAGCACTTTTGGAACTTGGGTTGTTGATTTTTCAAATGATGAAGAAAGTAACAAAGTTGTGGACTCGATTAACAGGAGTCCAACTCTGAAACCAAGGTCTGGAGAAAGCCCAAACTTGAACATAAACCAAATTTCTGGAAGTCCTAGGAAGCATGATAAAGAAAGCAAGGCCTTGTTAAGAAGCCCTAATGGCTCCCCAAAGCGCGTACGGAAGGGGAGGGGATTTACTGACCGCTTCTCATACGTACGTCGTTACCGTACACCATCACCTGAGCGACCTCCATTGCAATCCTATCAGTATGGCAGGAGAGATGGGCGTGAATCAAATCTTGATGGGTAACCTCAGTATGGCATAATTTCTTTTTAATATATTATTAAGAACTCAGAAATATTCATTTTATTTTTATTCGTCTTTATTAGCTACAAGAATTACCGAGATCGGTCGCCCAATAGACAACATAGAGGCCCTCCCCGGGGTAGAAGCCCTCCCAGGTTTCATCTATTTTACACATTTCTCTGTGTCAATTTATTGCAATCTAGATAATATCAGATCAAATTTGAAGTATTTATAGTATAATTTTCCTTAGAAAAAACTAACCTTCATCATAGCTAAAACATTTGTGGCACACTAACAAGGAATATCTGAACTTAATGAAGTTCTTTAGATTCTGATAGAGCTTATTTAATGCACCAAATAAAGAACACAAAGATCATAAACAACACGAAGATAAAAAAAATCAACACTAAGAACATAAAATGAAATAGAATGGAAAACAGTTAATGGAAGTTTTCTTCTCCTTCTTGTTGAGCTATAAATGGATGCTATCTCCCGCAAGTTTTCCCTTTAATTCTCGATACCCATAAACAGTGAACTTTCACATATTTATACTCCCCTAAGATATTTTCCTAACAAAAGAAATATCATAATAAAAAGAAAGGCCTCTTGGGCTAAACTTAATTGGAGCTTTATTAGATTCCTTTTTCGTATACTCGGAGAATCGAAATTTTTTCAAACCTGCATATTGGAGCAAAGTAATTTTGTTTATATGACCTTGCTATAAAGAAGACAAAGAGCATAAACAACACGATGATAAAAAAAGATCAACACTAAGAACATAGAACGAACGAAATAAAATGGTAAATAATTAATGGAAGTTTTCCTCTCCTTACTGGTAAGCAATTGATGGATGCTCATATCTCCTGCAAGTTTTCCCTTTAATTCTCGATACCGTAGAGAGTGAACTTTCACATATTTTATACTAACCTAATATATTGTCCTAACAAAAGAAATATCACAATATAAAAGAAAGGCCTCTTGTGCTCAACCTAATTGGATCCTTATTAGATTCCTGAATCGAAATGTTTTCAAACCTGCATATTGGAGCAAAGTAAGCTCTTTTGTTTATATGACCTTGCTATATGAGTTTCATTAGACCCATTTTTAGACATATGCTACCATGTTTCATTTCATTTACTATTGAAATCAAACAAAATTCTTTTCAGAAACCGGAGCAGGAGTCGTCGATCTATTTCCCCCAGTCCAGATGGCTATCGTGGACGTAAACCGAACAGATATAGCAAGAGTCGAAGCCGTAGTCCTTCAGATAAGCGAAACCCGATAAGCGAGAGTTTAAGATCTCGTCTTGGTCCTCGGGTCGATCATCAGCGCCCTTCAGACAAAGGAAATAATCCGGCCGCTACCCATTCGAGATCTCAAGAAGGCACACCACCTAAACATCGTAATAAAATGAATTCTGCATTGCCCAGCCGGTCTACATCGAGCTCTCCATTGAGGCGAAGAGGGTTGGTTTCGTATGGAGATCTGAGCCCTGATGTCTGAGTAAGATTAGAGTCGAAATGTCCGAGCTTTGCAAATTAGCTTGCAAGAGTGGCAGAATGGTTGCTTTTTCTGGTGTGTTTAGAGTCGAAAAGTTCGTCATCTCTTATTTGGCTTAAGTTTTATGTCTTTCTATTGGAATATATGATGGATGTAAGATTTTGACTCTATTTAATTTTATTCTGGCATCATCTAGATTATGAGAATTATTTGAGTAAAATAATCAAAATAATTATAATAAATACTTTGATTATAATAAATAATAATCAAAATAATCTTTTTTCACAAATTTATAATTTTTTAGCCTTTCTATTTACATTGTATTGATAAATATATGTACGGAATTTTCAAAACTCAAATGAAAGACAAGTACGCACATTCAGAAAACGTAAAATTAGCAACTTAGCATCGAATCCAGATGCTTTAATGGCAATTCGATTCTATTGATTCCCATTCATCTAGAAGAGAGTACAATCGAAAGCAAAGATGGTAAACACAAGCTAAATGAACTAACCTATAATATAAATCCAGACAAACACTCTAGAACAGGTGATGAATCCTACTGTAATAGTCACAGAAATTAAAAGGCTTAAAGGGTTTTATAAGATAACAGTGATTCAGAAACAGAGCAAAGATCTCACTCTTTGGATGTTTTGTTGATAAGGGACTTGTGAATGTGAGGGATAACGCCTCCTCCGGCAATGGTTCCTTTAATCAGGGTGTCGAGCTCTTCGTCTCCTCGGATAGCTAATTGCAAATGCCTTGGGGTGATTCTTTTCACTTTCAGATCTTTGCTTGCATTGCCAGCCAACTCAAGAACTTCGGCTGTGAGGTACTCCAGAATGGATGCCAAATAGACCGCCGCAGTTGCCCCAACTCGTCCATTCGCAGAGATTCTTGTTTTCAAGTGCCTATGAATTCTACCAACTGGGAACTGAATTCCGATCATGTGAAGTTAAATTACAGGTAACCTCTTGTTGAAATCAATCATATAATCCAGGTAAAACAATGCAAATATGAAACTCATTATAAATCAAATCCAAAAATCTGATGATACAAGTATTCACTAAACAGTGTAATGAACTGAGAAACACGACCTAAACAAAGCAAAGATAAGACGAATAAAAGCAATGGCAATTTACCTGAATACCAGCTCGAGATGACCTAGACATGGGTCTCTTCTTATCCTTATCTTTCTCCTTGTTAGCTGCCGGTGTCTTGGCAGCCAAAAGCCCCTTCCCGCCTTTCCCAGCCATTTTCACCTGTTTCAATTGCAATCCTAATCTTCAGGCTTAAAAAAAAGTCAAAAACGAAAATAATCCAAGAACAGTTGAGAACACTGAATTTCTAAAGCTCCGGTGCGTTCGACGAAGCTGAGATCTGGTATGTGTGCGTGCGAGAAGAGAGAGAGACCTGAAAGCGGAAGAAGCGCGGGAGAACAGAGAGAAAGGCAGGGTGGGCGGGCGGAAGATGAGTAGTTAATATTTTTTCTCAACAATTCGAGTTGGCGGTAAACATTAGGCGGGAAATTACAAAATTCGAATATTATATCTTCGAACCCAACAATTTGAGGCCCATTTCGTGTTTTCTAAGGCCATCAACTATATTATGAATACTCAATTTGATAATTTGTCTGATCCTTGGAAAAAATAGGATCAAAAGTTATATATATTTTCACATCGGTGCATTCCTCGTCTCAAATCTCGGTTCGCAATCGTTCTCGCTGCATTTGTACTCTTCTCTTTCGTCTGAATCTGCCTTCCAAATCAACGGAGATTTTTATTATCGCTTTCGTTTAGTTGCAGCCAAGATTCCTTATCTTTCTCCTCCCAATCGGCGATCAGGTATTGCGTCTCTCCCGTATTTACGGTTTCATCGCGCTGGATCTCTTTGCATATAAGAAAAAGTCCCTCGTTAATTTCTCCGTCTCAGCTCTGAAAAAATTGTTCAATTTCTAGATTTTACAACTTTTTCGGGGTTTCAATTATCCTAGCCAATTGGCTTGCAATTTAGACTTTTACAAGAAGAAACTAATGGCTTGGAGCTACTAATTGTTTTTTCAATTGCAATCGCAACTTTAGTTTCAGCTTGCTTGTAGATTGACCTGTTTTAGTTGATTAGATTGGACGAGTGTCTTCGTTTACTTAACGATTCACAGTCATTATTGAAAGGATCTGTGAACCGTCTTCTTCTAGAAACTGGACAGTTAAATAACTGATAGTTAGTTACAGAATAAACTTCCAGACTGTTAGATGTTAGCTTAAAAACAGTTGGGTATAAATAGATCAAGAAGTTCATCTTCTCGGGTAAAACAGTTGGGTATAAATAGATCAAGAAGTTCATCTTCTCGGGTGTGAGATACAGAAGTTCTAGAGAGGTTACAGTCAAAGTTCTTCAGCTACAGATAAGAGAGTTCAGGAGAAACTTATCTTGAGGTGGTCTGAAGTCGGACTGAGCCGGGTGATGCTTCTGAATCACGAGGAGACTTTCGCCGGAGAGAATCGAGAGAGCAGAGAAGAAGGAAGAGATAGATATGGTCTGTAAATGAAGTTGTGTTTCTTTTCTGAGTAATAAAATTACATGTTGTCCCGTGGATGTAGGATTGATAACACGTATCAATCCGAACCACGTTAATCGACGACTCTCACTCCTTTTCGTGTCTCATTTCTGCACAAGTAAACAAAATCAAATTGAACCAAACCGGTTTAATAATCAGTTTTAATTCATCAATTATTGTTATTGCTTTATTATTGTAGATGGCCAACAAAGCTCCAATCTCCACAAGCAACTCTGCACTTATTGCCATGATAGCTGACGAAGTAAGTTTAACCTTCCGCTGCACGGTTCATGAGATGTTCATATGATTTTTTTGTCAATCTCCTTCAAATCTGCATTTTTCAATGAACATAAGTTTAATTCAAGACTTCTTTTTTGTGTTGATGAGCTTGAAAGAGTGGTCGAAATTAAAGGGTTTTGATACAAGCTAATCATAAAGTTTAACGCAAGTCTTTTNTTTTTTTTTTTTTTTTTTTTTGCGTTGATAAGCCTGAAAGAGTGATTGAAATTTAAAAAGATTTTGATACAGGCTAATCATATTTTAGTTGTTTGTAAAGTAAAGCTTAATTTTATGTACTCATAATGCATAACTCTACGAGCCTATCGCCAAAATGGATCTTTTCTTTCAAGCGAAAGACTACATGTGATGAAATCGTGGATAGAAAATTACAATTGACACTTTCTCAATCAAATGTCCAAGTCAAAATCCAACAAGTGAGGTTAAAGCATCCATAGTTATCATTATTGCTGATTATGATGATTGATGCATGGGTTGAGTTTCAAAAGATTGGTGAAATTTTTGGGTGCAGGACACAGTTGTCGGGTTTCTACTTGCTGGAGTAGGTAATGTTGACCTGAGGAGAAAGACAAATTACCTTATTGTTGACTCAAGTATGTTTTATTCCATCTTATATTATAAACATTTTTATATATTAACCTTATTATGAGAGACACTCAGCAACATGGATTTTCGGTTTCTTTGAATAATTTCCTACGACAGAAACAACTGTTAAACAAATTGAAGATGCCTTCAAGGAGTTCACAACACGGGAGGATATTGCTGTGGTTCTTATTAGCCAATACGTAAGTTTTTTTCCTGAAGAAATGAAAACGGGTTTTCTCCTTCCAATTTGGTGGCGGATGGCTAATTTATTTAATAAATTATTAGGAAGAATACTTCGTGATCGAAGAATCACAAAAAGAACTAAATTTTATTTCTAGAATTTTGATAAACGATGACAGATCAAACGATGGCTGATGTAATTAACATGTTATTAACGTAATAAATTGCAAATAGTAATTATAATAAATAGTTGTTTGACAAGACAATTACGTCAATCAATGTTTGACATGTCATCGAGTGTTTTAAGAGGATGATAAATCTTTTGATAAGACATTTCCTTTGGGCTCTATTGTTTTTCTCACCAAATCAATAGTTCTCCTTTGTTATTGGATGTATAAAGTTGATGATAAATCTGAGCTCTTTGATTGGTCTACTAGTGTCTGAATGTTCTTTCTCATTTTGGGTTCTGAAAAAGGATATAACTTTTTCATCGTCAGACATGGTGTTGGTGAGTTTCAGGTCGCAAACATGATGAGGTTTTTGGTGGACAGCTACAGCAAGCCAATTCCAGCAATTCTGGAGATTCCTTCCAAAAATCACCCGTACGATCCCACTCAGGACTCCATCCTTTCACGAGTGAAGCATCTCTTTTCTGCCGAGTCTGTCGCATCAGGTAGGCGCTGATTACATACGTGTGTGTATTGGTTCTTTTGATTGCTTCAATATCTGCTGACATGAATTGAATGGTTTCATAAGAGGAAAAGACGCAATTATTAGGGCTTGAAGCAGATGTTCTTAACCTAACTATATAGGTTTTTATCTGAATTATTTAGTTTTTCATTGCTGATGTTTAAACGTATATTAAATGCATTGGTCAGTGACGGATTACCCTCAAAATGGTATTTCCCAAGGCCCAAAACCCATACCACCCAATTCATGACTACACCATCCAACCGTAGTAAGTCCAGCCCATCCATCCAGTCCAGCCCTGTCCATTCTGGATTGACCAGCGCAGCCAAGCGACTCCAAGCCCAGCTCAACACCGCCTAGGCCAGCCCGGCAATTTCTTGAGAGCCCAGTCTTGCATCGTAATGATTGTAAAGCCCAGCCCAGCACATTCTTCATTGAACCGCCCGAGCCAGCCCAGTCTAACCTAGCCCAGCCTACTCATAAGTCCTATACACCGACGGCCCAAAAAGCACCAAAGGCCCAGCCCATCACATACAGCAAAGCCCATTCCCAAGGCCCACCCATCACCCAGTCATACATGTTAAAATCATCCCACATCCACAACAGAAAGATAAATCAAATTAAATCTCTATTTTTCAAGTATTTGCTTTATTGGCGGGAGGAGATTCCTCTTCCTCTGTACCCAAAACAGTTGGTGGGCTGTGATTCGGATGATGACAGTAAAGACTTAAACTAGGTAATATTGAGGGATTGCTACAATTATTCCAAATAATATTTAATTAATAAGAGGAGGCCTGGGTGGAAAAACATGACGGGAGATGTGACCATGGGTTCATAGTCTACAAACAGTTGGTCAAAAATTGAATGGGACAGTAATAAAATTAAGAATATTGTGGCCGAGTGTAGACAAATGAAATGGGGACCGGAAAGCAACTACCATAAATATAGGCTTTTATTCAAAACATCATAAACGCAGCATTTTGATCATAGTAATATGGAGAAACATCCTTCCTAATTAGAAATTAGCATCCACAAATAAGTAATTAGCAAAAGATTAGAGCACAATTACGTTGCAGTGGCGGCCACCATTTTCTACCCTGCCTTTCTTCTCCCCATCAGCCCACTGCAAAAGCACAACAAATAACCTTGTATGAGATTGCGTTCAATTTTTATAATATAAAACAGCCCTTCTAATTCTAGCATGGCGAAGCCATAACCATCTCTTCTTCAGCATATTCAAACTCAGCTCATTGTTATCTTTACCTGTGCACCGATGGAATGTGGAACCCTGATCCTCTTCGAGCCATCGCCTAAGCGTCTGAACGAAGATATGTTGTCCATAGGAGTCGAGTTACCACTGACCTGCCAACAATACCAAAACGACAAGGCTTTATTGAGGATTCGTTTCCTAAAAAGTTATCTAATAACTTGAAAATAGAAAACTACAGTACCCGAACAAATTAACAATTATCCTAAATACTCAAAATTTTGAGTAAACGATAATTTAATTATTTATATATTAACATTCTTCCTCAAAGGTAAGTCATTTTGTTTCGTTTGATTCTCTCAACCACAAAAATCTTGACATCATTTCAGAAAGACAATACTTTGATGGAGCTGGCAAAGGATTTTACACTCGATTTTTAAGATTTCTCATTGGATGTTCATGAATAAAATTTAAGTCAAACTCAGCATCTCAATGAGATATTATTGTACCTGACTTCTGATGGCTCCGACCAATAATTCATCACAGTCTGATGCATGGATACTTCCTAAATTAGGGCACTGAAGTAGTAATCTCTCTGTGAATTCATAAATTACAAATATCAGATAAGATCACAGTAAACCAAGGGAAAGGATATCAAAACAAACCTGGATTCAAATTCTTACAAGCGTTCAAGTTAAGATCGTCGAGCAGTGGACAGTTTAGATATAAGGCCTGCATTAAAATTTATAATAATTAGAGCACAAAAAAATCAGCTACCAAAATATTACTAAAAGATGAAAGATACACACATCTAAGCCAGAACAGCCCCATAGGCTAAGCTTTTTCAACTGGCTATGCTTAATAATAAGCTTCTGATAAATAAGATGAATCTTAGAGTTAGGTGTTTTTTGTGCTTCACAATCTTCAACTGAATTAAATGTTGAAGAGTTGGAATCAGGATCACATATGGTCATGCCACAATCCATCAGTTCAAGATGCGGCAACTGAGCCGTCGCAAACTGTATGCCACCTGAAATTAGTATATAATAAAGGTTAATAAGTTCAAAATAAAGAATAATGAATATAGAGTACAGATAAGACCAACTAATTACTTGAAGTGACATTCGGACAGAGAGCAAGGAGGAGTTTGCACATTGTTTCTGGAAATACATTGCAGATCATCCCAATACCGCTGTCACTTATGCTAGACCTGAAATCAAACTTCAGCAATGAGAAGAAAAAACACCCAATGTTCAGGATTCAGTCCAGTCAATTTGTTCCAGACTGGAACATTTTGACACAGAACTTGGTACAAGGACATTGATCATTCATGTATATTTTAAGCAGCTGATTATGGTATCCACTATATGTGTCCAGCTTCGACGTATAATTTTCAAAAGAAAAGCATGTTGCCTTATATTGTATGTTATTAGAATACTTCAACCTATGATAAAAACTTACCCACTAAGGTCTAATAGCTCTAATTTTGGGTAGCTTGAAGCAATGGCAGCAACAGATGCATCAGTTATTTGAGTTCCAAGAACTAGAGAGAGCATACGCAGTTCCCTGACCATTTGAAATATAAAGATGATCGCCAATTTTTTAGGCCGTATGGGCAATGTATTTAATGAAAAATTGACGGCATACCCTAACTGTGCAGCTGTAAGCGCTAGAACCACAGCATGAGAAAGACGATCAGATGCAATATGTATATTCTGCAGTTTTGGACAACCCCTTCCTATGCTCTCAAAGATTGAAGTAAGATCTGTATTATCATTTTCATGACAAGAAAACTCCAAGGAAAGCTCTTCCAGATTTTGGCAGTTAAAAACCTGTGAAGACGAGAAAAATATTAGAATGGTTGATTTTACAGGGGCGCTTGCAACATTTGATACAAAAATATAGATAATAAGGTACCATCTTAGAAAGAGATCGAAGATCTGAAAGCCACAACTTGCTGATACTTGATGAAGAGAAAACAAAGCCCCCTAAATTCGAGCATCCTTCCATTTTAAAGCTCTTCAAACATCGTTTATCAGCAACAAACCGACCTAGTTCATCACTGCAAATCAAGAAATGAGCGTTAACAGCTTAATCATTGGATTTCCACACATCACTGAGTCCTCCATCACTAGACAAAGTAGCTATATAACATGGGCTAAGCATTAATTGTATCAATAATAAAATCAAATACATAAAGATTCCAATGGATAAAGTATAGCAGTATGACTGCAAAACGTTTTTTCACTTTAAAGAAATGGTGGTAAGATCAGATTAAGAAATTCAAGTATTAATTAAGCCAGCCAACACGTTCATACTTCAATAACCATTTGACACCTTTAACCACAATCATAATAGTGTAAAAGGCCAGTAACAGGGTCTAAATGTCATCACATATGAGTATTCTTACTTGAATATCCCAGTGATTTAAAATGGATCAAGAATTACAAAAATATATATATATATATTGGCATGAAAATTTAATATATGATCCAAAAACCATTATTTTTCATTTTGCGGTTGAAAATATCCTAGACAACGTCTAATAGAGTAATGAAAAATAGAAATGAAGACGATTAAGTATCAATCTCAGGGAACGTACCCAGTGATGCGATTGATTGAGGACTTAGAAGTAGAGATCTCCATATCCTCAAGATTGGGACATGAGAAAGCAATGCAAGCCAGCATTGTTGCATCCACATGACTGTCACAAAAGAATAAACGGAAACGGTGAAACATGTCCATGTTTATGTACTGTATAAACTTTAGGAAAATAATAAGTAAAAGAACCAAGTTTGGAACAGATTTGGAAGATAGGGTTCCGCACCGATAACAAATCACGAAGTGCTATAGTCTCAGAATGTATTGCTGATCAAAACAGTGTAAAATTACTTTCTACACTGTTGATTGTGAATCAACAAGCAACTTGGATTTCTCCACTGATCTGAACAGATCGAAAAGAAAATCATTTCATAGTGTTAATTTAAGTTATCTTGTCCCAAAGTGACTTGGGTCACTTTCATTTTTCTTCTTTAACTTCATTAGTTTCATACTGAAATGGATTGTCCTAGAAGATCGATCCATTCATAACATAGATCTAGATCTGTTGGAGTCCTGAGAACCCCTAACGGGCTAACCTTTCCATTCTAAGCGAGAGGCTCACAAGCCCCGAGCACTTTTGTAATATCGATGCAACAAGTCCAATCTGAGCAGTTCTAGGAATTCTCAGCCTCAAAGCCTCGGCTGCTCGCCAAAGTTTCTTCGTGGTTCCCCTCCAACCCTTGCAAACCCTCGCTGCCGACAAGAGTTCTGCCGGCGGCAATCTCCTCAACACCTCCCAAAGACAACTAGCGGTCAAACCTCCCGAACACGGATCCATTTCTGGATCCTCCGACAAAGCTCCGATTTCATCAGCATCATCAGGGTCAGCTTCCAAACCCCCGCGCACATCATCGGCGTCTTCAAATGAAAGAGCGCGACGCAGGTTGGGAAATGAAAGCCGGGATGACGATGGACGGGAAATGGAGAGTGGAGTAGGCTCGGATATGACAACAATACCAGATTTTGAGCTCTCAACTGGCGTTGTGGAGACGACTTCGCAAGAATGACCCTTCTTAGGAAGACCACATCGACCACAGTTGTAATTTCCACGCTTTTTCCCCCTCTTCTGTTCACTATTTGAAAAAGAGGTGGAGGCTGCGGCGGCCGGCGCGGTGTCGGAGCGGTGGGGCAGATGATATTGCTCCATAGAGAGAATGGAGAGAGAGAGAGAGAGAGAGAGAGAGAGAGAGAGAGAGAGAGAGAGGGAGGGAGAGCGGTAGACATGGAGAGAAAGGGAGCCTGGTGAAGATATAAAGGGGCGGGAGATTAGTAGGGAATTGGCGCTTATTTTTAAATAAATTAAAATAATTAATTAATTAATTAATTACTAAATAAGGGTAATCAACGCCGTGCAGGTTTTGAAGATCTTGTTCGCTCTTAACCATCCCAATGACTAAATTACCCCGCTTATAGTTAATTAGTAATAAAACTTAATTATTTTCTTTGCCGTAAAAGGGAATGCTGGCCTCCTGGAATGGTAAGGTCGTCTCGTAATACTCATCAAACATTGAGGGTATTGTCGTACACTCAATCCAGCGGTTTTCTCCGAACTACCGAACCAAGGACGAGGAGCCACGTGTTAGGTTAGTGGTCAATCATGTTACAAAAATTGACCTCATGTTCGGACATTGTCTTATCAATTTATAATTAGTAATTCTGGTTCAAAAATTTTAGCAACATAACAATACGGTAGTTATCTATTCATACTAAAATAAAATAAAATATATTTTAATTATATTTATTTTAGATTTTGACTGATTAATTTTAATTTAAATCAATTTTAAAATTTATATCAATTTTATTTGATATTAAATTAAATTTTATCTATTTTTAATCATGCTCTAGTTATTGTTTCACGATATTTTGCCTTCAAATATCAGAATTGGACCTTGTTTCACATTTTTTTAACTGACGCTAATACCAAATAAAAATTGGCGTTTTCATGATTACTAACATAACTCAACTGAAATTAATTTATTTTTAATCTATAAAAATTAAAACAAAATCAAATCAACTGGATAATCAATCTTCTCCGATTCTAACCTAGATTTTGGTTTTTGATTATCGTTTTAGATTTATTTCGAGAGTTGATTCAATCTGATTCGTCAACCATTTGTAGGATATGTGACAAAGTCTCGATTTTTCTAGAAGATGATTTGACAAACTTTGAATTAATTCAGTCATTTAAATTATTTTTTAAACAATTTAAATTCTTAAATTCAAGATTATTAACATCACAAAGTTCATTGAAAATATTCAGGTACACGTCACCAGTTTAATTAATGAAACATTACGTTTAGACCATAAAATACATCACAGCTTTAAATTATTGAATTATAAAATATATTAATATTAATATTCACCAACTACAAATTAAATATTCCTAAATGTTTGAATTAATCAACCCATTTTTTTATCTTAAATATAAAACTCACCCGAATTAAGAAATTTGTCAACATTAAATAATAGTTTTTTATCCATTTCTTACCACGCCAAGTGCCATGAGATCATTACTCATTAATTTAATATTTTGTATCATTGATAATTTAAAATAAATACATAACTATACGTATAACATAAAAACAAATAAGTATGACAATAACCATGTATCTTAATAATACAATAAATAATTATTTATTTTTAATACACTAATTATATTTTTAATAAATAATAAGATTATAATCAAGTTTAATTCCATGAGCAAAAAATTAACATAATGCATTTTTTAATTATATTTATTGTAAATATGATTACTGGTAAACAAAAGGAAATTGTCATTCTATTCCAAGTCAATAAGGACGAATTCTCTTGAAATTAATATCTTTCGACTCTTTAATTTGTGTAATAAATAATGAAAATATTAATTTTCAATTAATGAGTGTAAGCCAAATATATATATATAAGAGTTAGTATATTATTATCTTTTTTATATATTTTTTGACGTGTATTTGCATAATTATATCAATTTAAATAATAAAATTTATTTATATTTTATTTATTAAATATATTTAAATTGATTAATAACACTAAATAAGAATTAGCTAACAATGAGGTAATATATAGTTAGGGATTAGTAAGAAGAATGTAGCAAATGCATGGTAGACTAAAAAGAAGAAATTCTGAAGTTCCATTTATCTGGTGTGGCCTGTAACCGCCAGCTTTTCTGTTGGTCAACAATGTCTATTCCTCTCTCTAAGGCAGCTCAACCACAACCTCTCCGTCTTCTCCGGTCCAGAGGATCACAATATTCAGTTTCTTTATTCAACGGGAATTACCGATTCGAGAAAGCCGAGTTCAGAAGAACGAATGCACCAGCACCAGTGCCGCCATGCCGAGCACTGTCGAAAACCAGCGACTCGTTGTCGTCCGTCATCACCGAACTACAAAAGGAAAGAGAGACAGAAGTGGGAGAAATGGAACCAGATCAAGAGGAGGGAGAAGAAAAGCCCGATCAACCTCCTCGAAGCTTCAACGAAGTGAACTGGAAAGAAATTCACGGCGAGAACGATTGGAGGGGATTGCTTGATCCATTGAACCCGCTGCTACGATCGGAGCTTATCCGGTACGGCGAAATGGCTCAGGCTTGTTACGACGCCTTTGATTACGACTCTTTCTCCAAATGCTGCGGAAGCTGTAAGTACCCTCGCAGAAATTTTTTCGAGAATTTAGGAATGTCTGATCGTGGCTACGACTACGAGGTTACGCGCTATCTCTACGCTGCCTCGAACATAAATTTACCAAACTTCTTCAAGAAATCGCGGTGGTCAGAAGTCTGGAGCAGACGCGCAAACTGGATAGGTTACATCGCCGTTTCAAACGACGAAACTTCGAATCGCATCGGCCGTCGAGACATCATCATCGCTTGGAGAGGCACAGTGACGAACCTGGAATGGATATCGGACTTAATGTATTTTCTCCGGCCAATTTCGAATAAAATAGTCCACTGCTCCAATCTCGGAGTAAAAGTAGAGTCCGGATTCGTGGACCTGTACACAGAGAAGGACGAAAACTGTCGATTCTGTAAGTCATCTGCTAGAGAACAAATCCTGAAAGAGATAACGAAATTGATCGAAGCATACGGAAACGAGGATCTTAGCATCACGATCACCGGCCATAGTCTTGGCAGCGCACTCGCCATTTTAAGCGCTTACGACATAGCAGAAACAGGCCTAAACGTAACGCCTGACGGCCGCGCAGTACCGATCGCCGTCTTTTCGTTTTCAGGGCCGCGCGTGGGGAACTTGAGGTTCAAAGAACGAGTGGAGTCATTAGGAATCAAGGTATTTCTAAATCAAAGAAAAATTGATTTCTTATGAATTAAATTGATACTAGCTATCAGGTGATTTTTTGTGTTGGTCGATGATCTCAACAGGTACTGAGAGTGGTGAACGTTCACGACACGGTGCCCAAGACGCCGGGAGTTTTCTTGAACGAGCACGCGCCGGTGAAGATAGCGTGGTCATTACCGTGGAGTTACTCGCACGTGGGAGTGCAACTTGAGTTAGACCATAAAACGTCGCCGTTTTTGAAGCCCACCGATGACCCTTTCAACGCACATAATTTAGAAGCTCATTTGCATCTTATAGATGGGTAAGTGGTAACCAACCATTGGGTATGTATGACCCATCTAAATTTTAAGGCTAATATTATTGGTCTTTTTAGTTATTTTCTTAGAATTTTGATTTTATTAATTATCTGTATTATAAAAAAACCAAAAAACAGATATCAAGGAAAGGGGAAGGGATTCATGCTGACAAGTGGAAGAGATATAGCGTTGGTGAACAAGGCCTCCAATTTTCTGAACGAGGATCACAACGTACCTCCAAACTGGAGGCAGGATGAGAACAAGGGGATGGTGAAGCATGGTGGCCGTTGGATGCAGCCTGATAGATCTAACAACGATGATCACCAGACCAGTCAGAGCTGACTACGACGAGATATCGGATCCAACAAACAAACCCAATTTCAATCCAGATTTTCCAAAAGGGACGAGGTAAGAAAACTATGCCTTTTCCAACTCTCAAAAAGTTACAAGAAATGTCAGCACATTGCTGTGCGTTTATAATATTTGCATTCAAAGAACGTATTTTTTTTATAATTTATTTGTGTAATTTGGAAACGCAAAGACAGCTTTGTAAAGATGTCATCAATTATTGAGTTCAGATTATGCGAAGAACAGAAGAAACAACAGAATTTAGCTCACTCTCATGGAAGAACACTGTTCAAACCTGGAATCGAGTTGCCCATTTCATCTCCCTTCCACCTCGGAAAGCTCTATCTATCCCGAGCCGTTGCTCGACTATGAAGATAATCAACAATTCAATAAACCCACACCTGATACGAAGAGTCCCGCTGTGACTGGCCGGCTTCGATCAGCAATCGTAAATTAAACCTTAGCTGCAGCTTTCACTTCTGGATCGCCCGTTCCCTGATGCACATTTTCAAATCACAAAACCACGACTAATCTTAGACATAAACTTTAAAACAAATGGAAGATAAATAATTAAACTTGACGGCATCATATAAAACCATAGTACCATTCATTAGATGATTTAGCAATGGAAATGTAACAGCCATTTTTCTATCTGATAACCTATTTGCAAAGTTTCCGGTCAATATAACAGAATCTACCACTTTAAACAGACCTCGGAAGAGTTGATCCGAATTTTACGAGCGGGAGTCCGCATTGTGACAAACTCTTCCCCAGCGGTAGGATGGATACCCACTGTCGCATCAAAGTGTGCCTTGGTTAAACCAGCTTTCACGGCCACTGCAAATCCCTGGAGGTGATTTTTTTCGAACAATTCAAGTGAGAAAAGAACTCGAGAAGAAAAAAAAATAAAAGAACTGGGTAAGCAGAGAAACCTGAACAAGCTCTGGTGAATCCTCTCCACACATATGCAACCCAACAACTTTATTCGTCTTGGCACAAACTATGAGTTTCATGAAGACTCGGTCCGGTAGCCCAGAGAGAGTAGCTTTTAAAGGCCGAAAGTTTGCTGTGTAAATATCTACATCGCCTAGCTCTGTTACTGCCTGCAAAAGAACTCAAGAGTAAGCAACTGATGACAAAATTCTGCTACGACTCCTCCCCTACAACGTACTTCACTCGGGCAGAGTGATGCCTGCCACTCTCTGTTACGATTTCCTCCCAGCCAATGGTTCTGACCGGAGAAAGGTGCTGACCGGGAGACGGCTCGAGTGAAGCGTAGCGTGGGGAAAGGGTCGTAACAAATTCGCTGAGTGATGAAACTTAAAAGATTTCGTTTCAGCCATCACCTGCTCTTCGGTAAGACCAACTTGTCCAATTGGTGGCTGAGAAAATACTGCAGAAGGGATGGCACTACAGAACAAGAAGAACGATTGAAGATAAAATAATTGCTCACAAGGAAAAAATGAAATTTCCGAAAACATTTATTTCTGCTCCATACTCCTAACAATTTCAACTCCCATGAAACAAAAGTAAACTAGAATTCCATGAATATCCAACATTTTTTGGGGAAAACGATGAACTAAAGAAACAACACAGCATCAAATTTGATATTGCAAAGTAATATCTCTAAATCAAGTTGGATAAAACGTGCAAAAGTAAATAAAATACAAAAAAAAAAATCATAATATGGCAGTCACTAACAATCCACACATATTTTTATTTGTATCTAATAGTAACTGTGCTAAGTCCATGGACATCTTTACCTGTAGTCAGGTTTTGTAGGCTCATTCAAAAAAATTGTTTTAGCTAAAGCTCCTCCCTCCATCAAAGCAACTGGGGTAAGGTTCACCCTATCTGTAACATCTCCAACTGCCCAGATGGAAGGCACCGATGTACGAGAGTATTCATCTACCTGAAATGATCAGGAAACAAATAGTGTGAGAACAGGAATAACTTCAACAAAATGGACCTAACCGTATCATAAATAGAACAAAACCAAATCACTACCTGAATTGCTCCATTCTGGGCCATTGTTACACCTACATTCTCCAAACCTAAATTCTGCAGACAGGTCAAGTTCCTTCACTCGATAAGTTTGTATTAAAAAAACGAATTTCTTTCATACTCTTTTGTCAATACAATATCTTTCAAAATTTCAAGGATTTCCTGTTTTTATTTCTAATATTCAGCTAGAAGGGGTCTTTTATGGAAAAACAATAAGAAAGTAGCTTTGACCTTGGTATTAGGCCTCCGTCCTGTTGCAAACATAATGTGGGAAAAGCCCTCAAACGTTCCTTTGTTAGTCTTCAGAGTTAGCGAACCATCAGCTAATTTGACAATAGATTGAGGAGATTCTTCGGTGTGAAAATTGATACCTTTAAGGGCCATTTGTTCTGTAACAAAATCTCTGATCTGCAAAGAAATTAGGTAATCATTACGATTAAACAGTTTCTAGTGTTTGCATTATAGACCTTCAGCTTAAATTCTCACATCTTCATCAAAGCCTCTTAGCACTTTCTTCTGCCGTATAAATACATGGACATTACTTAATAAACCATTGAAAATGCCTGCAAACTCCAAGGCAATATAGCCACCTCCAACTATAGCAATTTTCTCAGGTTTTGAAGGCAAATCAAGGGCCATATCTGAATCTATCACATACTCCTTCCCCGGTATATCAGGAATGAAAGGGCGTCCTCCAACTGAGATCAGTATGTGTCTAGCTGAGTAAAGTTTCCCATCTACGGAAACTGTGTGCGGATCAACAATCTGAAATAAATAGAGTGGTTACAATTTATATATTCAACAAAGAAATTACTTTACACATTTTCTATTTTAATTCATGAGACTATTCATGTAATTTTTTAGCTCTTAAAAGTTGATTTTAAGTTTGTGCATCAACATTAAAATATCTACAGATTAAATAATAAAAAAAATAAAACTTTTGGACTCGAGTT
Source organism: Begonia fuchsioides (assembly GCA_003255005.1). Taxonomy (NCBI): domain Eukaryota; kingdom Viridiplantae; phylum Streptophyta; class Magnoliopsida; order Cucurbitales; family Begoniaceae; genus Begonia; species Begonia fuchsioides. The sequence goes on along the minus strand of QAOC01041569.1, from coordinate 328,042 downwards.
TTCACCTTTCCACGGCCTTCCATCAATGTGACACCTGCGTTTTTCAGAATATTCTTGTAGATACCAGTTAAGCGTTGCAACTCAGCATTCTTGTTAGCCATCAATGTGCTCCAGTCGTGCTTTGGTTCAGTTTCATACGTCCATCCAAAACCATGACTTTCTTCAAATTCATGTGAGAACTTTGATGAATACACGAGGAGTTTCTTTGGAACACATCCTCGAAGAACGCACCTGTATTAGATACCATTTTTACAGTCAAGAGAAGGGAAGAAGTTGCTCTATTAGCATGAGATTCAGATAAAATAGAAAAAAATGGATCCAGGGGGCAGAATAGCGGATTGAAAGCTTACTTGAGCAGCATCATTCTTATTACAAACAACATAATATAACTTATACAAAAAAAACGACTAAGAGCGATTCCACTTTAAACTATTTATTCTATTAGTGCGTTTTCAAAATAATACTCGAATGTGTTTTACAATTTACCGACTAAAATTTTATGATCAGCATGCAAAGTACCCAAGGAACAAATTAAAATAAAGTATTACTTATAACAACCCCCTTTCCAGTTTTTACCCCTTTCTCCCTATCCTGAAACAACCAGCCACTTAGTCGTCCCAATCGGTTAAGCACTGGGCCTATCTAAACCTAAAATACCCAGACAATTGGATTCACATAAGATCAAACTCACGTTCCGCCGACGCCACCGGTAGTATCGGATGATACACTAGAGAACGGGAGCTCGCAAACCGCCACCGAAGCACCGTAGCTGGCGGCAAAACGAGACGCTCGTACTCCACCGCTGCCAGCGCCAATAGTGAAGAGATCGAAATCATAGCGGCGAGCGGGCTCAGCTCCATTTTCAGACTCCGCACGAACCGCAAATCGCCGCCGCAGGCGATGAGAGGCGGACAGAGGGAAGCAGGACAGGCGTTGCAAACAAGAGAGCGAGGAAGAGGATTTATGAAAAGAAACGAAGGAAGACGACAGAGGAAGATGGAGGTTTCTGCAGAGAAGGCTATGGAAGGTTTGTGAGGAAGAGAGAGACGTAAGCTTCGGGGTGGAGAGAGAGAGAGAAGTCGCCATTTTTGCTTCGTTATTGCTCTGCACTTCTCCTATAAAATTCCTTGGTATTTCTAGAAGAGTCCAAGCGAGCTGCCAATAGAAAGCAGACATCTGGCATCGAGATTTGTTCAAAGAGTTTAGTCACCATTATCTTCTCAAAATAATATTATTTGTCACGCTTTGGCATCTTATACTAAACATTTATTTTCAATCATAAGCATCCCATGGGCACATTTCTCACCCTATCAAAGATCCGATAACACATGTCAAGCAACACGATGATGACACGTGTAATCAACAGCAAAAATCAATCAATTGCTCTACCTCTTCTACTTCGAATCAACAAGAGTTAATCAATATTATTAGAGGGTAGAATTAGAGCGTAAACTGGTCATTATCTTTCAAAGTATAGTAGAAAAATGAATTTGAAACTTACTTTCTATCCTCGAACATTTACAAGCTCGAAGTTCCTTTATATCTTCGGTCTTCATTCTCGGGAGAATTTTCAGGGTTCCTCCTCAGCTTCGGGCTCGGCTTCGCCTGAGCCGTCCCACCAGGACAGAGGGCCCAGCCCATCAAAATCAATTGTGCCCTTCATGAAAGAAACACACAAAGCCTTGACTGAGTAGCACACCACAATAGAAGAGAAAAACATGACTAGGGGTGGACAAAACACACTCTAACTATCGATTTTTTGCGTTGTTCCAATCTCAATTCTTAAAAATCGTAAAACTAGATCCGGAAAGTGAGTAACAAAAATGACCTAAAATTAGATAAAAATCGACTCTAAACTAAATAAAATCCGATATGATTCAAAAACTAATTTCAAACTCAGTCTAATCACTCAAAATCTAAACTTATATATGTAACCAAACCATATTCGAGTAAAGATAAATTGCATCTTTTGAGTAAAGATTATCAAAGCATTTAAGAAAATCACATTTCAGATAGAAGTTGCAGTCAATCAAAGGATGAAGTTCAAAGAAACATACAGTAATGACCATGGGGGCAAAAGGTTTGACATTTTCTTCAGGCTGCTCAACTGGAAGTGGTGGATAGTTTAAGCTGTAGACTTGGAATTTAATCTGATTATGTGAAAGCATAAAGTTCAGAAAACGCTCACTCGAGAATTTTATATTTGTCAAAAGAAATAAAATAGCATGTTATAATGGCATAAACCTCATCGGACTCATAAATATCGTATGCTTGACCTTCATACTCCCATACCCACCTAGGTTTGCCTCTGCAATAGTCAGAACAGTCAACAAAATTCATAAACAAGGATACTTGGATTCAAATCAATGCTTTTAAAAGATATTAGTAACACAATCGTTTATTATGATACAAAATTTCAATCTAAAAGAGTTTGCTTTTTGTTAATGACCATAATTTTGACATTTACTTACAAGTTTTAGTCATTTATCGATCGGAAGAGAAAATTAAACATCCATATGCGTTCAATTAGGTGAAAAAAGTTTAAAAGAGTTAGTAAAGTTGAAAAATGATGCAGGTTTTGAAAAAAAACAATAGCAGATAAATAAGATAATATTTATTACATAAAAAAAGTTTCCAAGCTCTCTTTCTAATATTCACACAAATTTTCAAATAGAAATCGGATTTTGATTTAAAATTTCTTATAAGATAAATAGCTTCGAAAACTTTAAAAGAGCTAAAGAGAAGGAAGAATGATAAGTAGTATAGAAATGAAAAAGAATTAAAGCAAAATCAAATAGATCATGTGATTATAGGATTGCACAGTGATAAATCAAAGACTCTCCACAATGTCAAAACCAAAGATCAGCTATAAGATAGGTAAAATCAATTACGAAGAAGAAAAAGACTACTTCCGCATGGCTGATTGCAAAAATAACGAAATTATACAGATCTTTTTTAATTCAACAAACAAGATCAAAAAGAAATTTTACCCATTTTGTGGGTTAGGCTTGTACTGAGAAGGATTGGGCAGAAGATGGGAAGGTACAAAAATGTCATCAAAGAATCCAAGTGATACTGCAAAATAAAACACTCAACATCAGTATGCTTTTAATACTTGTTTACATAAAAAAGCTCCTCTTAACTTTCCATCGAAGAAAAGAAGAAAGTCGCAAATTTATAATAGAGGAAGAAAGACCAAAGTAATTTTTACAGTGAGAGTAAATTGTAAAGAGATACAAGGATTGAGGGATATCAATTCATTAACATTCAGCATAACAATAGAAAGTGAAGAACTCATAATGAATATGCTTATCTCCAGTATTCAGAATGGACATAGATGCATAAAAGAGAGTTTAAGGCGTAGACATGTTTTTTCAGGTTAATTATCTACATGGCAAGGAAAAATATTACGTGAAAAGAAAAGAGTTGAAAAGAATGATTATAGAAATGAGGAAAAAAAGCTTGGTTTTTATAAGTTATTTTGCAATATAAGAAAAAGGGCACCACTAAAGAGAGTTTCCTCTACAGAAGTCCAACCCCTTAAATCACTTGTTGAGACAAAATAATAATAGCAACTTCTAAGAGGTATACTTCCAAATCATCAAATTGGCTAATTTTCAACTAAAAAAACAGTAATAAGAAAACCTTGAGCAGATAAAAGAGAATTAATAGACAACCCTTACATTGTAGACCATTAGCATCATAGTCTTTAACTTTAGCAACAATGATTTCTCCAACAAAAGGGCGAAACACAATCAAGGTAAACACCACCTGCAACAGATTCAACTAAATATTATGATCAACATTTTTACCAGGAAAAAAATAAGATGGAAAAAAACAGGGTCTAATTCCTCTCATAAAATTTGAAAAAAAACCCAGAAAAACAGAAAAACCAAAAATGATATGGTTTGATAACTTTCAAAACAATAAAATAATTAGAATCAAGATGATCAATAGTTTTGATCAGTCATTCTCCCTGATCAACTAAAAATCAAAGGGTGGATAAATTAAACAAAATCAGATGAAGAACCAAACCATCAAAAGAAAGTACAGCCAACATATACCTTTGACAGAAATAATTTTACCATGCAGCCATATACTCTAATAATAATTATTGGATCTGGATGTAAAGAAATTCTTCCAAAGATAAAGCACCAAAATGAAGAACAGCTTTAAGTTACAACCAATTCCATCCAATAAAAAATAATCATGATAAATAGGTAGCTGGCAAAAAGGTTCTTTTGCAAGGGGAAGCTAATGTAGTCCCTTAAATGGCATGCCTACTATGCAAGTTGAGTCTAAAATAGAAATGTATTTGTTTATACCTTATAGGTTGCAGCACCATCACCAGGAAAGATGAAGCCTCCATCAATAGATCTGATATCGTAAATCGAAATACAAAGCCCCAAGTTTGCAACAACCTTCATTATATAGCTAGTCTTAAAAATATACTCTCTCTTATTAATTTTTAGAATTAACTGGAAAGGCAGATAAAAAAAGTTTAAATTGTAATGACCACAAACCTTGTCCAAGAATAGTTTCTCTATCTGTCCTTTAATGGCATCAACTATTGGTAAATGCAAAAGACTAGGAGGTACAGCTAATGTATGCTCAATACGACTGAGGTAGAACATTTAGATTGTCTTCAAGCTTAGTATTCCAGACTAAGATTACTTCAGGTGCTCTGTTATAAAGTCAATTCAATTTTCTACATGTCATCACATATTATGAGTTTCAAGTTCAAATAGCATTAACACATCCACTCGAACCTATCTTTGAGCATATATAAGTATATTCAGCACATAACATTCAAACAAGCATTTGTATTGCTAATTTTATGGCGCTTGGGTTGTAGCATTGTCGAAAACATTTAGTGCTTGACTCATACATTACTAATATGTTCTATACCCGTTATAAAAGTAAGTGAATCAGCTAACAGCATAATTCTTCTAGCTGCAATTCACTAAACAAAGGGTTTACTATTGGCTGTACCAGCACTTATTTTTAATAGATGACCCCAAGCTCTTGTTTACTAGCCTTTTCATGTGGTCAAGAAATAACTTCTCTGCAACGAATATTTCCTCTCACTCGAAGTATCTATTTCCACGATAATTTTGTTGTAAACTTCACCTCAATCGGATGAAACAGCAACTAAATTACTCTCTCAACTAGAAAAGCTCATATTATTTTAATAAAATTCAGATTCAAACAATTATGGAGCCTAACAAAGATGAAGCATTCCTAACAATTCATAAGAAAAAAACAAGCTGATTCAAACCCAATACTATCCTGCCAAAATGTTAATCTATATCAAAAGCTCAACAATGCGTTGCCGCAGTCCAGCAATCAAAGTAAAAATCTTCCAAAATTTAATACATACCTGCAAGAAAGCCTAGCAGTAAAGATTCCAAATCAACGGCGAAGAAAAGAATATAATCGACGCTTCTACTGGTGTTCGGTAGGCAAAAACGTTTGTTGTTGAAGAGAGAGGAAGGAACCAAGCGTTACATGAAAACGATTAAACGAAGCATACGTATACGCATCTACTACCGGTTCAATGTTCATGAGTAGCTTAGGTATCTGGGGCAGCGATCGATTAGTAGAATTTCTGAGGGAAATTCTTGTGTGATAGATACCCGCAATTAGAATTTAGGGTTTATCGACCGTAGAAAAAGATCATCAAAGAAAACGCAGGGAGGCCAAAAGCAATACCTGAAGGGTGGCTTTAAGCACGATTTTATTTTAAAATAAAATTAAAATTTATGATTATAAATTTTAAAAACTTGTATCGAAATTAACCATTCTTGTTCTATTATGATGTTAACTATTTTTTTTTATATTTTAAAAAAATTATAATATAATAATAAAATATTTTTTTACATCAAATTTTAAATAATTGAACAAGTTTATAACTAATTTTAAAAAATATATAAAATTTTATTAAAATATTAATTAAATTTTAATCGATTCTAGAACTTTTTTGAATAACGTTCTCAGTTCTGATTTCATAATTTTTTATTTTTAAAAACTAACATTGACTCATAAGTCACGATTTTTTAAAAATTAAAACTAATATCGAATTAAAATTGATGATTCCGAATCGGTTTACAATTCCGACTACTATTCTTGTGTTGATGAAAAGAAAGGGTCATAATGCAATAGGCACATGAGGAACCCCTTACGCCGCCGTTTTAACGAAAGGGGAAAATCGAACCCTGTCTTGTAATAGATTTACGTGACTCTTATAAATTATCGATTAGTTTAATTAAAAAATAATAAATATATTAAAATATAAATAACTATTATTATATTTATATGCTAACTTCGGCTGATCACTTTTATCTTCACCATACGCCGAATTGCAGAAGCTCTACTCTTAGTGCACTTCAGTACAAAAAGAGATTTAAATAGAGGCTATAGAAATGAGAAGGGAGAGAGAAATATAAAAGGCACAGTTAAAATTAACAGCACAAGAAGACTAGCAGGGGAAGGGAGAGCATCAACTTAGAGGGACAATCCAGATTCTTCGTCCTCGTCAAGAGTGGAAGCGTAAACAGTGTAGAGGGACCAAACAAGGCCAAAAACACCCAGAAGAATCCAACCAAGTAGGTTGTTGCTCAGCCCAAATGGCAGCCCTGTTCCTTCTGTGCTCATTCTCTCGTCCACCAGAGCCACCGCCGGCCCGGCCATCGCCGCCGCCGAGGCTGCGGCAGCCACCAACGATGCGCTCATCCCCAGCTTCGAGTTGACTTCCTCCGCCGAACCTTTCTTTTCAATTGAACATGTTGCTCTCCCTTTCTTCGCCATGGCAGGCAGCACTGCAAAACAAAGACACAACCAAGTTTCGAGTTTATATAGTTCATGGGTCTTTTAATTCTCAGCAACCATTTCGAACAGATCCAGGATTTGTATTTCTAATCTACAAAAAAAGGAAGAACTACAACAGATTCAAGAAGAACAAATGGGATTCAGATCATTTGGTATGATTTCGTCAATTGATTATGATCTTATGAAGAAAGGAAACATAAACAGAAAGGAAAATACCGAGAAGAAAAGGAGATGAAGCTCCAAGGGGCTGCTTATATACTAGGCCAGTGCGAGAGACAGAGGAGGTTGGAGTGGTGGATGTAATGGCGGCCATTCTTCTTCCCCCTGATAATAGACAAGCGAATGCAGAGTGGAATAGATAAAATGTTGATCTCCACTGCAACAAATAAGAGCTACAGATATCTCATTAGCATAAAGTGGCAAGTAGATCCAGCAGATCACCAATCATGGATATAGAGAGCCACTCCTTTTGATATCCTTTATCTACGGACAGCCAATTGTAATCCTCCACGTTTCACATCATCCTAGCCACTGTGTTCCTGTTCCACGCAGGCAAAGCACAGATGGACTAGCAGTAAAAAATAATAAAAAATAGTAAAGGGTCCAAGTCCAACCATGAATTATACCTGGACAAACTCGAGGTGCACACGTGTCGCTCCTCCATTGGAGAAGAGTGAGCTCATCCATTTGGAAACAATTAAGTTTCTTCCTGGAGAGCTAACATGGTATAACAAAGTCCCTGCGATGACTATGTAATTCTGAAAACAAATATATTTCTAAGAAAAATATAAATAAATGCTTATTTCATTTATTGATGACAAGTGACACAGATCCTAGAAGAATAAGGTGGAAAACTCAGGGAAGAACGAGTTAAAAATGTGCATGAAAAATCATCAGAGAGCGAACTAGTGCAGCTCTGCAAACAAGAAAACTATGTGGGCTACCAATGAATATTGCATTGTTGCAAGTATGGGTCGTCTTGGTTTAGAAATTTGTTCCAATATTCCTTGTATCTCCCAATCGCAATATCCAACCATGGCTTCCTACCTCCATCAAAATGCACAACGGCTGCCTGCTCGATGTAATCTTGTTCGATGTTAGAATCATAACCCAGTCCGAGTACATGCCAATTCCCGTGCAAAGCCATTGTATGTCCGTAGAAGGTGATCCACCCCAAGGGCAAGCTCCCAGCCTTCAAGATTGGCATTTCATAACTCTGCAACAAAAGGAAATGAAACCATGCATTGACTTCATATAATATGTGAAACTTATAGTCTAATATACAAACATAACAATATTTAAAGAGAATGGCCAATTAATAAACAAATTGAAAGGACAAAAAAACACACTAGAAGGGCAAAAATTATGTCCGTACAACACCACATACTATCCATTGAATCACAGATTAAGACATCAATCACACCATCGTGAAGAACTTCACAAACTCTGTGATACTCGACATAAAAGTTGTGTTTCCTAGTGAAGTACATTTGATATCCTAGATGGTTTAAGAAAAAAAAATTACCTACAACTATGCGAGTAAAAAAAATATGTCCTTACCAATTGCAGGAACTGATGGTAGACATTGGTTAAATTCTCCTTCCTCCACAGACCAAGGTCAAAAACATTTAAGCCGAATGCCCATGTGCATGTACCAGTATCAAACTTTTTAGCAATGAATGGCTCTGAGAAGTTTATAAGCATGTCCATCCTACGAAATGAGACATGGGCTTTTTGACAAGTCTCCACTGCACCATTTACCTTACCCTTCATATCCACATGCCATAACGAAGATAGATCCTTTTGCACCACCACATCATGGTCCAGAAGCACAATCTTATTTAAATCAGGAAATATATTTGGAAGATAGAATCTGAGTAGATTGAGGTCCGAAGTAAATCTTGGATCTGTGAAAAAAAATTTCTTCTGCCTAGCATGGAAATCTGGGGGCAACCATTCAAAACGATCCATACTCTGGATGTTGATTGAGGATTTGCCAGGAGGATTTAATAAGAACCACATAGAAATTGCAGGGAAGTTCAAGGAATCAGTCACCACATGGAAAACGATTTTCTCTGGTTCCTGAAAATTTATAGACAGAAACTAACCTCATTATTTCCAGGAGCATCATAGTTAATCACGTGGCCTCCGTCTATAATTTGCTGAGGCTTATTAAACACATTGTCAAAGTGAATATATCACACAAAATACATGCCCATGTTTAGCGACTTCAAATTAGCCATAAGAAAAACAACCAGGTACTTAGAGTTCATATTTGAAGAAGCGGAAGAAGCATACCATAGCAGTGGAAGCAGTTGAATTCACAACTACAGCACATGCCAGAACATTGTCAGAGAATATGACATAATGATATAGATCTAAATGCCGCAGTCGTTGGTTGGACATCTTTCTTTCCTCAGATTGAAGGGAAAAGTATTCAGTTGTCAACCGCATGGAGAGACAATGAAGACCCTTTGAAGTAGTTCTAGCGGCCATATTAAGATAACGAGTTGCTTGATTCTTTTGAGAGTAAACTTGCTCTTCAGCACTTTGAGCCATAGCACGAAGCTTTGACACCATGGCAGAGCAGTCTGGGAAAATGCGGCTGGCTTTTAATAGCGAAGACTCCATATGTCTCATTTTCTGCAAAGCACTGCAATTGCATTGATTTAAGGTTTATCTATTTACGTTATTCAATCGTAAAACTAATGTTGCAAATAGATTCAACAATCAAGATCTTGCTCCATCTTTTGATATTTAAGAAATCACTGCTATATTTCCAAGTTATGGAAAATCATAAGTTCGAAATGGACTTTCAAAATTCCATAACTTCGGAAACCAGTAGCAAGAAATGAAATCAAAAGACTACCTCCTTGACAAATCCGAATCTTTCCTAGTATTACGAGTTGCACGTTCCAACTCTTTGATCCTCAATTTCAGCTCCTTCACCAGGTGAGAATTACTTCCAGGTGGTGTAAAACTCAAATATGCTCTGGCTCTAACTATTTGATCTTTAACTTCATTTACCTTGCCATCCAATGATCTCAGTGGCTGAGTTGGCATCTTAAGGTCAGGTTTAATTATCATACGTTTGGGTTGTGATTGAGACTGGATCTTTTCATAGTGTTTGCCTGTTGTTTGATTGGATTGCTCCTGAAAAATAACTGGGTTTCAAGTTATAGTTCACCTCAAAACTATTTATCAAACACTAATTAACTTCTCAAAAGAGCTCTATATTGAAAATTTTCTGATACATCATCATACATACCTTTTCCCCTTGCATGGATGATATATATTTATACTTAAACTGGTGTTTTCGTTCTTCTTTACTGCTATTAGTTCCTAAAGAGCAATCCAAATGTCAGAAATTAACAAAGGAGATAATGGTAAATATATTAGAAACTACACAAGCACACACCAACATTATTCAGCTTAGCAGTTGTGCTGTCTTCGTAAACAAGTTTAGGCCCTCTCAAGCCCTCACTAGCTTCCTAAATTCCTCAAAAATTTTAGCATTCACAAACAAAAACCTCTGTAAATTAATAAAAGTGGCACGTGGAGAATTATTACTGAAACTTAAAAGTAGAAGAAAATTGTACTGACAGATGTAACATACCTGCTCAATAGCATTAAGTGTGAATAAATTTTCTCGATACCTCTGCCACACAGAAGGGGAAAAATTAGTCTTCCACTGTAAAACAAGATAGCTAAATTTCGTTTGATCGCTGAGAATTATAACGTGTGAAATAGAAAACATATAAAAATAACTTTTGATCTGAGACGAGTTCTAAATCCATAATAAATCATTTCTTTGTAACTTTTCATCTCAGCAACCAAACGAATGACCAATATATACTAAACGAAGATACATAATAGGAACTTGAGTTAATACAAGATTTGGCACGTCCTCTGTAAACTCCATCCTGCCTGTCAATACAAACCAATAGAATCCAAATCAAATTGCCTGTCGATAAAAATACACTGAAAAAAAGGTCAATACACATGGAGCTTATAAATATTAACAACCTTGAAAAAACTCACCGTTCCAGATGGTCGTTCTAAGCCTTTGAGAGACCAAAACAATAGGAGCTAAAACAGAGATAGAGAGCATAGAGAGGATCAGGATCCTCTGGCGCCGACGAGCTAGACTCATTGATAGCATTAAAGAGGAATAAACCTGGATTCACTCCTATTAGCGCATTTCGCGCGCTTGGAAAAATTCAATGAAAATTCAATATCGAGAGGAGAGAGCTACGATTTCGCTACTGAAATACACTGCTTCCATTAGGACTTCGAATGTCCAAGGAAGAGAGCAGAAAATTGAGAGCCAAGGCGAGAGAAAGACGACGGAGAGGCAAAGGCCAAAGAGCTTCCTCGCCCATGGTCGCTTCTTTACGTAGAGGACGGTTCTTTATATTATAAATATATGTATGATTTATGTTTCAATTTTAAATTGAAAAATAAAAATTTAAATATTTAATGTCATTATAGTAAATATGGTTATTCTTTTAGGAAATATATGCTACAAATATATGTAAATAGCTACAACTGTGTCAACCATACTTCACTGAATTAATATAATGTCATTATAGTAAATTATATAAATAATAATGGAATACATAATTAAAATATAATTATCTTATTCTAAATGAATTTTTAATTTTGCATCGAGAATAAATTAATATAAGATAATTAGTTAATTATATTTGCTTTTGAAATTGAAAAAGGCTGCCTCCAAAATTGAGTCACCGACAAAATTAAAAAAATTACAAATTGTAGGTGAAAGAAGTTGGGTATGAGCAGGATGGAAAGCGTGATGGGGGACGGATGTGGGCCATCCGATGAGAATAGATTACCGCCGTTGATCATGATGACTGTATTGAATGTGAGTCGCCAGCTGGCTATGCGGGACTGGCTGTCCAATTAAATGGCAGCACGTTGAAATTATATAATTGTCTCTTACGCACGGGAGGAATCACAATCACATGGTGGATTTATTTTGGAAATCAATTGAACTATAATTAATTGGGAGATTATAACCACTTATAAATTAATTAATTAATTATTTAATTATTAAAATTCCTCCATAAATAAATAAATAATGCTTTGTATGCCCTTTTATCATGTGTTAATACATGCAAAGTCATCTGATAGTCATGAACCGCTTAACTTGAAGTACACGTCATATGTTTGTATTTCTTATCTTAAGTGAATCAACTTTGACAATATGTCAATCTCGATTCTTAAAAATTGGTTGTAATTAATTAATTTTTATGTTGGAGTTTATGCAATTAATTATATAGATAAATTAATTACATTGTTTGCAATAATGAAATAAAATTAAAAAAAGGAATAAGGTAAGGGCATGAACAATAAGCTGAGTGCGTACGTTGAGACCACGCTCACACCCGGCGCATTATATCTCACGCCCACGTGGTTCGGAGTTACGGTCGAGATGGTCAGATGGATAGACTTGTAGGCCATGAAGTTGAATCTGTGTTTGTTAATCAAATAATTAATATCAATAAAGCAAATAATATAAAAGGAACAGTAGGATTCGCAAATAGGAAAATCATATAAAGTTCAGAAAACCTCTCGGTTCATGCTCTATGAGACGAAAGAGAGCGCTATTCCACCGATTTCAGATCAATCTTCAGCCAAAGAACCTTTCTTTTTCGAATTCATCCGTAACCCACGTCGAAATTCCTCGAATTTCTCTCACCCATTTGATTTCCTCGCTCGAAATCACCACCTTGTCTCCCCAGATCGATTGGTAAGGCCGCTGCTTTCTGATTTTTCGTTGTTTCTGTCTGGTTGTTTATCGTTATGTTTCGGCTGAAGAATATGTGTTTGTGTGTTTAATGCAGGTTCTTGTGCGGGAAAGTGGACGTGGAATTTGAATGTCAGTGAAAGGAAATAGCATGCAGAGTTCGTATACGTGGGCGCGATAGGAGGTTTTTGGTCGGCGCTCATGGCGAATCAAGTGGCTAAAGTTGTGAGGGAGAAGATTGTGGAATGCATCACTTGCCCGCTCTGTAAGAAGCTATTTAGAGAAGCGACTACCATATCTGAATGTCTTCATACGTGTGAGTTTCTTCTGTCAATCGCTTTGGGGCTTTATTTTCTGCTATTTTAGCTTCTCTGATTCTGATTTACTGCTTATTGCCTAGTTCTTGCGTTAGTCTTCTGGATGGCCTAGAACCCACCTCCACTGATAATTTCTTGTCTATTGTCTGCTATTTTTGATTTGTTTAAAATTTGAACTTTTGTAATTTGAACTTGAAGTTGAATAATGATCTTCAAGCTGAAAACCTGCGCTAAACCCAAATGCTTAACTTTTTTTTTTGGATTTATGGGATTTGATATCTGGATTAATCCAGCCTATAGTGTGTGTTGGGAATTGAGTAAATTTCTATGTTTTTGAAGACCTTTGTCTTTTGTTGTTGGAAGTTTTCTTTTTCATGTCCATGGCCAGCATATCCACAGCTCATCTGGATGGTCCAAAGTTTGGCCAGACAGCTTATTATTAAGTTAGAAATACGATTATAATGTCTACAAGAAAGGCTTCGTTATTTCAAATTCAAAAGGCCTGTGCTTATGCCCGGAAATACTTAGGGTTGGAGATCATATTGAAAGCATTTTATTGATTTTGCTTTCTCAACTAGTCATCTGTTAGATCATTAATGAATTCCGAGTATGATTAGCTGGAAGGCTTCAATAAATTACTTAACTTTAACCATTTATTAATCATATAGTATTATTGAAGACTTGATCTGATGTAGTTATTAGTAATCGAGATTGTTGATCTAAGTACAAGTATCTGCACTCAGGATTTCAACACTTTATTTGGATGTTTAGGATTCACAAGGAAGAGGAAACATTAATCAAAATTGAAATTTTGTTTCTTTGATCAAATAATGTAAACTAATAAATATATCACCTCTCATTGGTTTTCAAAATGCCACCATTAATGAAAGGTTCTGACTCGATCTTTATATTGATTTGTTCCAGTTTGTCGGAAGTGCATATATGATAAGATTTCAGACGAGGAATTGGAGCGATGTCCAGTTTGCGATATTTACATGGGATGCATTCCGCTCGAGAAGTTAAGGTAATATTTGTATTTTTTGATGTCTTTGTTTGCATCATATGATGGTTCCTGTCGATAATACTTTAATATGCAAACTCTTTGTCAAAAACATGTCATCTGAAACTTTTTATCATCTACAGTGAATTCTAATTCTACTTGTTTTTCTTAATTAGTAATGAAATATTTTAGGCAACGTAGTGAACTACCTTGTTTGAGAATGGTATGGAGAGTATACCCTCTTGGATTTTTATCCTTAAGGTGAAAATTGAAGCCATTTACTCGAGTTTTTATTTTAAAAAAAAAATTACTGCTGGGATTTACCAAATGAAGTATTTCCTATCTCTTGTTATGTATCATCTTGCAGAAAGATGGCCCTATAGAGAGAGTGCATATAATTCAAAAACAAACAGCGTGCATGTGAGGACTACTTTTAGGATTCTTGCACATCTCCTTCGTTTGACTATGCTTTAATGCAATATTACTCTTCATATTCAAGTTGAATAATTTAAAAATGATTCTGGGTTTATGTCACAGATATCTGGCTCCTGTTATTCAAATTTAGTTGCTAAATCTCATTTTTGTTCCATTAGAGAGAGTATATGCTTCTGATTTTGACGAATTTTAGACTATTATTATGTTATATTGCTAGTTTATAAGATTACTACAGCTTAATCCTTAGATTTTTTGTTCTTTACTTTGAAAAATTATTCTTTAATTTAGATTATGGACACCATTCTTTGGTTGATGAAACTTTGCTTAAAACAGTTCACTATTTTCAGGCCAGATCACAATCTGCAAGACCTAAGGGCCAAAATTTTTCCTTTTCGAAAAAGAAAAGTCATAACGCCAGAAGTTTCAATAACATTACCAATCAAACGAAAGGAGAGATCACTTTCATCGTTGGTGGTAAGCACTCCCAAAATGGGAACTACTGCACCTACTGCTGGACGAAGAACAACTCCTGCAGAAAGAATTGTTTCTATTTTCCGTGGACCAAAAGTCGAAAAATACATTGTCAAAGAGGAGGATTCTTCAAAGGATCATTTCGAAAGCCCATCCTCACTCGACAGGCCGGCCAAAATCGTTCATACTAAAAGAAGTGCCAAGGATGCCAACATGGTAAAAATAAAATTTTTGTCTTGCTTTTAATCATAAGTTTTCATATATTCTAGCATTTTCCTCATTCTTTTTTCTATGTGATTGACTAGCAGAGTTCCTCTCTAGCTGATCCTAGTCAACAAATTCGTATGAAATCCGCAGAAAATGGCGCCGAATCGTTAGAAGGGAAATTGGATCTTTGGAAACCGTTGAATTGTTTAGTGGAAGTTGCGAATAGGACAAAATCGTTCAAATCCAATACCCAAAAAGCCAATACTAAAGTAGAACATTCGCAAATTGCTGACAGAGAAGATCAGGTGGTTAAGTGTAAAACCAAGGAAGGTAAACGAAAGTTAAAAACCGAGGATTTGAAGAAAAATCATGATGCAGGCTCTTCAGAAGTTGAGAGGCCGAAAAAGTTGCAAAGGGTGTGTCGAAAAAGGGAACCTTCGTTTGTGGATCCATCGATTCCACTTCAGTCTGTTCTTGATAGTACCTGTGCTGAACAGAGAAGAAAAGTTGGTCCTATTTGGTTCTCTCTAATTGCTTCTGAAGATCAGTGAGAAACCATATCCCTTCGTTAATAGATTATTGTAAAATATGGATACATACATATCTATATATATATAGATTTGCATACTAATTTAAGCGGATTTGTTTCCAGGGAAGGGGATATGCCATTGCCTCAGATTCTGGCGAAATACTTGAGAATTAGGTAAGTTTCTTCGCTAAGCTCTAATTTTAATTGAATCATTGTAATTGATTATTTCATCTTTTTGAAAAGTATTTTTGAAAAATCATAATGTGAAAATAAAGTGTAAGTTGCTCTAGTTGATGGGGAGTCTGTCATGGAACAATTATTTTGGACATTAATGTTTTTTGGCTATGCTTATGGGAGATGAATAAACAATTACCTGAAGAGGAATTAATCTAGTTTCACTTAAACCATTCTCTCTTCATCATCAAATTTGCAAGATAGCTGTGAGAAACGAGTTCAGATCACGACCCCATATTCAATGCTTTTTTTATGTTTTTTTAAGAAACAAAGTATGTTGAAAGACAAGTTGACCAATTATGTTAACGAATTTCTCTCAAACTTTTTGCCTTTTTTTCTCTTTTTAAACCATTGGTAATCGATTGAGTAAAAGGCTGGTCGAGGGCGTTATGGTCCTAGTTTTTAACATTTCATTGCATTTTTTCACAAGGAATCTTTTAAAAATCAATATATATGTTATACGACGGTCTACAATCTACTTTTAAAGTGTCTCTCCATGCCGTGTTTTTGTCTTCGATTGTTTCGACAGTTGATTCTTTGTATACATTATGAACTACGAATTTCCGATCTTATTTAAGCATCATTGAATCCGGGTGAAAACAAATTATCAAATTCTCTCAAAAGTTTAAGTTTGTGGGTGAATGATAATTTAATGTATGCAGATGTTTGAAATAAGTTTTTGTCTAACAATCAAATCATTCAGGCCAATATTTGTTGTAATTATTTTGAGATATTGTTGTATTACAATATATTTATGATCTATGTGATTTTATTGCGTTGCAGGGATGGAAACTTGCCTGTTTCATTTATCCAGAAGTACTTGATGAGAAAACTCGATCTCTCAAACGAAGCCGATGTAAGCGATTCTGTACGTTATTTTGCTTTTTCTTGAATTTTTCTTTGACCCTTGGATTTCAACTAAATTATCGACCGATCGAAGCTATATTTTGGAGAATTAATGCTTGTGTAGATTGAGATCAGATGCTTAGGACAGCCTCTGGTACCCACATTGAAACTGCACTTTTTAGTAGATTTATGGCTACAAACCGCGTCTTCTTCGCAACGATTTCCAACATCGGTCGGATCCTCTGCCAAGGATTTCGTAATGGTTCTTGCTTATGGTCGGAAAATGCTCTCCTAATTATAATTTTTGGGTAATTTTCTCGATTTTTCTCTTTTTCTTCTACATTTTCTTATCCAGCTTTTTATGAAATGATGAAAAATTTGTCTTTAAGTTAATCTGAATTCTGTTTCTTTAGCCAGGAAGCAAAGAAGCTGGTGAAAACCCTCTGCAATGGCTGCCTTTTGAACTAAAAGGAGCTTAACTTTAAAGTTCAACCTCAGTGGTTAATTTTTTCCTTTTTTTCGTTTTATTTTGAATATGTACGGTCGAAGATTTTCGGGTTACCAGAAATGCTTCAACTTTTCATTCGCACAGTTGATAGTTTGACCTTGTAATGCTTAGAAGTTTGAAATTGTTTGGGAGCTAATGATGTACATCTGATTTGAGAAACTTGTTGAGCGAAGAACTTCTGTGTTTATACAGAAAAAAAAGAGTTTCATTTTCAGAATGTGTAGAACAATCACTAGAACAGTTTCAACCTTGTCTTTTTCATGAATGAAACTTGCAGATTCAAGCAGAAGATATACTTCTTCCATATCCAGCAAAGAAACTTACGAAGAACACGCAGTAATCTGTAATTTGGATCATAAAAAAACCCAGCAAGAGTAATCTCGACCTAGAAAATGATAATCTTTGAAGTTCTTCATAAACTAGTTTCTATATTCACGAGTCTGTCGAACAGATGGTACAAAATTTCAACCACTAAATTTAATGGTGTCTAAACCTAGGCAAGGATGATAATCAATGAAGATTCAGATCGGAGAAATCGAGAGTGATCGGAAATGGAAAACCCGTTAGAATCGGAATCAAATCGTCTGAACTCGGCTATGACTCGTTCGAATCGGGCTTCCGACCACCGAAAGCAGCCCTCCCTCGGCGGATTGATACTCATCGACATACAAATCCTCTAATCCTCGAAAAGCCGCGTGAAATCCGACAAGAACTGCACCGATCAGAACCGAAACAAGCACGTTAAGCCACACCCGGGTCACAAACAGAGCCACAAGAGTGACAACGCTAAGCCCGACAACCATCGGGGTCTCTCCGACAGTCCAGCCGAAGATCACGAGCGGCTCGTTTCGACCGAAGTAGAGGAAGTACCAGAAAGCGAAGACGATCAAGAACACGATCAACGAAACAGGGTGCCAGAGGAGACTGAGAAAGAGGATGAAAAGGACGATAATGGCGTAGTTGAAGCAGAAATAGGCTAAATTACGCTTGAGGCGAAAAAGGGCTTCGCCGAACGAGGAAGGGCACGTGAAAGCGGACAAGGGGACGAAGAGCTGGTGCCATGGGCGGCGAACGGCGTAGATGGCGGAGGAAGACGGCGGAGTTGTTGAGGAAACGTAAGCTCCATAGAAGAGAGGCTCTGCGCAGGACATTTGAAAAGCAACAAGCTTTGAGCTAAAGGAAAGCTTAATCACCCAGAAAGAGAGAGAGAGAGGACTGCTCGATGGCCGTGCTGGGAAAAGCAAGATCAGGAAGCCATTGGAGACTGGTTGGTGGGACTTGGGAGCTGTGCGTTACGTGGTTACGTGAAATATTAATTTATATTCATATAATTGAAATTGCAATAAATTTAATTAATTTCTTTTATAGATGGAGACGTACAAAAGTGTCATTTTGGGGTAATTAATGAAAAAACCTTGAATTATATTATGATTAACAAACCTGGCTTCAAATTCTTGGCTTAATCTATGTTTAATTAACAAAATAATTCTTCTTGTCCATGTCTGTTAAAAAATGTTGGTGCATGACCTCCATCTTAGGAAATGGGATTAGTGAAATATTATGATGGTGATTTTATAATTTTATATTATTGAGGATTCATGCTTAGATATGTGATTAAATTTGAAAAAATAAGAGCTAGCACGCGAAATGTTGACGTAACGTCGTCGTTTTGATCGTCGTCCTCGTTTATATTCCTCTCTGAAGTCTTCATTCTTCCATTTCCTGGGTTTTCTCGCGGCGCCAATGGTTTACATAACTTCATGGGACGAGTTCGTTGATCGATCCGTTCAGTTGTTTCGTGCCGATCCAGATTCTGTAATGTCTATTGTCTTTACTTACTTTTTTTATTCATGAAAATTTTAGGTTTAATCGAAGAAATTTTTAGGAATTCGCTTAGCTTCGGATGCTTCGATTCGCGTTGAATATATTGATATTTTACAATTTCAGATAGATGGTGGAAATCCGGCCGCTGCATTTTTCTTACAGTTTTTTTTATTTAATTGATGATTTTTAGACTCGATATTGTGTGAAGTATCGGCATTGCGATGGGAAATTAGTTCTAAAGGTCACTGACAATCGAGAGGTTTGGAATTTTTCTTTGATTATGTCCATTCTTTTTCACTTGCTCTACTCTTTTTAATAATTTTAATTTTGTTTAGAAATAACCTTCGGCTAATCTTAATCTCATATTAGTCCCTTAGAATGATGTCAAAGGTTTTCCCCCAAATGAGATTTGAACCTTCCTTCTTGAAGCGAACACGCTTAAGGGTTGGACCTATGCTTTTTTATCTTGGTTTTGTCCCCAGCTTACTAACTGAAATGGGTCTACAGAGTCTATGTTTTACTCTGCTATACTTAACTGGTCACATGGCTCATATGCAACTCCATGAAAACTTCATGGACCTTCGAGAGTATTGTAAGCTGTCATATTTAAGTTTCAATTAACAACCTCTCCTTATTTGGAGATGTTAAATTTTCTAATTTATTTTGGGAATAAGATGGCATTAGTTAAACTTGAAATTTGAAAAAATATTTTTCTACTAACATGTGCTATAGATTTCTGATTGACGAACGTCATTTAAACTGTCTGCTAATATTTTAGGAAGAATAAGGTTTCTCGTGACTAGAGTATCAATGTTAAACACATTGAGAAGTCATTGAGGATATAATATTTGTGAACAGGGTATTTCCTAGTTTATCATATCTAATTATATGCTCTTGCGGATGATGAACCTGGAGCTTTATGACCTTGATGGTTTTTGTGATAATCTGGTCTTTCAGTGTCTCAAGTTCAAGACTGATCAGGCTCAAGAAGCGAAGAAGATGGAGAAGCTTAACAATATTTTCTTCACCTTGATGGCTCGGGGTCCCGAAGGTATGTTCTTTTAGGTGATTGTCCACTTGGTATCCTACCGTTGAGAAAAACTTACTCCTTTCATTCATTGTTAAGTCTGGCATGCCTTCTGATGATATAGTAAAAAATGAACAATTTTGTGAAGCATTTTGATGCATATCTTTTATGGTGTTAAATTAATATTATTAGTTGTATTATTGATGGTTAGTTTAGTCTTTTAAATTAAGGGTTTATTTTTTATCTATAGTGGACACTAGGTCTGTAATGAATTATCTTTGAATATCAATATTATTGTGAAAACTTCTCCAGAAGTCTATGGTGTTCGCTGGAAAGGCTTTCACCGAAGTGTGGTGATAGGGATTTTAAAGGATCTTATGTATTATTGACACTAAAACGTGACACGCACACATGCTTTGAGAGACTTTGAAAACTCTCTACCTCCCACCAATTGATCATTTTTCTAATGATAACTATTTCTAATGAACTCTTAACTATTTAATAGTATCTACCTCTTCTAATTTTCCTTTACTACTCACAACTTCTATTAACCACTAGTGACTTCTACCAACTTCCTATAACTAATTACAAAACAGTCCCGAACATGTGGCGTTTGTATTTTATGTTTACTTCTCATCATTCCCTACCCTACTCGAGATGAACATGTTTAGTGCTTGTCACATTTCCAGCTAAAATAAAAACCAAAATTGTTCTCTTCTGTTCTACAAATCTATACTACTACTAACTATAGTTGGACTAGTCCCTCTAGGATGAACTAGCAAAGTACAGTTTCAATATTATATGCTACTAGAACTAACCATAAGCTGCAATGCTTACTGCTTAGGTTACATAAAACCCAACAGGTTCGCCACCAAACCAACTATTAGGAAATTGTAAGGGTACGTTGGCAAGTATATAAGTTTGTAAGTTAGTAGATGCTAATAAGAGTTCGCGGAAGTTGAGAGATGTTAGTAAATGATGGATTATAAGTATAAAATAGAAATAGAATAGGAGAAGAGGAAAATGTAGGCCGAGTTGGCTTGAGAGGAGATTTCTTGGAGTCTCGAAGTTCCAAAGTGTTGTATTGTTGTATATTATGTTGTGTATTTCTATGTTTTATTTAAATATTATTATTTTGTTTATTATTCGTATCACCAACCCACACTGACTGGTGCGAAGGGTGTTGTACATTCGCCCTTGGGCCATGTTCTTGCTCGAGCCAGCTCACCTTTATTTCTTTTCATTCTTTGTATTTACTGGTCATTATTGCAAACTTTTTTAGTTTTGAAATTCTCTTGACAAATCAAATAGCCTCCCAGCAAAGACACAGAAAGTACAGCCCATGCTACTATAATACCTGCCATTGAACTGAATTAAACATTTTTTTTTTCAAATTAAGGTTTTATTGAAGAACTTTTATTAAAACTCGATTTTCCTGGTTTGCAGCGGATATCTCAGAAGTCACTGGCAAAGAACAGGTAGACGCCCAGCAAACGAAGAAAGGAAGGGGAAGGAAACAATGATTTGAATAAGCTTCAAGTAAGAAAGGAATAGACATTGAATAGATATCTGAGCTCATGCATGCAGTAAAACAATTTTGCAAATTACATGCATTTCTATTCATCCTATAGTCCTTATAACTTGCTGGCCGTTGACCCTTGAACTTTGTTTTTGTTTTTAGCCTTCTAAGTGCTTGGAATGCCTATTGATTGATCATTTGGATGACCAATATTAGCCGTTTGATAGAAATTGACAGATTTCAGTTTTTCTTCGCTTGATTGTCTGTTGTTATGCACTAAAAAGAACATTAAATGTTTGTTGTTTATTGTCAAATGTTGTTTTGGCTTTGATTTTTCTACTTCATTTACACAATTAATGTTTTGTTTTGATTGATTTTCTATGGGGTAAAATTAGAATTTTTTTATATTTTATAATTAACGTGTCTTACATTGATTAGTGTAATTCATGTAATAAGTAATTATTTATAATTAATACGTTCATTGCATCAATCTATGCTTGACACCTTAGTCTTTGTAATAAAAAAATTAAAATAAAGAGATAACCATACATTATTATATATTTATAATTTTAATTATTTACATTTTATTTTTACTTTTAACACGGCGAACATAACTCTTGCGATATTTTATTTTATGATAGGATTTAGTTTCTATAATCTCTTTTAAATACAATTATAATCTTCAACTACCACTCGATAAAGACTACCATGAATGTCTTATTCGATCAACTATTGCTGGTGGAAGTGAACTGAATTACTTCGGAGATATTAAAAAACATAATGATAAAGTTGTTCATCCTTTCTTAATTTGAATTAATTAAATAAGAAAACGGCCTAATCCAACTGCTTCATAGTGGTCTTTGGGTGGAACACACTAATCCTTGCAATAGCCTGATAAGTCCACATGATTTTTTAAACTTTAATTTTTTTAAATGAAAATAATAATAAAATATGACACGTCACGCCCTGTTTTTATTTGTCATTCAACCTAAGAATAGCTAGGGATGTGTGCTCGCTTTGACTAGGAGAACCAATGTCACTACATCATCTTGATTTGGTGGTTGATTGTTAATTTATATTCTAATTAAATCAAATTTATTTAAAAATGTTATATGTACTTTACAAAATACTAGATGAAAAATTAAATAAAATAAATGAATAATTAAATTTATTATATTAATTATTTAGTAAGGATGAATAAAAATTTATTTATTTGATTATGAGTAATTGCATTTGATATCTCAAATTTTAAAAATATTAATTTACACTTCAAATTTTATTATTAGTTTAATGCATGTTTAATTTGTTATCATATTTTTTGTTAAATTCGTCAGTAAATCTCTTCCATGAAATACGACTTAACTAGACTACTGGGATCCTAAAGATAGCGAGGGTATTTTCGTCAAAAGAACTGGAGTGGTGTTATTTAATCAAATTGGATCATTATGGATTAGGACCCACAGAACATTACTGATTACCCCATTAGAGGCAGTACAGTGCTCACCTGCGTAAGATAGCGAAAAGGAGAAAGTAGCCCTGGAGGCAGCAGCAGGCAAAAACGCTTCGTTGGAGTACGTGTCAGATACCACGGCGCTCCACGAGCGTGGCAACATTCTATTGGCCAGAGGATGCAGCGGTTACATCAAAACGCCATCGGGGATCGGTAGACGGGGCCCACAATTGAGAGCAAGAGGAACTTCAAACTAAAGTAACAGCCTCGCTCTCTTTCTCCCTAAACGGTCTCTTAAATTTATTTTCTATCTAATTATTTTATTAATATAAAAATTAAATCAAAATACGGAAAGTAATTATTTATATAAATAAAAATTAATTGATAAGTCGATATTTAACAGAAAATCAACAAGATTAGGAACTTGGCGGGTGAAAATAATGGAAAGCAGGGGAGAGGTCAGAGGAGGAGGAAGAAGACGACGAAAGCAAAAGGAGAGGCGGTCGACGGTCGACGGTCGACGGCGGACGACGAGGCAGTGGTAAGTGGTGACAAAGGTCTTTGGTGGGACCCACCCTTCAAATCTGCGACAGAGACGGCTGATTCGTTCTCTCCTTCTGCACAGCGCACACGCCTCTCTCTTCCTAATCAGCCTGTTACTTTCTCTCTCTGGACTCCGTTTCTCTCACTCCTCTCTGCTCCTTTTACCAGAATATATTTGTATTTTATGGAAAAGGGTATGCAATAAGAACTGAGGGCAATGCCAAAGTCTTTTCTTTCACACCTTCCAATTTTCTAACCATTGCAGAAGAATCTAGGGCAAGAAGCTCAGCTAACGAGGTCTGTTTTGAGTCCTCATTTCCCTCTCCCTATCATATATTTCTTCCTTCAAATAGCTCCCTTTTCACCTTCTCTAAATCGCCTGAATTCTTTCCGAAGCTTCATTTTAACATTCTCTCGAGGTGGAAATGGATGGATATGGTTTTGTTCATTGGGTAATATATTTCATTTTGGGTTGATTTCTTTACGGTTTATGATGTAATTCGGACCTTTTGGATATAGGGGTTTTCTTCGGACCTGTTTTTTTCTTCTTGCCTGAGCTCTGATGGAAGAAGTTGAGGAGGCTAACAAAGCAGCTGTTGAAAGCTGCCATAGATTACTAAGCCTATTTACTCAACCCCAAAATGAAGTACAGTACAGAAGTTTAATGGTGGAAACTGGGGAAACTATTTCTAAGTTTAAGAAAGTTGTATCGATTCTGAACATTGGTTTAGGCCATGCAAGAGCTAGAAAACTCAAGAAATTCCACACTCCTTTTCCTCAAACCATCTTTTTAGACAACCCTCATTCCAGATTAGACCATCAAAACAAAGCTCTCCAGCTTGATTCTCTGTCTCTAGGAACCCCATCTTTGGATTTGAGCTCAAATGGGAAAACTCATCTTCAACTTCCTCAGCAAACTGCTTCCCACTATCACTTCCTTCATCAACAGCATCAACAGAGGCTGTTTCTACAGCAGCAGCAGACGAGTAATCAACTGGCAGAAATGATGTTTCGTAAGAGTAACAATGCCTTGAACTTGAACTTTGATGGGTCTACTTGCACTCCTACAATGTCATCGACAAGATCCTTCCTTTCTTCGCTGAGCGTTGATGGAAGTGTGGCCAATTTAGAAGGAAGTTCCTTCCATTTGATCGGGGCAACTCAATCTTTGGACCATATATCACAGCATAAGAGGAAGTGCTCTGCAAGGGGAGATGATGGGAGTGTTAAATGTGGAAGTTGCAACAGATGCCATTGCTCCAAGAAGAGGTTGGAATTTCTCTAATTTGTTTATTTGTATCTCCTTAATGAAGTTACCATTATTATTTGACATGATTTTTGGGTGAAATTCTTCAGGAAACACAGGGTGAAGAGATCAATTAAAGTACCCGCCATTAGCAACAAGCTTGCTGACATTCCTCCTGATGATTATTCATGGAGAAAGTACGGCCAGAAGCCCATTAAGGGTTCTCCTCACCCAAGGTTTACTAATCTCTTTCTTATTTGCTCGATACTGATCCAGTATTAAGCATCTTAGTACAAGAACAGAAGTGATATCGTTATATGTTTGCACATTTATATCATATCATAGTATTTTGGGCATATACCTTAAGAAGGAAAGCGCTAAAGGAAGAAATTGATACCTACATTGACAAGTTCTATATGATATAAATTGTATATCATGCAATCTTTTCGAATTTCTGGCATAAGACTATGCAAGTGGAGGAATTTCGGCATCTAATCTCCACTAGACTTTGAATATGGAATATTACCAAGTAGAGGTTCTGTCTTGTTTCACTTCTAGAAAAGAGACAACAGCCCTCACAATTGATTCCACTTCCACTATTTGTAGAGAATACAAATATTCTCAACTTTCGTTCATAAAAATAATTTTTTTTCTTTTTTTTCTACTTATTCTTGGATCTAAAATGATTTTTTTGTTGGTGGGTATCTGCAGGGGGTATTATAAGTGTAGTAGCATGAGAGGTTGCCCTGCAAGGAAGCACGTGGAGAGATGCTTAGAAGACCCGTCGATGCTCATAGTGACGTACGAAGGAGAGCATAATCACGCCAAGGTAGCTTCTCAATCTGCAAATACTTGAACTTGATGCCAGGCCTCAACAACATTAGCCTTCTAATTTCTCATTTGTGCAAAAAAAAACCCCATTTTAATGGTTAGTCTTTCTGCCTCTGTACATAACTTTTTCGCTTGAAGTTTGAGATAACCGTTTAGATAGTCGGTTTTTTCGATCTTTTCGGGTCAAATGGAATTATGAGGAAACGAAGCCTTGTTTTGGATTTGAAAAAAAAATTGGAGATTTGGAGGTTGAAATGCATTGTAATTTGTAAGAACTCGGTTAATGACTTGAAATAGCTTCGAATCAAATTCACTTCTGTCTTGGTTGAGATTATGTAAGACGGCTTATTGCCTGCCCTACTTCTGCACTAATATGACATGAAATTTACACCATTCATTCATAGTTAATGTTTTTAGTACTCAGTAAGCATTGTTTACCTTATCCTAATCGAAATGAGGCATTTTCTTCTTAGGATTCAACATTTTTGAGTTTAAGGTGTTTAAAATCCCTTAATAGATGACATGTCTGGATTTTGTTCTGTTGGAAAATAAAAAATATCCCAGTTAGGCATTTGCTGACAAAGTTGAAAGAATGAAACCACCATGATGTGGATGTTTTGTTTGTTAAATTTCCATCTTTAGATGAGAATTTTGAAGCTTTCCATCATTTCTGGTCTCTCTTTCTTGTGTAACTTTGAAGATTGATGGGATTTTCTTACCTAATTTTCTCCACCATGCGATTGCGATCTGGTTTTTTATAGGTTGAGTCGGATTTGGCGTTGATTTCAGGTATGAACTGGTTTTTTTGTGGAAATTGTGTCTGGTTTTCTTTTCATGTTTTTTGACCTCTAAAACTGAACCGGAGGTCGAGAATTCTAAATTTGGAAGATCTATTTTTTGATCCTCAATTTCAGCAACAACTATGCAAAAGAAACAACTTTCTGGCATAAACAAACTCATAACTGAAAAGAATGAACGAAATCAAACAACATGTGGATCAACATTCGATGAATGGTTGGTTGGTTCTTATTTGGATTGTTCGACTTTCTGGATTGCATATTTGAGTTCCTGCTGGATGTTCAATCTGGAAGGCGACAGAACTATGTCTTTCCAAACCGAACCGGCTTCACAAGCTGGGTTCGGACTCTTGTACAGCTCGTAAATCGAGTTCGCCTCCTCGTTCAGCCTCCCTATCATTTTCAGACACTCGATCTCGTCCGGATCCACCAGCAGCGTTTTGTCCTTGTCTTTCCACCCGATCAACTAAAACCCGACCATTTGGATAATGCATGAACTAACGTTTGAATTATCATTTGACAAATCGAAACACAGTTCATAAACATTAAATTATTGTTAAAATGGACGAAAATGTTGGAAAAATTGTACCTTTGGGGGACCTTCCAAGGCATTGGTCAAGTAAAGCCTGGCATTGTCAACCAGTTGACAGTACGTCAAGAAGGCATTGGCAAATCTCTTGTGAGACGTCAACTGCGACTTCACTCTCACGGCTCTTCTACACATGATGGCTCTCCTGCACCGCCGTCGCCGCCGTCACCGGTCGTCGGAGGTGAAATCAGAGTTGCGGAAATGAAGTCAGATATGAAAAAATAAACGTACCTTATTCCTCTTATGACAGCAAGGTAAGCATCGCAGACAACTCCGACGAGCTCGATCCTGTAGGGTTTTCTCTTCTTCTCTTTGTTCTGTTCAAATTCTTCATCTTCAATCTGTTCCCAGTACTTTTCGCTCGCAACTCCGTCGTCGCCGACCTTGTATCCAGCCCCCATCCGGTACCGGCGCCGGTGAACGTTTCTAGCCATGGTCACCGTCTGTATGACGAACGGCGCCCAGGAGAGCGTGCCGTCCATTATGACGTCTCGGCCTTCGTTCAGCGCCGTCACGAGAAGCGAAGAGGCGGCGTCCGTCGACGACTGGTGGACCTATCGGAGACATCAAATCGTTTATGAACAAAGAAAGCTTGGCCGGAATCAGTGAAAATGTAGAAAGTAGTTACCAGCTCGGCAGTTTGGAGCATATCGTGGTGGCCTCTAGAACTTAGGGCTCTGTAAATTACATCTGATTCTTTGAAGGCATCAGCTTCGATTATCACTGCACTTGAAGCAACTCCGGCCCAAAATGGCCTGTTCGATTTGCAAAATAGATTCGAAATTGATCATTTCTATCGAGTTTTGCAGAGAAATCAATGACAGGGTTCGATTATTTTTTGACTGAAAACTCGAAAACGATCAGATTTTAATGGAATTTTTCATACTCTTGGAGAATGTCTTTGAGAACGGTGCTTTTTCCGGCGCCCATGCCGCCACCCATGAGGAGAAGAACAGGACTTCTATCGGCGAGCGCCACCGGCGCCATAACCTCCGTGCACTGAGAATCATCGACCACCACCGACGCCAACCCCATCGCCTTCATCTCCTCCACCAAGGTCGTAAACACTCTAGCCACCTTCAGATTCTTCGTCAACCTCTCAAATCTCTGCTGCCTTTTAGGTTAAAAAAAATCAATCTAAGCAAACTTGGATAGTGATGAAGATGAAGTTAGATCATAACGAAACAAAAGATAGCCACCTCGTTGCCGCCATGACTATGTCTCTGAGCTTCTTCTTGGGCTCGTGATGATCAGAACTTAGAATCTACACGAAATCCATTAATCCATCTCTTGAAAATATGTTATTTTATTGAAAATCTATCGATATATGATCATATATTAACGTCGAATCAGATCTTAATCACCTGATTGATCATGAGATCTGCTTGGCACCAATGAAATGCAAAGTAACTGAGAATACAACGCTCAAACTCCTCCACGAGCTTCACAAAGAGAGAATCCGCCTCTTGTTCTTTCGCAAAGAAGGTATAAATTCCATCCTCACAACCTTCGGATTTTCTTATGTAATCAGAAGCAAGCTTACAAAGTTGCGGACATTGTTTCTTATCTCGTATACCCAGTTGCCTGGCTGCTCCAAAAACGAAACAAAAACCCGACAAAATTCAGACATTCACGTTTGAAAAAACAAACGAGAATGTAGATCTGATTATTGTTTCATTACCTACGTAATGGGAGAACCTCTCGAGCTTCTCCGGCTGGCCGGCGCCTGGAACTCTGAGCCGGGGAACGATCTTCCGGTCCCGGAGCGTACGGAGGCGGTATTGCATTGCGGCGGCGAGGATCAATCCGATTGAAGAGGCTACAAAGATCTGGGTAAAGGTGGGCTTGCTGTTGAGAAGGAAATGATCTGAAGAAAATTAGGCAGAGGTGAGAAAATGAAAGAATTTACACAATTTTCGAGAAAAACAAGAATTCCGGATGATCAAGAGCTTGCCTTTCATATCTCAACTTTTCTCCTGCATTGGTCGAATCCTAGAAAAACAAGGTTTCTGTTCTCCTTGTTTGTTATGTCTTTTTATCTTTTTTTGTTGTAAACTGCACTTCTAGCCTCCAAGTATGAGGTATTCACAAAACGGTCCTTAAATGTCATGTAATTACCTTTACCCAGCCCTTAAATTCTCGGTTTTTTTTTTGTATTTTGTTCAAGTTAACCATAAACAGATGAAGTAATGGTTTTTTTTCTCACACGTATTTGATAAGTGTATAATATGCGATGATATTGTTGTTGTTTATTTTGTCATCGCCTACTATTTTGCTTCCTAAACACAGTCGTTTTAAGTATCAATAAAAAAATAATTTTTTTAACTAAACAATTTCATATTCGGTCACTCAAATAATAAATGATCATGATAGTTTTATTAATTACACGGGTTCGAGTCGGACTATATCGGGTGCGAAGCAAAAAGATGTCTTTTTTGGTTCGGGATTGGGTAGAGAGAGAAGAGGCTTCATCGATCAGCAATGACTCTTCCTCTTTCTCTCTCGTACTGATAAAAAAGCCAACCTCGTTAGAGGTGTGCACGGGTCGGACTGAGCCGATTTTATCTCAAAATAGAATCAGAATCGAAACTTATGGTTTCAAATTTTTAGAACCGGCACCGGAACCAACGATTCCTTTCGTTCTGGTTTTAACCCGGTTTTTATATAACAAAAAATATTATTTTTATTATATTTGAGTCGAGTTTTAAGTAATTAGTCGGGTTTTATTAGAGTTTTGGATCGGTTTTACTCCATTTTTTAACTTTTTTTTACTTATATTCTGGTTTCGGTTTTACAATTTTTTATTCTTAAAAACCAGCATCAACCTATCAATAATGATTTTTTAAAAATTAAAACCAAAATCAGATTAAAATTGATAATTTTAATTTATTTCATAGTTCTGGCTCAATTTTGGTGACTTCTACGCTAGTAACGTAACATAAGATAAAGGAGAGGAAAGAGAAGATAAGAAGTAAAACCATCGTGGCTTCACAAATTTTCTCTCACTAGATGTCACATTGAGTGACAAAAGGCAGAAGTAAGGATGACCCATGAATTAAATTTTAGAAAGATTAAGCTTAGATACTACTACTCAAAGGTAGGCTACTTTCTAACTTAGCATTGGCTCCAAATACATCCCCACGTAGAGTCTTCATCTTCGTAGAATTCTCGACCCGCTAACATAATATTATATATTTCGACTTTAAATCTACACGATTTTGTTATCAAATTCTATTCAAAATGCATTATTTTGATCATAAACGAGCATCTCATTTATGACCATTCTCGAGTGATGTAAAAATTAGACATTCGCTCATTTATAATATATATATATATACCCATAGATAATGTAATATGTATAAACATGTTATTTCCAACTAACACAAGTTCTTTCGTATTAAAAATCAAAGATTAATGTATAGCAAGATTAATGAAGTGTTTATTTTATTGCAACATAAACGTGTCGCATGTGCACGTTATAATACAAAAATAGTGTTATCTTTATCGATAGCGAGTGCACTTGATACAACAAATGAAAAAAAATGAAATATTGTTTCGATTAATCACTATCAAGTTGGCAAGGAGAGTCCATGAGAGCAAGTGAGTGGGCGGTGCAACTTTTTTCTCCGACCATTTGGAATCTACTGCTATTATTACGCACCGTCTTTACTATCCTAAATTTCTAAATATTTTAATTTCAGTTTTTTCATTTTATTCGTGCACAAATTGCACGAGTTTTGCTTCAAATAAACTAGAGGGCATGCACATAGACATTAGTAATTTCTCTTTTGACCCAAAAGCACATTGTTGAGATTCGAACAATGATCGAAAGACGAGAATAAGACGTGAGAAATAAAATTTAATTATTTAATGAAATTCTGAAATAATTAATAAAATAGCTAATTTCAATGGCGTGGAAGGAGAGAAGGGTAGACAAAGTAGGCAAGTACTTTGTTTTTAAATATTAATTAAATAACTATTTATGATATATGATAATTACTCCTTTGAAGTTAATACTCATTTAAATAATAACTAATATAGTAAAGTATGTCTCAATATACAACTCACCACTCCTATGATGCCACGTAACGCTGTTTGTTTTTTCATCTTGAGAGTCTCTCTTCTCCACATAGTTTATGATATATATCCTCGTTTTAAAATTGAAGTTCACAAGTCAAGTCGGTACGTCGACTTACAGGCGCCGCAAATATCAATCTGAAAACGACATGTCGGTTTATTTAACCCGTTGCTGCTTTTCTTTCAAGAAACAACATAAACGTGGTCAATATATCTATTATTTAAAAAATACTTTTTAAACTATTTTAATGTTGTGGATTGAAAAAACAGGCTTGGTCTTGTTCTTAGAAGAGAGATTAATAGAAGCAAATGAATTGTTTGAATATACAACTACGTTACGTTTTGAATTCGGGAAGTTTGGTTGGCTCTCGATTTTTTGGGTAATTTTGATATAATATATAGTTTTTTGGGGTATAGTTGCTTAGAATGGGAGACATTTTCATTGGTTAGCATCTTTGAAATCATGTTACTTTTTGTTAATGTTGCACACGTGCAAAAATACAAAAGTCGGCCTTTGGAGGGTCAGTGTTTATTCTTATTATTATTATTTTAAATTAAAACTATTTCCAGACCTTATAAAAGGCATGACCAGTCGGAGGAGAAGAACCAGGAATCGGAACAGTGATCTCACACCTCTTCTCTCTCCGCCATGGATTCTATCTTCATTGTTTCTTCAGTTTTCTTCTTCTTCTTCTTGTTTCCTATTCTGGTTTCTGTGTTCTTCTTGTTTTATTTTAAGACCACCATTGTTAAGAAGCAAGCTTCTTCTTCGAGCTCGCTGCCGAGATGGTATCCACTAATAGGGTCCTCCCTCGCCATTATTGAGAACCAGCACCGGAGAATCCAGTGGATTTCCGACGTCCTCCGTGACTCGCCGTCTGCCACCTTCGTTCTCCACAGCTGGTTCGGGAACCGGGTCGTGTTCACCGGAAACCCCGCCGTTGTCCAGCACATTCTCAAAACTCATTTCCATAATTACCAAAAGGGAGACGCCATGAGACTTTCTCTGGCGGATTTTCTAGGAAACGGAATATTCAACACCGGCGGCGACGTGTGGAAGTACCAGCGCCAGCTCTCGAGCCATGAATTCAACACCAAATCGCTCAGGAAATTTGTTGAGACCGCCGTCGACACTGAACTTTCAGGCCGCCTTGTTCCGATTCTTTGCATGGCCGAAAAGTATGGATTGGTCCTCGATTTTCAGGACGTTCTCGAACGATTTGGATTCGATAATATTTGCAAAATCGCTTTTGGGTATGATCCTGCTTATTTATCACCATCTTTTCCAAATGAGAAATACGCGGCTTCTTTTGATGATTGCGTTAGAATAAGCAGTGAGAGATTCAACTGCGTGTTTCCTATTATATGGAAGGTCAAGAAGTTTCTTGACATTGGATCGGAAATGAAGCTCCGAATCGCCATTAATGAAGTTCGAGGATTCGCAAAGAAGATGATCGAAGAGAAAAAAAGAGAAATAAAAGAAAAAGCTACCCTCGACTCCGTCGACCTATTGTCGAGATTCTTGAGCTCCGGCCACTCCGACGAGAATTTCGTCACCGATATAATAATAAGCTTCATACTGGCCGGACGAGACACAACGTCATCGGCCCTCACCTGGTTTTTCTGGCTAATATCGAAGCACCCAGAAGTAGAAGAGAAAATTCTCGAGGAAATCAATGGAAAAAGCGAAGCTCCATCGATATACGAGGAAGTGAAAGAGATGACGTACACTCACGCAGCTCTCTGCGAGACCATGCGTCTATATCCGCCGGTTCCGGTGGACACAAAAGAGGCGGTGAACGACGACGTATTGCCGGACGGTACGGCCATAAAGAAAGGAACGACGATAAAATACCATCCATATGCAATGGGGAGATCGGAAGCAATATGGGGGTCGGACTGGGCAGAATTCAGGCCAGAGCGGTGGTTGGAAAAGGAGAACACGGCGGAGTTTCCCGGCGGAAAATGGCTGTTCGTAGGGCGAGATAATTTCACATATCCGGTGTTTCAGGCGGGGCCGAGGATCTGTTTAGGGAAGGAGATGGCGTTTCTGCAAATGAAAAGAGTGGTCGCCGGAGTTCTGCGGCAGTTTCGGGTGGTGCCAGTGATGCCGGACGGGGAGGAGCCGGAGTTGACCCATTCTCTGACGGGGAAAATGAAAGGCGGGCTTCGGGTGAAGATCGAAGAACGAGGTGCATGAAATATCGAAACGTGATTGGGTAAGAATAATGGCAATCAGTGGGTCCCATAAGTCCAGTAATCTCCTATTTGAATTACTGTTAGTGTGTGTAATAAATCATTATTTATTAATCCACTGTATTAGTTATAATTCGAATTGTTATCGCATATTTTAAGATCGTAGAATATGAAGTTAAATTTCAGGTATATTTTTTATATTCAATATATTTTAAAGTACGATTAATATATTAGAATATAAATAAATTAATATATTATAAAAATTATCCTTTTGTATTAATTACATGTTTCGTCGTATAAAATAAAAAGAAGATAAAAGCGACGTTTCTCTTTTCGTTTTAAAGGCTAACGTCATTATATTGACTTTTGTTTAGTCAATACTCAATACACGGCAACGGCGTCAGGTTGTCAGTCAACGTTTGACGTTGACTTATCTGAAACTAAGTCAATAGAGTTTGTCCCTCCTTTTGTCATCCGGCCCAGACTGTTTTTCAGCCTGTACATAAGAGACAAAGGATCAATTCTATGGCTCAGGTTGTTTACCCTTTGGGTTATCCTTGTGGCCTTCATTTAGTTTTTAAAATGTGTAATTTGATCCTTTAATCATTAATTATTATTTTAAATACTTTTTTTTATTTATTTATCTTGGTGTTCTTTCCTACAAGCAAATTTCAAATTCGGCTTGTCAAGTGTTGATGAACAAGGATGTCAAAATTAAACAAGTATAATAAATTGAACCAAATAAGTTTACCAAAAAATAACAATGATAACGATCAAATTTTGCTTGTTGTAACTTGCGAGCCACGAATTAATATGTAACGTCTATGTTTATACATCTTCGGTAGATTATAGTTGTCGGTCACAAGCAACGGGTTTGATAAGGTCAAACGTTGTTTGGTTGTACATGTCAAACACCTCCATGATGCATGTAGGGGCAAGAAGACATCAAGACATTCTATGATCGAATCTTAAGACACGAGTCTCCAAAATGTAATGTTTTAGATTTTTTTTTTGGTCCGATAGATTTTTCGATTCTATTATATGATACTAGGAGATAGTTTCGTCCATCTTATCTAGCTAATTGGACAGTCAAAAGAGGGTCTACTTTATGCACGGTGGTTTAAATCGTTCTGGTTTTAAACTATATGATAAAAAGAAAAAACATGTACATGTACATGTGACACATTGTCTTAACGTGGATAACAAAATTTGATCAAAAGTGACGAGAAAATTAAAATTGCGAATATCAAATCAAAACCGCCTTAAACTATAAAGACTAAAAATATATTTGACTCTTAAATTTAATAAAGAAAATAACCTTGATTATTAATCTTTTAAACGTAATATCGAAAACCTAGTCGATATAACGAAAACCCTAATTGGCGTTCTCATTAAGTTCATATTTCAAAAATTACTACAAATGATATGATTTGATAGAGTACATTGAACCTCGCCTTCTTCACCGGGAAACGAACAGAGTTGCTGATGCTGGCCGGACAGATGGCCAATACGCGTACCACCGGCCAGAAGGCTTCGCCATTAATGATTTTTTTGAATCTTTCCTAGCCCAGTCGTACGTCTAGTAAGTTTTGATCTCTTCAAACATCTACACTCGTCTCGTAATTTGGTTTTTTATAAATACCACTGACCCTACTCCGCCGTTCCCTCACCGGAGATTGCATTTTGATCGCCGGAATGTTCATCAAAGCGCTACTGATGATGACGGCGATCTTGGTTCCGTCGCACTATCCAGTGGCGGCGACGAGGCCTGGGGAGCATCTGAATCTGTTGCGGTCGTCATTGCAACGTGGACTTGTCCCACCGGCAGGCCCCAACCCACGTACGAACATTCCTGGCCGGCCGTCGGTTCCCGGCGCCTTGAACGGCGTGCACTTTTCCGGCCATCTCGTGCAAGTTGCTCAAATACAGTGAAGAATTTCTGCTAAGTTGTTTGTTTCTCTTTTTATTTGGCAAGAAGCTTTAGTTTTAGTCTAGCTTTATAATACTTTTTTGTATAAATTGAGGCCCAGGCCTATAAGCAAGAACTTTCTCTCTCTACGAACCAAACCAAGATTTCAACTTCGGATCTCGAATCCTTAATTCAAATATCCATAAAAACGGACGTATTTTTTAAATTTACGTTGCAAATTTAAAAATTATAGAACTAAACCAGTTCAAACCAAGATCAAACAAGACAAAACAAAACCAAAATCAAATTTAAACCGATAAAATCGAGAAAATGAAACGAGCAAATTTAAACCGATACAATCACTTGTTCTGTACATCTAGAAGTAGATATTGTAATGTCATCATGCTTGTAGAGTCTTTCTAAACTTAAAAAAGGGCCACTTTTGATATAAGTTTGGTAGAGGGTAAGAGAATTGTTTGAAAAATTAGGCTTAGAGTTTCAATGAGTTAGAAGAGACAGAAAAGCAAAACAACTAAGAGAGAGAGAGAGAGGAGGAGCAAAACAACTAAGAGAGAGAGAGAGAGGAGGAGAGAGAAGGAGAGAGAGAGAGAGAGAGGGACATTTCTAGCAAAACAAAACAAATCAACCAAACCAACAGACAGACTCCATATCTCCACCTTAATTTAATACATGTGTTTGCAAAGAAATATAGAATTCATGCTTCTGTCCTTGCTTACTCTTCCCAGCCCTATAATCTCTGGAATTGATGTGGACTAAACCAATTTATTCATCCATTAAAGTGAGCATTACACAAAACTCCATCTCGGGAATCGATGATTCGTGCAGGAAACTTGGAACAAATTAGCAGACGATCATGTAAATTAGTTGAAACAATACCTAATTTAGGTTTTCAAGTTGTCAATGGGAGCTCAAAGCAGAGAATATTTATTTTTAATCACTCAAAGAGTGGACGAAAAGAGCTCTTGCTTTTGAAGAATAAGATACAGAAAGTAGACGATGAAGAACAGGTAACTTTATCAAGCAATGTGGAACCTAGAGCTAGTTTTCTGAGTGAAATTAGGTTAGTTTATGTAGGTTTCTTAGCCGAGTTCTTAAAGGGTAAACTTCAATGGCTAAAGTAATTAAAGATCTGAGAGAGGATCACACTAAAGACTGGTCTACAATAGAAAGAAAGTGACGTAGAGTAGATTATACCGTAATTTCCCAATTCTATAAACATTTCTAGGGTTCCTAGCTTATTTTTGGTGACAAAAATGCTTCTTTCTCCAAGAAACTTGCACCATTGTTTTAGATCGACTGGTTTTTCTAATGATTCATATCCGCAGGCGTGAGTTTCTTGAAATTTGCAGTCTTCTTCTCGAAATTGTTTTATCTGCAACTCAAACCATTTTCGACCTTCGTATCTGTTCATCAATGGTGGAAATACCCGAAACCCGTGAACTGAAGCTCGTTTGTGTCTCCGAAACTCCATTCCGGCCTATTGCTCGTTTGCGTTTCATAAGAAGATGCGGAATTAGAGGTTTCGCCGAAGCTGGGATTCTTTTCTGGAACGAATAAATTCTCCAAAAGGTAAGAATCCATGGTAGTCCTCTCGTTATAGAAAGGCATAGGAGAGCTTCCATGGCAGAAATTTTGATGCAATTGTGAAATTTCAGTTGAGTTTTCCATCTTCACCCAATTCGAAAGATTCTGTCCGTACATATTTGGGCTAGGGTTTTCAGAGCCAGAACTGTTGAATACGCTCTGAGCAGCGTGTTCTTTCAAAGAAGCTAATTGCGCCTGCAAATTGACGACCTGAAATTCCGAAATCGACAACCCAATTAGGGTTTCGAATTTAAGAAGAAACCCAGAAAAAACGCAAACCTGTTGTTGAAGGGCGAAAATATGGGAAACGCAGCCATAGATGGGATCTTGCAGGCGAGCTTGAGCTTCGTAGGAGATGGTAACAGCAGCTTCGCAACGATCAGAGACAGGAAGATGAGCAAGAAGTTTTGAAACATTGCTAGCTCCGAAAACCTTGTGAATGGCTGCAAAGTGAGAAGCTCCTTGTTCATGGCTGAAATAAGGAGCGAAAACACACCCTCGAACACATTTTCGTCTTAAAAACTTGCAGGCTCCGCAGGGAGAACCAGAACCAGTCATTTTTTTGATGATCTTAAGAAGATTAAGACCGATTACGAAGAGGGTTGCTTTGTGGATCGTGGGTTTCTCTGATTTGTTTAGAGAGATAATCATCATGGTTTATAAACACTAGAGGTCGAGGAGGTGGATCATATTATAATGAATTCTTAATGAAATTAGGTCTCCTTATTGGCCTACAAATTTCATTATTTTTTCTCTATTTGCTCATCTTTTTTTCTTCTTCTTTTGATCCTTAGTTTATTATTTGCTTAACTGACAATTAGATCCCCCCCTTCTACTCCTCTCTCACGACAAAACCCTCTATCAATAAACCAAACCCTTTTTCTATTTGCCCTTGCTCTCCCCCTCTCTCTCTCTCTCGAATGTGTCTGATCCGGATTAAGGAATTCTAGATTCTGAGAGATTGGGATTACATTTACGCTTGGGAAGTGTTAAATAGTGTTTCTTTGCACGTTCAGTAAAACAGCAATAAAGAATGAGAATAGTTTGGCTTAAAATTCCTCGAGGTTATAAAATTGTAAATCTAGAAAGAACAGGGGGATCAGGCTGTCTTCGTTTGAACAAGCAAAGTTAAGAAATGTCAAAGCTTGACTGTATGCAAATCATGGCTCCGTACTTCTGCTTTGCCCGACTTCAGATCTATCTTATTTGTACTGTTCTCAAATCAGGGTTTACATTTATTTATGAGTATTTTATTATATGATTTTTGAACTAAAATTATATTAATTTGATTGCCGAGATAACATTTGCCAATACGAAGGCACATGTGTTTTCTATTATTTATTTTTATAAAAAAATATGAATAATGTTAATGTTAACTTTTTATCTTGCTCTTTTATTTTTCGATATTAATCTAATTAAGATGCATAAAATGCATTAAAATTTAAGTAATTATATATTTATTATATTAATCACAGCTTGATAGATGACATGCACAATACAAATTTAAGTAAAAACTAAAAAAGTAACTTTAGAATTATTCAAAAATTATACGTGAAGTTGTTTGAATTGGGTCTGCATAGACAATCGGAGCTATAGTTGGACGATGAGTTCGTTATGAAATTAATTTTACCGAATCTACTCTACAAATAGTAATTTTTGATGTATTCAAACGATGTGAGAATTTGTGACGGGAAGTATTATGACATGACCTAGAATATCATTGAAGAGCACAAACTTAGGGACATTTATTAATATCGTGCTTTTCCGTAACGAATTCGAAACGTCGTAGTAAAAGTTAATTTTCATGGCTTATTTAGGAAATTTTTGGCAAGAAATTACAAAGAAAATCAAACAAGAAGAGGTACGATTAGTAACAATTAAGTAATCCAAATATTTTTGTTTTAAATGTTCGTAACTTTGTTTGTGTTACGCAGGAGCTAGGCATTAGGACCCACTCTCAAGCCTTAATAATAACACAACCTAACTTGACTATTGTTTTGGAAGCTTGATTTCTAGGGTTTATAGTCCTTAATTTCTAGGGTTTATAGTTCCAACCCAAAAAAAATCTCCATCACGTTTATTAATACTAATAATACTATATAGACATATTTTTCATTAAATCTATTGATTTGAAAATATTTTGATAGATTTAAATAATATTTTAATTTAAATTTTAACTCTCACATCTACATTCTATCACTCAACCCTCCTCTCTCTCTCTCTTTCTCTAAAGGGGGTATCTTTAGTTGAGACAGACAATGCCTGTAATAAACAAACCCTAAATTATTAAGTGAGTGAAAACCCTAATGGAAAACAACGACCAAGAGAGGGAAGGAGAGAGCTAATTGGAAGGCATTACGTCCCCAAATGGAGAATGGCGTTTAGTCATGTGAAATTGTTGGCCACTTCGAGCTTCAAACTTGAGGACAAGAACAAAAAAAAAGGGAGAACAATTATTTAAAAACTATAATAATTATTATTAAAATAAGCTTCTTTTAGAAAAATGAATTAATTAATTAGTGATTTAAGCAATCTTTACAGAAGAGAACACACACCCTTATGTCTCCTCGTCCTTTCCCCTTGAATTCTTCAATAATAAAAGATGGAAACACTGCTGAAAGCTCTTCTTTTGCATTTCCAACACCCTTGTTTTGTACTCTTTCTCTTGTTTTATAAAACCCATTAATTTATTTCATATTTTTTTTTGTGTGTAATAGAGATCCGACCCGACAAAATGCAAACATAATAGAGATCCGACCATCGTCGAATTATTAAAAAATAAACGCAACATTTTTCAATCGTCATAAAACGACGATGAATTATTGAAATTTTCACGATTTATCTTGCCTCGTACGGTATCTAGCTCTCATGTAATCGATTATTCTCCATGCTAAATAATGATGATATACGAGTCAATTAAATAAGACGATCATTTTAAGTACGAAATCACCAAGTTTTTAATTCGATGTAGACAATATTACATCACTTATTGGAGATTAAATTATAGTAAATTATTCAATGGAACGCTTAATCAAGTACAGAATTATTATCGCTAATTTAATTAATACCAATCCAACAAAAAAAGATGAAATTATTTTGCTACCTTAAATTCATTTAAACCTGAATTATTATTATTAAATAATCAAGTACAGAATTATTATCTATCTGATTAGCACTTTAATTTTTTATTTTTAATATAGAAGACGACAAAACACTGACAAGCAGCCGTCATTGTTCCTAGGGATTGTTGACCACGTGTCTCTTCGCTTAATTATTCGGATGTGACATCTCGCACGTGTATTTTTTCCCTTATCATAATATATTATATTTTCAAGTAAATATCCTAATTTCAGTTTGGCTACTCGATATTGATGAAATTAATATTCAAATTATCTGTAATTTTTTTAATTAATATTTTTAAATACTTCGAAACACACTTTTTTAGGTTCTAATATCTGGATTATATTTAAATTTATTTTAAAAATTAAATTAAAAAATTAATAGTAGGATTCAAGTCCCAATTATTGGCTTAAGAGATGGGACTTGGCCGAGCATTTGGCCATAGACTTTGTTAATACTTAGTATATTATTATTATTCTCGATATTACTTTTATTTTAATCTTTATTTCTTAATTTAGTTCATCTACTTAGTGATAAAATACGAGTTTAGTGTCACGACTTTCAGGTTATTTACTTAATTCTATATCATTAAGAAATATTTTTTTACTAATCCAAGATGAATAAATAATTAATTATATGTTGATAGAATATTAGTGACCATCAAAGTATTCAATTACTATAAATTAATATGCATATTTGTAATTTGCTTAAAAACTATCTCAATGTTTTTGAACCAATAAAGTTGTATTTTTAGAAATTTATTAAATATATAATTTAATTATAATAATGGGTTAGTAGACAAATAATGGATTGATTAAATATTTGGTCAGATGGAGGGAAAATAATGCTGAAAAACATGTAATAACCTAGAAGACCAGTCAAACCGACACCAAAGGTTACGTATGGGTCCATTGCACGAGTGTAGATGATCGCTAGATCAATAAAATCATTTCAATTTCGAAATGCAATTTAATAAACAAGAAATTGATTGCATTGTGATTTGTTTACTACACAAATTGAGAAGCACATAACGAATAATAATAAGAAAATCGCGAGTTAGAATATAAAATTAGAACGATTGTCGCATGAAACACAGCTCGATGCAACTCGATTTGATTCGATCTAAAAGTTGAAACGGCGAGTTGGGTTTCAAACGACAAAAAAATGGTCAAGAAAATGAAGTTTTGCTTCATGATTTGCAAACATTAATATATTAGACTAAGCTACAAAATGGTTTAGTAAAAATATTATTTTATTTAAAAATAATAATACCACATAGTTTGTATATAAATAAAGCAATTGGTGTAGTTTGAATACGAGGCAAAGATTCAAAGT
Organism: Begonia fuchsioides; assembly: GCA_003255005.1. NCBI lineage: Eukaryota > Viridiplantae > Streptophyta > Magnoliopsida > Cucurbitales > Begoniaceae > Begonia > Begonia fuchsioides. Next base: position 286,829 of record QAOC01041569.1, on the reverse strand, counting down.
CTTCAGCATAATATGAGGACGTTGAATTTGGGTCATTTTTTTATTTTTTGACATTTTAGGTAGAATATTAGTCTAATTTTCTAATTATTGCATATGATATTGTCTATTCGATACTAGAATTCACCAATATTTATTTTCGGGATTAACCCTAATTTTCGTTCAATTATTAAATCGCTTAATTTTCGTTCTTTCAAATAGCGTCTGATTATACCAACTTCCCGGGTTCCTTAAACCACTTATTCTACTTATCATATATTAACACTAAATGAAACTCGTTAATTGGTGTAATCGATTTATTTATTTATTTTTCTTACTTATATTTATATTTATTATTATACCTCTTTAAATACATGTCTTAAATCATGAAACGATGAAATCCGAGTATACTAAGCTCAACTTGCTCGTTGTAGTGTGATGAATTACGTATAAAGCTTTATGTACAAAGGAAGCCCCACCCTGAGGAACCCTAATTTTAGAAAAAGGGAGGAAAGTGCCACGTGTAGTGAAATTTGCATCGGCTCTTGCTTTTCAAGTACACAACTTTCTCAAAAAACGCACTAAGTAGAATCTAGCCTGGCACTCCCATGAAACGTGCATTCCCATCCCTTAACAATCCACACACTATTTCATCAATTTAATATTTCCCTTCTCATCTAGTGTTCGATTCTCGTCTCGAGAGAAAAACGACACGAGTTTAATCGTTTATAGATTGAATTTTCGATTCCTGTATCAAACTCTAACTTCGTCGATCTTTGTACAAGAAGATTTCAAACTCGGTTCAGCGATTGATGCATATCTAGTGCCTTGCACATATTAACAACTACTGCAATATCTAGCTGCTCATTGGAAAAAAAATCGTGCATATTTAATTCAATAAATCAGAAAGAACTCATCTTGATCATCGGGCACAAAATACTCGTTCAACTTACCGAGTTTTACTGCTCGATGAGTCCGAAAGTTAGCCTTCTTGCTCCCTCCGAGTCGACTGGATTGACAAGGTTTTAAAAGAGGAATCATTGGAAGCAGAGCCTCCTAGGTGGGAAGAATTGATGAGCATTATCTGTTCTTAATAAAATCTTATTGCCATTAAAAAAAAGAGAGATTTGATTGGGGTACTAAACAGTAATAACATAGACTAGGCTTTCACCCACTTACACTCACTTTTTCATACCTTTTTCCAGGCAAATAATGGTGGAAGAGCTATTTTCATCTGTCGCACATGCAAATGATTCAAATATTTCAACTCCACATTTGAAGAATTTTCTATATTTTGTGTGTGGCAGGCATTAAATTAAACTGTCGAAATGAAAATACAAGTAACACAGGACCCAAACTTTCAAAAAACAAGTAAACATAACTCATTTCTTACAACACATTGAAGATTTATGAGAAAATACCTTCATTTTTGGAGCCTGGTAAGCCTTTGAGAACATCTCTCAGAGCATAGTAATGACTATCACATCTATGATCTGAAATAAGGTTGCTAGACAGCACTATCCTCTCAAAATGTTCGTTAGGATGCCTTCTCCATAGTGTAAAATATTCATGTGCTGAATCATCGTTTCTCTTTAGATAGTAAACAGTCCCAGGCACAAATAACTCCTCAGGAACTGAACTTACATCTGCTTTTTCTGGGGAAACAAGTAATGTAGTTGCCTTCAATTCTTGTCTTATGGAATCATCTGTCGGCAGATTTTAGAAATATATACATCAGTACAAATTAGGCCTCCACCATCGAATATGTGGGTGGATACAAAATCAATCAAAAAATCTAGAAATTAATCCTAATTGGATTAGTATCATAGAACCATTGATGAATTAATATATTATGAGTCACCAATATCAAGAGCAGGCAACCTTCTTCATCCTCTTAGTTAAGCTACCGAATGTGATAGAACAGTTTAGAAAAATGTTATGACTTGATTATAAATACAAATATTGGTTGAGAATTTAAAGATGGATCGGATTGAAATACCAGACAATTTTTTCTTGTCAGCGAACTTTGCATAGTCAACAAGTTTTTGAGCCACACCATGAACTGAAGAAATGACTTGCTTTGCATTCGTGACCAAATCAATCACACTTTTCCAGTCACCTTTTTCTACCAAGCTCCTCCTGCATAATTATAAAAGATCGAACTTGAAAAGTCTCTTACCTTGACTTATTTTTTTTTTCTAGATTTCCCTCCATTATACTGCAAATGCATTCCATTTTAGGGATACTACATAGTATGTAAAAATAGCAAATAATTGGCCGCTTCACACTGTATTTTACATTGACCAGGTACTGCAAAAATATCATCACAAAAGAATGAACTAACCAATCTGTTTGAAGAATTTCATTCCTTAGCCTCGTAAGAGAAGCTGCACTTAATCTAGGTATGATGTCATCCTGAATAAGAAACACACGACAGAAACAAAACACTATTAATAAATTAATCGATGCATACCCACCAAAGTGGCATCTACAAAAAAATGGTTCAAATAAAAAGGAAGCTAAAGATCAATTGAAAACATGATTTAATGTATTTCCAACCTGCATCACTACAGTGGTTACAAAATCAGAACAGCTTTCAGCAAGTTCTCTAGAAACACAAGGTGGCGTTGCGTAGCCAATTGCAGAAATGATATCAGGATCAAAGCCAAGTTCCTTACGTGACTTTTTACGAAGCATTATTCCTAACAATGAAGCTATTGCCCCTCCAAGAGAATGACCTACGAGCCTTAACCTATAACCCTGTTAATGAATTAGGCTATCCACAGTAATGACAATGTCTAGGAGGAAGAGGTTAGAAAAAAGGAAGAAAAATAACATATTAGGTCAACTGCAAACATACAAAACATCACCTTATATTTCTCCAAACAGTTCTTTATTGTCCCCAATTCGTGATTAAGAAACCATCGAGCAGCTTCTGCAGTGCCAAAGTGAGTTGAATAGCCTTCAAATGTGACTTCTTTATCACTTGAAGAAACAATGTCAGTGACAAGATCATATACGGTATGGGTTCCACGAATTCCAAAAATTACAAGTTTTGTCCGCGGATCAACCCCTATATAATATCCAGGCCTCATCACACTGGAATTTTTTACAAACTTCACGACATTGCTTTCCCTAAGCATGCTGTTTCTTGCAAGACTAGATGCAGTATCTTTGTACGATCCCTTTGCTAATTCAATGTGATAGATGAGATCTTGCACCTAACAAAATCATTACTAAATAAGAACTCATGCACTAACAAACACAATATCAGTTCAGAACAGGTGATTAGATTCCTTTTAAAAATGAACAATAGCATTTAAGTCCTGACAAGAACAAATACTCAGGAGAAAAGGTGTTGTAATTACAACTGCATCTGAAGAAATTTGAACACCCTCTATAGCCTCAAATGGGTTTGTAGAAGCCTGACGAAGATAAATTAGATATAATCCAATTGTAAGATCGCTCAAGCTCCAATCCTGTATTCCTATCTTACTTCGCTGAATGTTAGCAATGATTTCTGTAAAAGATGGACTGCTGGATAAATTCTTATTTCCAACTTCATGACCTGCAAGTTAAAACATATGAACAGCCTACAAGATTAAAATGACAGATCGTTGAGAAATGATCTTAAAAAAGAAGACTAATACACATAAAATTAGTAATTGTCAATCACTATTAGTTCTTTGCTAGGAAGGGTGTCATATGTTCCCTCTCTTTTATGCAATGAATTTTTTACTATTACAAATTGTTTCTTAAAGAAAATAAAATATATCTAAGTAATATGTTAGGATTTTTTTTATCAATAAAACAACTACATTTTAAAAAGAGAATAATATGAATTATAGCATTTTACGATCCACTTTAATGCAAAATAGAATCATTTAGGTCGCATATTCTTATGCTTTTCTTTCTTTCTTTTTTTCAGATTGGTACAAGTATTAAAAAACAGAAAGAAGGTTCAAGTTTTTGTTCGTGTTCACAATGCCAAAGATGTAAAGAATGACGTAGAACCAAGAAATTATCTATTAATCCCATGCATCCTTGGTAAACATTTGACATATGAAACACTAGCTAACATAAACAAACCTGTTGGCAAAGCCCATTTACAAAATTGCAGAGCTGGTTCAAGAACTTTTGTCAGCCAGGCTAATTCTACCCTCCATTTACTATCATTCAAATCTTTATCCCAAAATCCATATTTGATGGTCCCGGAACCACTACGAGCCTTCTTTTCCACTTCAATCTTTGAGACTTCTGGGCAGCACTTTGCCTTTTGTTCCAAATCGTCTTTGCTATCTGCTTTTAACTGTTGTCCATGCATTCTATCAAGAGGATTACTCACCATACTTCGGCGTGATTCCTTTCTAACCACAATACTTTCAATACACACTGCATTTATAATACAAGACAAGACTTATGCAAAATCATCAAAATAACCAGAATTAAGGACTTTCCTGGTTAGAACCTTATCTCAGGAAAAAAAAATACAGAAACAGCTACATGCTAAAAAATTTTCCAATTCACATATACAACCAAGCCCTCGTACTCCCACTCAAGCATTACCCACATTGGTATGCTTAAGTGTTATCGCTTTGCACTTGAAGGCGAGCTCCATTCGTGATACAAAGTTACAATTCAGAGAATCCAAATCAGGGGTCCATGTACACCCAGGCGGATGCAAATAACCAAGGATACATAAATATAACATAGATTGTTGAAGTATCTTGGAAAAGGTTATCCTTTTACTCGCCTGGGATCAGTCTGCATAGTTGTTAATTTACTTAGGTTTGGAATCAACGCTTTTCAAAGAGGATGAGGGAAGAACTCAGATGTAGATATCTTCAGAAAATGAAGATGCATATACAGTTCCCATTTACAACTTGTCATTAAATTGATGGCAAATATTATCACTAAAACTGAATAGTAGTAATAACTCCAGAAAAAAAATGAACATAGTCTCACTTTTTCCACGAAGAAATGCAGCCATCAGGCAACTATAAAACAAACTGAAAGAAAATCCAGATATCTGAGCACCACAATAAAACAGTAACAAATAACAATCAAACACAGCTTCCAACTCAAATAATTACGCAGAAATATAACCATACACATATTGTGGAGAAAGCGCTTCACGATCCGGGAATGCATTGGAACTCGGAAAGATAATTAGATTGATAGAGGCAGAGAAGATATTGTAATCCTGAGGTTAGAACTCGAGTCGGCGACAGTGTGGAGCGTCGATTGAAGTGGCGCGTTGAGGCTGCTGTTGGTCAGCGGTAGGCGGTCGGCGGTCGACGGCGAGAATAATTCGGGATTGATTGTGTTCGATTAACGACGCTGATTCAGAGACTCGCCGAGATTTTTCCTCCAGCACCTTCCCCTCTTCGCTAAAAATCACTCTATTAATTTTAAATAGGATAAATATTTGTAATAAATATTTTAAATTTTAAAAATTATTAATAAATATTTTATATATTATATATATATATATTTTTTTATTAATTTCAACTATATTTGTCCATTTAATTCACATATTTTATTAATAAATAACAATAAAAAATTAAAAAGATTGTAATATGTGAAAATTTTATTTTTTGTAAACTTGAATGAGTGAAATAAAAGTAAAATTTTATTACTGCATATTTTTTTTATTTCTCGACAAGTCGTTAAAATAAATTAATTTAATAAAAAAACTAAGTAAATTAATCGACATTTTAAAAATAAAAAATAATAATGATAAAATGTCTATTTCAATTATAAAAAAGTCTAGAGTATTATTGATAATTTTTAAAATTTAAAATATTTATTATTGTTATTGTCATACTTCAAGAAATAAATTATTATTTGCCTTTATAAATACATATTTATATTTAAAGCTATAATATTTAAATCCTTATTATTATATCTAATTATTAATTAATTATTTATATATACATATGTAATTAAATCTATATGGTTATAATCTTAAATGGAGTCATGGGATTTATTGCCATAATTCCACTCCCTTCTCCATTTGACTGTCGGAAAAGTGAAAACAAAGGCGAGGGGCTGGCTTCTTCCCATTAGACGAGGACATTTCAGTAAGTTGCTCAAAATGGTTGTATTCTCTAATCTCTAAGCCCCTAGTTTCGGAAAAAGGTTCAATCTTGGGGTCAAATGTTTGTGCTTTGGACGAAAATATCCTCTCATACACTGGTTTGTCGTTCAAACTGCACCCCCTTCTCTTTTATTAGTCTTAAAGGAACCATCTTTCAGAACTCTCCCTCTCTCTCTATTTCTCACCTGGGGTTCGACCTTTTTAAGAGCTATGGCTTTCGCTTCGTTCCTTGGGAGAGTTCTCTTTGCTTCAGTTTTCATACTTTCTGCTTACCAGGAGTAAGTCGATGAATCTGACTCGGTCTTTTGTTTTGGTCAAACAGTCCTAGATTTGGTTCTGTCTGGTTCGCTGGTTAGATCTGGTTCTTTGCTTTTGGATGTCTGGCTTTCAGTTTTGAACTATTTTGGATCTGCGAGTTGGATTTTTTGTGGGTTCGTTGTTTTGTGCTGTAGATGTGTTTGTTTTGATCTTGCGCCAGTGAAGCTTCTGAGATTAGTTTATGTTGTTTTTATTATTCTTACTATATCAATTAGCTGGATTGTGTTTCCCCCCTGCAAGTTATGTCTTCAAATCTCAGTGAGAACACACAAAAACAAAAGAAAAACTTGAAAGAATTTGTTGAATCTTTAAACAGCTTTTCATGAGAAATTTTGCGTGACTGAAGAATGAAAGTGGAGCTTCTTTTGATTAGCTGTGTCTAGACATTTCATCTTGAGATGGTGTTAGAAATTCAACAATAATGAAAAATAAACCAAGATTTGAGGCACTGAGATTTGTATATGTTTTCTTGAAATTCGATTAAGTTGATGATGTAGTTCATTTTCCTTCGATAATTATAGGCTCAATGAGTATGGAACCAATGGTGGACCAGCTGCCAGGGCTCTCAAACCAAAGTTTGAGATCTTAACCAATCGCGTGAAATCTCAAATCGACTTTGAACTTCCAAAAGTAGAGGTGCGGATTCTATAAATTACAAAATGTTTTTTAATTTTAGAGACTAATCAAAATGGAAATTATATTCTGTTGAGTCCAATATTTCATGACAAAATCAGAATGGTGGTGTGTTTTTCATAATCTTTTTTCGTAGATTGATGAAATATATATGCACAGATGAAGCATTTGGTTGCCGGGGCAATAGCACTCAAGGGCATCGGAGGAGTTCTTTTCATAATCGGCAGCTCTTTCGGAGCCTTTCTACTGGTCGATACCTAATTACTTCGTCGAGAATGATATGAACTTAGTTTTACATTTTTTTTTGAAATTTTCAATCTCTTCTTTCGGTTGCAGCTTCTGCATCAGTTGATTTTCACGCCCATTTCGTACGATTTCTACAATTATGACACTGAGGACAGAGAATTCAACAACCTCTTTGTCAAATTTACTCAGGTTATTATCGATTAACTTGTTTTATAGTGAGTAGAAGTTTATTTCAGTCTATTTTCTGAAATAAAAAACCATTTTCTGTGTCAGAATATGGCTGTATTTGGGGCCTTGCTCTTTTTCATAGGAATGAAGAACTCCATTTCTCAAAGACAACAAAGAAAGAAGGTTGTGAAATCGAAAACAACTTAGGAACGCAGAAAAGCTTGTAAAGAGAGATCTCGGGTCAGTAACGGATCCTTTAAATTACATTTCAGTTTTATTTTATTCTAGTTTTATTGACTCTAAATTACCGGGATTGGAGTACGTTTTCGACGAAAAACTGTTGCAATGGGTAAACTCGATGGTTAAAGTTTTGTTTTCCGATTATAGTTTCTTTTTAGTTACTTCGTTGATGATGGTGTAGTTTAATCAATTGAGGCTACAGGTTTTAGGCCATTTCCTTGTCATAGTTTGTTCAATTTCATCTTGTTTTACAAACTCAGCGGCTCGATGTTCGGGTTTTTTTCCGATGATCTTCTTATGAATTGTATTTATGCCGACTTGGAGTAGCTTGTGAAATTATACAATTGGCAATTCATCGTGCATGATGCGCGAATTGGTCGATGTGGACCATACTACACTGGCAATTCAACATCTACGATTCAAGAGCTCGAGAAATGATGGTTCGTAAGATTTATTTATTTGCGGTTTTTTTTCTCAATAATCGATCAGCTAATTAACTTGAAAACAATACTTAATTGACAATTAATGTTCGATAATGCCATGTTTATTTTTAATAATGTTTTGTATAGTCGATAAGTCGATGTCTCTTTGAAGAACCAAAGGTTTGTGCTACAAATTTAAAAAGATAGACCAATTGCCTCCTCATAGAGAAGTCAACTTTTGGTAACACTTGGCCTTATATTTTTAATCTTATTTGGATTGGAAATTTTAGAGAGATTCTTCTAGGCTTTCTACACATACTTAATTAGAAAAATAAATAAAAAATAAACCGAGCCAACGGTTTGCATGCCCGACTACTCTGCCTCATTCATAGCTCTCTCCATCGAGCCACCGGAAGGTGAGCTCATACGAGCAAGAAAATTAGAGAGAAAAATGTACACGAAAGAGCTCTTGTACGTCATATAAATTGATATAAGAACAAAAAAAGACACCAAAAAATGGTTGAAACAACAATCTTACGCTACGATTTTCTTGGAAATGAGCGCACCGAGAAATCTTATCTTCGATCTAGAGTATGATTTCGAAATTTGAGACAGAAACAATACAAATCCATTAAGTTTCAGCTACCAGATTGACATCATAATGTGTGTGGTCCAAAGCTATATTATCCTCATTTCGATTCTCTCTTTCTCTCTCTCTCGTCTTATTTTGGCAAGTGTTAGGCTGAAATAAGACAAATCTTACCTCCTTGCAAGCTTTCTTTTTCAGGAAATGAGGCAACTATTCAAGGAATGTATAATTTTCAGTGCAAGTTAAACACTTTCTCTAAGTGTTCTTTAAAAGGGCTTATCTTGACAGTTTAGGCAAAGTCGAAAAGAGGTGCAATTTTAAAAAAAATAATATTCAGATCCTGCTCTAGAATCTGATGCACCACTCCGGCGTTGTTTAATATAAAAACCATGTTCTTCTTCTACTTCTTCTGCACCAAAAATGGAGGAAATGCATGAAACTGAGAGAGATGGGCTGGATTTCTACGACAGAGAGAAAGAAGTGAAGGAATTTGATGAGACAAAAGGTGGAGTCAAAGCTCTTGTCGATGCTGGATTGACTAAAGTTCCTAGATTCCTTTTAAACCCGCCGGATTCCATCTTTTCTCCGGCGAAACCCGACTTCCGGGTTCCGGTGATCGATCTCCACGGATGTCATCAAGCTTTCCGGCGAGCTCAAATCGTGCGGAGAATTCGCGAAGCGGCCGAGACTTGGGGGTTCTTCCAAATGGTTAACCATGGAGTGTCTGAGGAAGCCATGGTTAACCTTCTAGAAGGAATAAAAAAGTTTCATGAGCAGCCAAAGGAGAAGAAGATAGAGTGGTATTCACGTGATCCAATGCAGAGAGTAAGATTTTACTGCAACGGTGATCTTCTGGTTTCGAAAACAGCCAATTGGAGGGACTCGATCTCTTTCGATTTCTCGGACGGTCCTCTGGACCCCGAATCGATCCCACGACCCTGCAGGTAAATGCGTATAAAAATTTACGCGTAAAATTATCGTCTATAATCAGAAAATGAAGCATAATTTTTAAAAAAACTAAGTTTACTTTTTTAACATATTCTACTAACTTGTCTTTTGAAGTATCGAATTTTGATTGGTCAATTTAAAATCTTTTAATATATTTTATTATTACACTTATTAAAACTTTACGCATCAGAAAATAAATTAACAGGTTTAATTTTTTTTTTGTCGATGATTGTAGAAATGAAGTGGGTGAGTATATGAAAGAGATTGTGGAAGTAAGAGGGGTCTTGTCTGGTTTGCTGTCTGAGGCATTGGAGCTCAGCTGGGACTACCTAGAAAGCATCGAATGCATGAAAACCGAGACATTGGTTTGCCATTATTACCCGGGTTGTCCCGAGCCGGACCGGACCCTAGGCACAACAAAGCACTCGGACCCGTCGACTTTGACTCTACTTCTGCAGGATCATATTGGAGGCCTTCAAGTCTTCCACGAAAACCGATGGGTCGACGTTCCCCCGCTGCCTGGGGCATTGGTCGCTAACATCGGCGATCTGATGCAGGTTGAACTCTACCTTTATTTTTTTCGATCACACTTATTGGAAACGTATCCGAAAATAGGGTTGGGCATGGGTCTGTTTTCGGCCCGAGTTGACCCCATTTTTTGGGGTTTCGATTATTGGATGAGGCCTGAAGACCGACCCAAACCGGCACCTGTTTAAAATGAGAAAAAACTCATTTTTATTAGAAAAATCTTGATTAGAAATTCTATTTTTTTGGGTTTCCGGTTTAGTGTTCGGGTTGGCCAAAAAACCCGAAAGCCAAACCACGAAAAAGCAACCCACAAACCGAAAAAAAGAGAACAAGTTGCCCACCCCTGCTCGAAAGTGTTTTGAGTCTTGTTTACGATATGCAGCTCATCAGCAACGACAAGTTCAGGAGCGTAGAGCACCGAGTGTTGGCCGGGAAGATCGGGCCGAGGGTTTCGGCAGCCTGCTTTTTCTACCCAGATGCCAAGAATAAATTGAAAAGATATGGTCCAATAAAGGAGTTTTTATCAGACAGCAATCCAGCTATATACAGAGAGACTCATATAAGTGAATATCTAGCCTATTACAGGTCCAAGGGTCTGGATGGTAACTCAGCTCTTCCTCATTTCAAGGTTTGAATGCTTCATAAACCTATGTAATAGCTTGTTTCAGTCCATGTATATGCTCTGCTTTGTACGGAAACTGCAGTTTCAAAAGGGTTCTGTTTGGTTTGGTTGTCACTCTTGTAAGATCTTTGGGTCGTGGTTCAGTTTGGATTGAAATTTGGGACCCAAAATCGATGCAGGCTCTACCCAAATCTAGAAATAACTAACGATTGGACTGAATCCGACCCAAATCTCAGAAAACCAGTTCAAAATCAATAGTAAACATATAAATTCTAACAATATCAGTTTGTACCTTTCTGATTCAATTCCAAACCATGGGAATTGTTCACGGTTCGGTTTGGTTCGGCCTTGAAAATGGACCGTGCACACTCCTACAAGGAAGCATGAACTCTACATCTCGAGAATATGCATTCGCGGCCTTCACAACATACAAAAGATCTTTACATAATCAAACACTTGAACTAAACATTCAGGAAACCAAAATGCAATCTTGTATTTCATTATTCAAAGAATCAAACTTTCAATCAAATAAAAACATGCAAAAGCTTTCACACACTTAGGAAACTCCAGAAAACATGCAAAACTCATTATAGTTTACCGAACCGGCTTCATAAATCTCCACGAAGAGTAGCAGCCTCTGTTATATCACATTCTTAGGCTGTAGAATTTGAACAAGGGACCATAATATGTCCATTCTGTGTATACTCCTATTGTTCTCCCCCTGCAATAAATCAAACTTTTAATCATATAATTTACTGTAACTGTAACTAATAATCAGATAAGCCTACCTCAACTATGAAACATATCCATATCTTGTCCCCATAGGCTTCTGTAGTGCCTTTCAGAATTGACAGACCCAAGCTCTTGATGGCTCCTGCTATCTCTAGAAAATGGCTGCATTCTTCGCACAACATCTACGCAGAGAGGTTCGTTTAGTTCGGTTTTGGCAGTTAGAAAAGGACATTCCTGTTCGGTCAAATAGGGGTGAAACCTCGGAAACTTTTACTCACCTGTACAAGAATTTGCCCATTCTTGTTGACATTCTCGACAATTATTGAACAAACTTTGAAATGGCCACCCACTTCTACTGCCCAGCTCGAGCCCTCTTCGTTACTCGACGGTCCAATCATACCGTTTCCCATTTGATGCATCTACAAAAACATTCGGTAAATATGAGTTTCATAAATCTTTAGATTAATGCCAGTATTGCTAAGTGAGTCTTTTGATTCAATTCTCTCAAATTGAACAAAAACTGTTTTAAATTAAGTGATTTAAAAAAAAGTTGAAGAGAGATACCTTCGTATTCGCACATTTATTCAACTTGTCAGCATGCATGGCGATGCTTTGCAAAAAGAGCATGTGCTGGATAGTGCGGTCCAGAAGCGAATCAATACTGCACTGCATCAGTATGATTATTTCAATACACAATCTCAACACCAGTTTGAACAAAAAAAATGCAGTCTTGAAGTAAAAAAAAACTTTTTTTCACAGATTTTAAGGTAACCTTTGCTCCATTGGGGACTAGTTCTCGAAGCTCCTTGATTCGATCCTGTATTAACTGCCTGTCCCTAGGCCTTGGTCTGCAATTTTCACCCGGCTTGGCTCTCTTATTCTTGGCCGGCTCGGATTGTTGACTGCATTTGCTTGTACATTTCGATGAAACCGTTTTAGGGGACCCCATTCCACATGCTCCAGATGAGCTCATACAGTGTTGCGAGTCCTCCCCAATAATAGATGAAGACAGGTGTTCGATCGAATAACCAGCCGATCGAACGGTCTGCGAGGCACAGGTAGAAAGCCCTGAATATTTTTCGGTCGTTAGATGAGACTGTCCTGATTTGCAGATCGATACTTCATGATTAACATCACTAACAATGGCTTCCAGAAGATGCTCGAGATTTGGATTTGTAGGTGTAGACTGAGAACAGTTCATAAATTCAGGCAACTCAGATATCCCATCAATTGAATTCTCAATTTTTTGATCAAAACAGTTTAATTCTTTCATAAAAGCCGGTCCTAGCGCTTCATGAAGCTCAAACCCAGCAGGGAACTTTGAAGACGAGTCGTATCGGGCCATCCCACATGACTTATTTCGAAACTCTTCCATTTCTTTATCATCTTGAAATATTTCATTTCGATGAGCTTCATAATCACTCAATTCGACTCTATCAACTCCGATTCTCTCGATCGGAAGTAAACTGCTATATATATTGTTAATATCATTAGAAGAATCCAGAGATACCAAACATGATGAACTCCTTGTTCCGGATTGTCTTGGATTGGGGGGATATTCTTGAAGATTCGAAAAGAAATCTCTTATATAACACACAACATCCACATCTTCACTGATCTACAAGTTTTATGAAGAATGAAAGCGTGAGATCTTGATTTTGCAAGTACGTATCGAATTACTTCCACTAAAGTTGAACTTAACGTGGATATTCAGCCATTATGATCAAACCAATCTTCAGCCGGTCAAATTTATAAACTATTCAAGGCTCCGAAACTCAGATAATAAACAGTTATCTTACCATTACACTGAAAATAAATATGTTTAAATATTTTTATTAGAATGCTTAGAATTATTTCTTGATCCTAGAAATTAGCTGAAAAGAAAAACAAAACGCACCGTGTTCAAAGATCCAAGCTGAACAACACCATGTGGCACCACAGGGATGACGACAACTGTCTGCATAGCAGGGGAGAAACATGTTAATCTTAAACATTTCACAAATTCAACTTAATTCAACCATTAAACACTTGACATATCGAAGACAGAAGCTATATTTCCATCGATTAATAAACAAATCAAAATATGATCGAATATTGAAGCTAGAAAAACTAAAATACAACAAGAAGAAAGGATCTCGGCGAAGAAATCTACCTTAATCCCGGCAGAAAATTGAGCTTCCCATCCATCATCACACTACATTATGCAAAAAACAAAAAAAGAATCGTATCACAACGGATATTACAAACGAAAGAATCTAAGTTCGCGTAAAGAAAGAATGTATAAATAAATTTGTCACCTTGGAGGAACTTGGTGCCCGCATTTGTGGGGTAACCCATAGATACTTTCCCGAAATCGCTACTTGTCCAACAATACTGTAACAAGATTCAAATAATGAACAACTCTAAACTTAAATGTCAAATTCATAATCTCGAAGAAGCAAGAACAAAAGGTTTTTTGAAACTTTGATCATAAATTATACTGAAAAAACCGAAAAAGAGGCAACTAATGAAGGATTTTTACCCTTCTCCAAGAGAATAAATTTGACACGACATGTTTGCAAGTGCTAATCCTAGAGGATCCTCCACATCAAACCACTCGTCCGATGGCTGTCTCGAAGAGAATTTAATCTTCGAGAAATTGTCGTAATAAACATGCTTCCATGTCAGTACCCTGCAAAGTGCAAACCAAACAGCATCTTAGATTTCAACGGAGCACTACAATTTTTAGATTTCGAGAATTTAATCTTCATTGAAATTCAAAAGGGTAGCTAAGATTGTGAAATGAAATGAAAACAAAGAGGGGAAATGATTTAACTCACATTGGAGACCGACGATTGAGTTTCCAAAAGACTGCATAAGTCCAGGCTGAATCACAGCAGATATTTCTCAAAAAATGGAGCAAATCAGAAGCCATGCTGCGGGAAATTTGAGGAATTCCCCCGACAAGATTTCCCAAAATTTTAAGATCTTTAGAACAAATAAACACCCCCACCCCCAAATGGTTCGACTAAATTATTTGATCCTAGCTTCCCCTGTACGAGCCTCTACCCGCCTGCTTTCTCCGCAATCCTGCTCGCCGTTTTAGTGGCGGTCCGACAGTAGGCAATAGCAGAAGATCAGCACCCATCCCCTTCACTAAACAGCCGCGAAAACCCAACTCCGATTCGCTAGATTCTCGCAGGAATGCTCGATTTTTTCGCATTAACAAGAGTTTTGTTTAAAAGGGGAGGTTTAGCTAACATCTGACGACGTGACACTCCTTCAAATCGATTCACAGGATGGGATGGACAAAGATGAAAAATTTCTGCGAAAACGAAACGAAGATGACGGAACTTAAACACCCTCTGTTATTAAAGAAACACCTCTGAAACAAAGACGACGGCAAACGCAGAGATTAGACCAGGATTGTTCGCCATTTTTCTTCTGCAGAAATACAAAACAATCGCTTAGAACTTTTCCCCGCAGAGAAAGAGAGAGGGTAAAACTCAAATGATCTGGCTCTGGAACAGTAGAACTAGTTATAGCACAAATAAAGTAAGCTTCATATCCAGTGGGGCTGAACCCGCTAATCTCTGCAACGAGCAACCCACTTTATCAATAGAACAAAAAACAACCCTGCGTTATCCTACGCCCACCACAAGCACTCGCGCTTTTTCAAAAAGCTCAATCTAGCTCTTACCCTCTTCTCCCCTTCCCATGGAGGATTACTCTGCGAGTTTTGGGCGTAAATGGAAGCGAGAAAGGGATGAGATTTGCATTTCCGCTAATGGGTTAGTGATCAAACGAAGAAGTTATTAATAGAGAATCAAGCCATGGTTTTTAGAGAGAGAAAGAGGGGGAGAGAGAGATTGTTAGATAGCGTGACTGAGTGGGAAACAAAATGATTCAGAATTGAGCAGAAATGCTCCTCACTCGGCCTTCATTTTCAATCCCGAAACACCCTCTTTTTCAGGCTACCTTAGATGGACGGACACTCGTCTTCTCCGAATGTCCTTTTCTACAATCATTTGCCTTCTTCAGAGAATAAAAAAACTCACGAAAGTGGCCAGAGATGGCCGCAATAGCGGCCAAAAGAGCTTCCACTTTTAATTCGCAAGAAAACATCTCTTCTAATCCAAATGCTTCATCCATCTTGCTGGCTCAAAAGTTTTGATTTTAATCCACACAAGAGTTCGATTTCAGTTTCCTTTATCCAAAGCATCAGACCAAATCTATTCAAAACCAGACCAAATCTATGAACAGTCCAAAAAACTAGGCATGGAAAAAACTGACTCAGCATAAATAAATAAATAAAAGTGGAAAAACCGCCATTGATGAGATGGGGCAAAGGAAAAGATGATAATGCCTCCTATTACTCCAAAACATGGGATCCATTTCCTCTCTATCAACATGGGTTTTGTCCCAAACTCTCAAAAATGTTACCTCTCTTTTATTTAAATTTACCATAATCTATAATCTTAAAGTAATGTTTTTATGTTCCCACCCGAGATAGACATCATTTTGTGGAATCCCATGAGTCTGCTCGACAGATGTGTGATCTTTTCGAGATTATTGCGTTTGATTTCTAATCATTTTCTCCCACTTTACCTCCCCTTTTAGACATTAAAGAACGTAATTAATGATAACAAGACAAAGATTGAGGTTTCAAGCCACAAAAAAAACCCATTTAAAGATGGTTGCTTTTGATTAATGTAACTCGTTTTGTCAATTTTGAATTAAGTACCTTATTCGCTCCCTATACGATTAATCCGAGTATCGATTTAGCATCGACTATATGTCACTGTGTGCCGGAATGGTTTGTAGAAATCGTGCTTATTCATACTACGTTTTATTAGTTATAAAAAAACAAGTACTGTTAAATCATTTTGCAATTTTACAAAACATAATTATGGTTTGAAGAAACAGCAAGAACAATGCAGCAGCTTTATCTCATTTGCCAAACATGATCATGGTTTTGTCTAACTTTTTATTTTCATGGAGTTGGATACATCCGGATCTAAAGATTATCGCCAAAGATTCGAATTTTCAGTCGAAAAAAGCTAAAAACAAATGCATTCAATACAAAAATAGTTTTCATAGTCTTATTTATTTCGATCTTGACTAAATTTTGTTAGCAATGAACACGCTCCAAGATGGTAGTGATTCTAGAATCACAAGATTTCAAGATCGGACGGAATTAAAAATTTTATGATTCAGTTCAAAATTATTACATTGAATCTGGTCTGAGACAGTTCTTCAAGTATTGGCTGACTTTTATGATTGTGGTTTCTTTGGGTTCTTACGGTTTTGACTCTAGAATTAGTGGACTACGAATCTTAAAAATTTAGAACCGGAATAAAAAACCTGACTAGAATAGAATCTTCCCACATATCGAAACAATATTATAGATTAATGCGAATTATATATATATATATATATATACCTAAAATATAAGAAATTGGAGAAGGGGACAAAAATCAGAGAAAGTAGATTCTCAAGTTTAGCTTTTTACAAACATGTAATCTATGAGAAGCTGACATTAGTCTCTAAAGTTATGATTTTTACTTTCTCTCTCTTCCTCCCCTAACTCTCCTCAAGTTTTGAAGAAATCACGTAAGTTAATTCAGAAATGATAAATTTAAAATAAGAGCTAAGATTAGTTTGATAATCGCAGTGTGTAAGTTTAATCATCTAATGTCATGTTGGTCCTTGTGGACGACAGGTAAGGTATCCCATCTCTGAGCAGCTGAGTCATTATGATTAACCCCTTATATATTATTGGGTCGAGATGTAAAACTGCGGAGAGCGAGAGATTTCGCCTTTCAAACGAAAGTCCAGTTGAAATTCAAAGCAAACGTTGGACAATGCAGGTGTCACAGAAATGGTAATGACATTATTCAAAAAATATAAGAATATAAGAATAAAGCTTCGATTTTTAATATTATTTTTTTCTGCATTTTTGGAACAGTGAAAAGGGCAGATCCAGCCACGGTTTTAAAGGAGGTTCCCTTTTTATTCTCCTTTTCTTCGTCCCTCCTCTTAAGCTTTGTCAATTTACAACCAAGTGAGCTCCTTTTGTGGCCCTTCCCAAATCTAGCTAAGACCGAGAATCCGATGATTCAATTTTGCTCTCGATATTGGTTCGATGAACTCAGCAAAGCAAGGAACCAAGAGTTTTATATTTTAGTTAGATATGACAGATATGACAGATAAACATATTGCAATTAAAATAATAATCTTAAAATTACGTTAATGTCAATACTAAAAATCATTAATCATAAACCTCAGCAAATAAGAGTTACCTACCCTAATGGAGCGCATCTCTTCTTTGAAAGAGTCAATTGCCCATGTTCGACTCAAAGCAGTGAAACCAAGGAAAGCAGTCTAGCGGTGTGTGCGGGTTCACTTCAGTAGTCGAGAGATGATAGATCTGGTAATAAATGCCGATGTTCGAATTCTGCGCTGTCCTAATATGGGAGTTGTTACTCCCAAGTTGAGGTAATTTCTTAGGGCATCAGAAAGAAGACCTCTCATTTTTAGGCTGTTGAATTATCGTAACTTATCTCTTTATAACCTGTCGGGTTGAGGTGTAGAGGCCCTATGAACAAGGGATTTCGCTTTTGATAACTAGAAAAATAGTATAGTAGTCAACAAGTCTCATCCCAGGGTACGAAAGTAGGCTATGATTCCCGGAGAGAGAGAAATGGTTTCATATCATATATCAAAGGCTTGGCACCTAGTTTTCTTTATTGAAGTCGGCCTTACTCGGGCTAAGTTCAAGCAAAGACCCACCTCTAAATCAAGCCTTTAGGCTCAAAGCTTAAGTGAGAAAGTAGTAGATAGCACATAGCACCTCCCCCCATAAGACATAAGACTTCTTTCCCTGTATCAGTTATGGGGGCAGCAACTGAAAGAGAAAAGACCGGGTATGCCTGAAAACCTGAACCGGATTCGTGAACAACAGAAAAGAGATATACCCCAGACTCCCCTCGAATTAACAGGAGGAGGAGATGCCGAGGGTGGGATGGCTAAAGAGATTTGTAATATTGTGTTTATAATTTTATTCAATTTAATAATACGTAATTAAATGAGGAGTTTAACGATGGCTGATTGTAGGGTTTGGTTTTTGATATGGGCTTGGGCTTGGGCTTGGGCTTGGGCTTGGGCTTTAGTTGAGGAGCTTGGATTGGAATCGCCATCGCCAGGTTTTACAGAGGTTTTACTAGGGTGCGTGCAGTAGAAGAAGAACCAGTTCTGAATTCCGCCATGAGAAAAGCTTCAACTTTTCTACTCTCATCATTCAATCCCAGATCCCTTGTTACTCTTCTTACCAGAAATTATATATCCGATTCGTTATCTTCTTCTTCCTCCTCTGCGTTTTCTCTTCCTTCGTCGCCCGTTTCGCACGACCATCACAAGTCTTGCTCCAAAAATCATGGCCTGTTCTTCAAATTCAATCGGTTTCAAGCGAACCCATGTCGTTATATCGACACTCTTGCCTAAAAACACCCATACATCTCATCCAGAAAGAAAAAGATCGCGGAAAAGTCCGAGCTCGAGGATGCTTTTGAATCTGCGACAACCACTGACGAAATGCTCAAAGCATTCAAGAACACGGAGTCGGTGTTTGAGGAGAAAGAGCTCGGGTTAGCGTCATTAAAAATTGGTTTAAAACTAGAACAAGAAGGTGAGGACCCTGAAAAAAATCCTCTCTTGTGCTAGTAGAGCTCTAAAATCTTTGGATAAAGATGATAATAAACCTTCTTTTGTTGTTGCTGTGAGCTTACAATTGCTAGGCTCCACTAATTATGGCTTGAAAAGGTTTAGTTATATTTTGGGATATCTTAGCAGGTCTAATAGAATTCTGGCTAAGTTAGAACAAGAAGGTTATATTCCAAACGATATACGACCCGTGCTTCATGCAGTGCAGCTTGAATTAGCCAACGTAAAGACTGCAATGGGGAGGAGAGAAGAAGCGATTGAAAATCTAAGAAAGTGTTTAGAAATCAAGGAAATGACATTGGAGGAAGATAGTAGAGAATTGGGGAAGGCAAATAGGGATTTAGCAGAAGCTTATGTAGGTGTTTTGAACTTCAAAAGCGCTTTGCAGTTTTGTTTAAAGGCGTTGGAAATACATAAGAAGCATTTAGGGCAAAATTCTGTCAAAGTAGCTGACGATCGGAGGATTCTTGGGATTATATATTGTGGATTGGAGGAGCACGAAAAGGCACTCGAGCAGAATGAATTATCCCGACTGGTTTTGAAGAATTGGGGTCTTGGTTCGAACCTTCTACGTGCTGAGATTGATGCTGCAAATATGCAAATTGCACTCGGATGATATAGTGATGCTATAAATACTCTCAAAGATGCAATTCAACATACAGAGAAAGATAGAGAAACTAGAGCTTTGATATTCATCTCGATGGGAAAAGCATTAGTTCATCAAGAGAAATTCGCAGACTCGAAAAGGTGCTTAGAGATTGCATGCGGAATTCTCGACAAGGGTGAGGCAATTTCTCTGGTAGAGGTCGCCGGAGCTTGTTCAGAAATATCGATGCAATATGAGACTATGAATGAATTCGAAACTTCAATATCTTTGCTCAAAAGATCATTGGCGATATTGGAAAAGCTGCCAAAAGAGCAACATTCGGAAGGGAGTGTTTCGGCTAGGCTTGGATGGCTTCTTTTGTTGACTGGGAAGGTTCTAGAAGCTGTTCCTTACTTGGAGAATGCAGCTGAGAGATTGAGTGAGAGTTTTGGGTCTAAGCATTTTGGAGTTGGGTATATTTATAACAATTTGGGGGCTGCTTATTTGGAGCTCGAGCTGCCTGAATCGGCTGCTCAAATGTTTGCCGTTGCTAAAGAAATAATGGATGTCTCTCTTGGACCACATCACATTGATTCGATCGAGGCATGCCATAATCTCTCGAAAGCTTATGATGCTCTTCGACGGTATGTCTTTGTTTGTCCTCAATTCTAATATTCATAAACTTTAGGAAAATGCAATATAAACAATAATGTTATGTTCATTTTTTAAAATCACAACAAGCTCTGGAAAATAAGCCATTCAGCGGCATTTTAAAAGAGCTTAATTTAGTAACTAAACATCAATCAATTAATAAATTAATAGAAAACTCTCTAAAATTCCTCCAGCTCTAACAAAATTGCCATTTATTCTATAATTTCATCCTAAAAATTGTATGATTCTAATTTTTCTATTCATGGTGATATAAACTTTAGGAAAATGCAATTTAAACATTAATGTTATGCTCATGTTTCAGAATCACACTAAGCACTGGAAAATAAGCCATTAGGTGGGATTTTAAAATAGCTTAAATTAGTAACTAAAAACTAATCAGTTAATAAATTAATAAAAAAAATTCTATAAAATTCCTCCAGTCCTAACAAAATTGCCATTTATCCCAAAATTTGTATGATTCAGCATGGTTTTCGTGAGATTCTTCTTAGCACATAGTTATCAAACGGAAGAATCGATAAGCAGTTAATAAAATTTTATTGCTCATGTTTGCTGAAGTTAGATAAAATTTTAACTTTGAGTGATAAAAGTCACACTTTTTTGTGCTCCTTGGGGATTGCTGCAATTTTTTTTTCATATAAAGTTTAGTAAAATAATAACCAAATCGACAAGTGACGCTTCAAGGTGGACGTTGAGATGTGTAAATTAGATTGCAAGCGTAGATTTATTATTTTGTTTGTAAAGTTTTAATGAATTTTTGGAATGGTGTAGCTATTCACTTGCGATAGAATTTCAAGAACAAGTAATCAATGCGTGGGAAAATCACGGACAGAGTGCACAAGACGAAGACAGAGAAGCTCAACGAGTTATGGAACAGCTAAAAAAAAGCTCGTGGGGCTTCTACTGCCACTAAAAACAAGCTTCCCACGAAGGCCTTGCCATTGCCGCATTCTGCTCCGAAATCCAGGTCCACTCGACCTGATCTTTCTGTTGAACAGACCCAATTGAGATCGACTTAGAAAAATTATAGGTAAGATGATCTTTTTATGATTTATGCATTGAAATTATGTATGTTACTGCTTGTACTTATATTTTATCTGTTGATTGTTCTTATGTTTGGTAAATTGTACTCTTGGGATGATGATTTCATTACTCTTTGCTCATTTTTTGGACAAATTTTCACGTTCTGTAAATTTATTTTAATATCTTTGACAAAAAAATCTTGCTGGGGGTTAAGTTATTCTCTCATCCTTCCATTTTTTATCACAGAATTTGAAGAATTGTTGACTCTGGAATTCTTAAACTGCATCAGATGGATGGAGATAAAGTTAATTGGTAGACAATAGACATGAAATTCTTAAATTTATTTTATATTTTCAGTATGAGTGAATCTATATCTTTTCATCTTCTGATTTCCAACTTTTATATTGAAAAATATGATGAAAACTAAAAAAAAGTTATTGTGTTCGTGTTTTTTGAGAAATATTTTGAGCCGTTTTTCTTGATTGTTCATAGATTATTATGACAGCAATTGAGATGTATTGAATCTTTTAGAGTCGTGCACTGATCCAAAACATACGATATTGCATGAAACATGTAATGGTCTTTCATCTTTTATCGAATTTGGTCTGTACTTTGAAAAAATAGCTGTGGAAAACGTATAATTGTTCGACACGTGTAATTCTATGATATGAAACAAAAATAACGTTGTCATCACTTTCTATCTCCTTCTGCAGGTTTAAGAAGCTCCTCCAACAAATCATTGTCCAAGTACTCCAATTCCAAAACACCATCCTCTCGCTCTCTAGAATCTCTCTCCTGGCTCCCATTCCTATTCAGAACTGCACAAAATGAAGAAGAAGAAGAAGCAGCTAAAGACCTCAAATAACTAGGGTCCTGGCCTTGGTATTCATTAGGGAAGTTAAGTATGGCCAAATGACCCCTGAAGGCAAATGCAGCATGATCGTAGGCTCGGGCCGCCTCCTCCGCCGTATCGAACGTCCCGAGCCATAGGCGGGCCCCATTCCTCGACGGGTCTCGAATTTCAGCCGCAAACTTCCCCCACGGTCTTCGCCGGATTCCTCGATATCGGGCCTCGGTTCCCTTTCTGGCACCAGATGCTCGTCGAGATCCTCCTCCAGCCTCCATTTTCGTTTGCTACCTTCTTCTTCTTCGTACCCTTTTGATGGCTTGATATATAGGATAATCTACGTCAGCCATGTTTGAATGTCTTCTGAGCTTTTGTTTCTTGCCTGGAAGCTTCGGAAAAAGCGGTCGTGAGCATGTTTAATTTTTTAAATTCTTGATTTTCGGCATATATAATGATTGTATATACATGGAATTAATCGAAATTGGAGATTTTGGGTGCTCATATAATTTGACTTTCTAACGACAGATTCTTGTGTTGTTTGACCAAATGTTTTTAGGGTTCATGAACCTGTTGATTCGCAGCCCTCAATGAGATCCCCTTTTTTCGAGTACATTTTTGTGCACGCTAATGCATATTACATAATTATAAATATTTATTTGTTTATTTATTTAAAATCGACGTTAAATATAGTACAGTTTTGTTACGGGGCAATCCTTTGTTGACTGCTCTGTCTTTGAACAAGAGTCAACCCACAACTTTTTACTTTATTTTAATTTTTTTTAGTTCTTTCTCAAATATAATCAATAACAATTTAATTAAGATTTTATGGCACAAAACGAATAATATTTAATAAATTAATTATGCTATAATCAAAACATGTCCGAGGTTCTTGCCGGAGCCAGCCAAAGATCTAAATTTATCTCAGGGTTTTGCAGTGTACATGGTAATCCCAAGTTTGCTCGTCGATATTCTTGTAAAAAGAACTAAGTGTTCGGAGAGGGTGACAGCGAGGTAGTCAGTTATGGAGCCAGAAATAGGGAAGAAGAAATATGGCCAAAACTGGAGATCGAATGGGATATTCCGGCAAAGAAGGTTTCAGTTCAGAGGAGATGATCAAGAAGCAGCAAAAATGGAGGGCATATTCTTCCATTGCACCCTTCTTTTTTTAGCGTCTCTTCGAGCTATAAACCTATCTTCCGCTATAATTTTTCATAACCCGCCAAAAACAGTCTCTGCTTCTCTCTCTCTCTCTCTTTCTCTGCGTTTTTTTTTTATCTTAGAGAAAGACAGATGGCGAAGGAGCAGTTGCAGGTTTTGAACGCGCTTGACGCCGCGAAAACACAATGGTATCATTTCACGGCGATTGTCATCGCCGGAATGGGGTTCTTCACCGACGCCTACGATCTTTTCTGCATATCCCTCGTCACCAAATTGCTCGGACGCATATATTACCACGTCGACGGAGCAGCGAAACCCGGGACGCTGCCGCCCAACGTGTCGGCCACCGTCAACGGCGTGGCGTTTTGTGGGACGCTTGCTGGCCAGCTTTTCTTCGGATGGCTCGGCGACAAATTGGGCCGAAAAAGGGTTTACGGCCTCACCCTCATTCTCATGGTCGTCTGCTCCATCGGCTCCGGTCTTTCCTTTGGACATTCTGCTAAATCAGTGATGTCGACTCTCTGCTTTTTCAGATTCTGGCTTGGGTTCGGAATCGGCGGCGATTACCCACTCTCTGCCACGATCATGTCGGAATATTCGAACAAGAAGACCCGTGGCGCCTTCATCGCCGCCGTGTTTGCTATGCAGGGATTTGGGATATTGGGTGGTGGGATTTTCGCTATGATCATGTCGTCCATATTTCAGGCCAAATTCAAGGCACCCTCTTACGAAATAGACCCGATTGGATCGACGGTCAAGGAAGCGGACTATCTTTGGAGGATCATTCTAATGGTGGGGGCTCTTCCGGCGGCGTTAACCTTCTATTCACGATCGAAGATGCCGGAGACTGCCCGTTACACGGCCCTCGTAGCCAGAAACGCCGCCCAGGCCGCGTCGGACATGTCAAAAGTATTGCACGTGGACGTCGAGGCTGAAACCGAGAAAGTGGCGAAGATTTCGTCTAGACCAGAAAATTCTTTCGGATTGTTCTCCATGCAGTTCTTGAAACGACACGGCCTGCATTTGCTCGGAACGGCCACCACCTGGTTCTTGCTGGACATTGCATTCTACAGCCAAAACCTGTTTCAGAAAGACATTTTCAGCGCCATTGGGTGGATTCCGCCGGCGAAGACCATGAACGCCGTTCACGAAGTTTACCGAATCGCCAGAGCTCAGACTCTCATCGCCCTTTGCAGTACGGTGCCAGGGTACTGGTTCACCGTCGCTTTCATCGATAGAATCGGAAGATTCACCATTCAGCTGATGGGCTTTTTCTTCATGACCGTCTTCATGTTTGCTCTGGCTTTTCCCTACAACTACTGGATCGAAAAGACCCACCTCACTGGCTTCGTAGTCTTGTATTCCCTCACTTTCTTCTTCGCCAATTTCGGACCCAACGCCACCACTTTTGTCGTGGCGGCCGAGATTTTTCCAGCCCGGCTCCGATCGACCTGCCACGGAATATCGGCCGCGTCGGGGAAGCTCGGCGCGATGGTCGGGGCATTTGGATTCTTGTATCTTGCTCAGAGCCCGGACAAAACGAAGACCGATGCAGGGTTTCCGCCCGGCATCGGAGTGAAAAACTCCCTCATCGTGTTGGGTGGAGTCAACTTCTTGGGACTTTTATTCACCTTTCTGGTGCCGGAATCCAAAGGCAAATCCTTGGAGGACATGAGCGGCGAAAATGCAGTTGAGGACAATGCATGATCTCGTTCACAATTGCCTCCTGTTTTCAGAGCAAGAATCATACATTTTTCTTCATACTTTTGATCAAATTCTAGCAATTCTTTTTGCCCCCACTAATTGTCCTGTAATTGTACCAAGAAAAAACAATGGAAATCCATCTAGAATTTCTTACACCATTTCTATTATGACCTGCTCCATTTAGATAACTCGAGATAAGAGAATTGAATCAAAGAAATCCATATATTACTTAATTATACAATACCAGTAGTAGCATTCATCTGAGAAGTAGAAGAGACTAATCTGTTCACCTCATCTTCCAAGATGGTAGTTTATTCACGTATTATCTTGAATGGTTCTACAGCCAACTCACCCGTCAGGAATGGGGCTATTCAGCAGCTGTCTAACACAATCGATGAGAAGTTCCACACAGAAGAGACTCATTGTGCGCGATCTCTGATCACTTCAAGATCCATCTCTGTAGGATCAGTGGCCTGAATCTCGTAGTGGATTCCTTCCAGTTCCCGTGTGAAATTGTCTTTGGATGTCGCATAAAGCATCTTGGCTCGGATTCTTGATGGCGTGGGTGACCTGATAATACAAGAACAAATGAACGAAAATACATCGTTTGAGATTTCCATTTTCATGACTGTTATACAAAATGAAACACGCATATGCTTATCTTATTATGTTCCCATCTTATTGTTCACCAAGCACCAAATAGTGTAAACAAATAAACAATCCGCAGATAATATGAGCATAATGCATTTGAATTTTTTCTTCAAAAAAGTGTGAAAATGATGAAATGGCGTAGCATTCAGGAAAATCAGATGCATAAAATCAGAAGCATCGCCAGTTGATAGACAGCAGGTTTGCATTAACTCAGAATATTCTTATATCTTTTATAAGGGGGGAGATCCTATATGTATTTAGATTGAAATGTGTTGCGCATAAAATTGAATAGAAGCAACCCAATCTGAAGAAAGATAAAAAGGCAAACCATGCGAAGAAGAAAATCTTGCTCTTTTGACAGTTCTCAGAAGTCACAAAATCGAAGTCATAAACAGCATATCGGCAGTCATTTTCAGGCAATGCGGAAATGAAATCACTATAGCTCTCAGATGGAGAGCCAGTCTTTTCAACCACCACCTCCTTCTTCTTTTCATCTACTCTAAAAATCACATAGCGGTGGACTTTCTTCCTTTGAAGCTCTGAGTATGTGTTCTTGGTGTGCTCAGAAACGCACATGGCAGACAAAGTATTTTGCTGTCAAGACAGATCATAATTCCCAAATTAATATAGATGCAGGAAAACATCCAATAATATAATTAAAACTTTTTACTGAGATACTAAGGTAATGGATAACTTAATAGTCGAACGTTTGTAAATGATTACTTCTGCAGAATTAGAGCCTAATTATAAGAACATGACAGGAAGTAGTTTGAAAATGGGTTGCAACACTAGAACATGAACCTAATTAATTTATTTTTTAACTAGAGGAATAGGTATGCATCCCCAATGGAAGATTTGAAACATAAGCAGCAGAGCAATATATTTGTAGAGCTGAATATATTTATGTGATAGTAGTGGATCTTTAAGACTGTTGGTGAACATGATCCAAAATAATCAGAGGATCAATTGCCCGTTCTTTTCCTGATCTCTATATTTTTGCCACAATCAAACCAGACGGCGGTCCAACATGCATAAACATCCTCATCGACATCAACTAACGACGATGATATCAAAGCAAAGAAACAATTCACATAATCCGTCAAAAGTCAACAACAAAAGCATCCAAAACAGGAATATAAGATTAACAGAGTCAACAGTCGGAATTTTCACCGCAACATAAACATCAGACGGAAAAGAATTCGTTCAAGATAAAAGAAAAAACAATCAGAAAACAAAATCAAGATCAACGAGATCAAATAAACAAACAAAAAGGAATAAGACGGAATCGGAGAAAGAAACAAACTCGAGCGAGTCCTCTGAAAGACATTGCTGGCAGCGACAGGCGGCAAAGCTGGAGAGCGGAAGAAGAAGAAGAAGAAGAAGACGACGACGACGAAGAAAGTGTAGACTGGAGGGCGAGGGCGACTGGTTTTCGTTTACAGAAGCGAACACAAAAGCCGAACAAATTCTAAATACTAAAATAATTAAATTAAAAATTAAAAAGTCAAAAAGGTTGGGAGGGGTGCGTAGAACAAACGCAACGGTGGGGCCCATGCTAAGTAGGACCCACAATCCAAGCTGTATAAGACAAATGTCCGCCGACTGACGGCTTCATGCATCGCATATCCGTTTAATTAGAATTTTCTATTATTTTGTGAATATAATAAACTAATACAGAAAACGCCGGCTAATTAATTAAAAAAATAAATAATAATTTATCCGCTTTATAAATAATTACGATGAATACTTCGAAACATATCGATACATTAAACGCTATTATTATAATATTCATCAATTTTGTTAATATTCATCCAAATATTCACGTAGTTTAATTACAATAATTTTATTTCATTATTATTATCTCGCTGATATTTCAGCATGTACTATAAGAATATATGATAATAAAAAATAATAAAATTATGCAAAAAAATAGTTATTTTTCTCCGATCTCCCCGTCATTCTTCTTCTAAATCTCTCTCTCGGTGCCTCCACCTCAACCTCGGCGATTTTGGTACATTTGTGTGAACCCTAATAAGGACGTGCTTGGATGGTTTGGGCCTTGCTAAAAGCCCACCAATGGCCCATGATAGCATTCATCTATGTTAGGTGAGCAAATGAGAAGATTAGGGGTGTGAATTGGAGCCTAATTGTAACGGATTTCATAATCGACCTTCTTATTTGACCAAAAACTAAATTATTTGAATTTACTTAATATAATTTATTCTCGATGCCCTATTTTTTATTTGATTATTTATCCTTGAATTATTGAGTAATTACAATAAATTTTAACAAAAAAATCTTTTTTGTAAAATTATAATATTTTGAATTTTTTATCATAATTAATCGATAAATTATAATAAATAAATTGACCAACAACGGTAAAGTTAAAGAGTCACCGGACAGGAGTTATCGTTCCCGAATTTCACATCGGGAAGCACAGAACCCGCTTTACCAGTGCCCTATTGATTTCTCCTTTTCCCCGTCTCGCCAGGCCTTGCTTCCATGATTTGTTGAGCTCTTTTCTTGGCAGCTGAAGCCGGTTTTTTTTTTTGCGACGATGTCATCCATCACTTCCATCGAGTTGAATTATCTCGTCTTTCGTTATCTTCAGGAATCAGGTTTCCCTCTGTTTTCGTTCCGGTCTGAGTATTTTCTACATTTTCAATTGAGTTTCAATTCTTTTTCTCTTGGTCTTAGCTTGAATGGATTTCATTTTGTGGTCTCACCAGAGGGTTTAATCTAGCTGCCTTCTATTTCTTGCTCTGTTAATTTTAGGTTTAGAGTTTAGGAATGTATTTTGTCTTATTATGAATTTCAGAAGTTATTTACTTGGTCCTGTACAGTTTCACAATGGTATTAACATCGATACTTGCAGAATGCTTGCACATCATGCCGCCTTAAACTTATTGTTCAAGTTCGATTAGGAATCTACGATGAATTGTTCATCCATGTGAAAATACCTTAATCCGTGGATTTTGACCATGCTTTACAGATTCTTGTACTGATATTTTTACTCTTAATACTTTCTGTACATAAACATTGCTTGCTAAATTTGCTTCTAATCATATAAATTAGGTTTGATTTAACCCTTGAGATTTCTGTGCATGGTCCAATTATTGCTTGATCAGAAAATCTTATGTATTATTGTTTTTCTAACTTTTATTTCTGTTGTAGGGTTTACCCATTCAGCCTTTTCCTTAGGGTATGAGGCTGGCATCAACAAGTGTACCATTGATGGAAACTTGGTTCCACCTGGTGCCCTAATTACATTTGTTCAAAAAGGTCTTCAATACCTAGAGATGGAAGCAAATTTGAACAATGTTAGATTTTATTTTTTAAATCCATCTTATTGAAGCTTTTCCAAGTCTCACTCTTTGAAATTGACGTTTATCTCTATGCTCAATTTTCCAGAGCGATTCAGATTTGGATGAAGATTTTTCGTTCTTACAACCTTTAGATCTTATTACAAAAGATGTCCATGAATTGAGGCAACTGATCAAAGAAAAGAAAAAAAATCTGGATAAGGATAAAGAGTTAGATAGAGAACATGAAGTAGAACGTGTACGCACGAAAGAGAAGGATAAACGAGAAAGGGAAAAGGAACGACATGAAAGAGAGAAGGAACTAGAGAAGGATAGAGATATTAAGGATAAGGAGCTAGAAAAGCTACAGACAGATTGCTCTGACAAAGACGTTATGGTTCAAGAAGAAAAGGTTAATCTCAAGCAAGAAGAAACTCAATTGTCTGGGGGTAAGTCTTAAATTGGAAGTTTCAGCACTTGGCTCATTTAATGAATTATATTTAAAATTTTGAAATATGGTTTTCCTTTTATTACTCTAGTGTTGGAGTTCAATCTTGGCTTCCTTCAAGCCTTGGTAGTCATATGCATTGACATGAAGAAGAATGAACAACACCACAAATCTGGATAACCACATACTTATAATAAACCTAAAGTCAAATAACAACAAACATTTAATTTGACATTTGTTATTTAGTATTTTAGTCTTGCGTTTAGTGACCACTAACAAATAGGAAAATTGAACAATTGCAACAAAATATATTATCAAATAGTAAATAACTAATTAAATTGTTACTATCAGTCTGGTTGGATCTGGTATTGTACTGCATTAGACAATCACAGCAAAAGTAGTCTCCTCCCACAAATCACATCCTGCTAATATTAATAATTTTCCCTTCCTACGGCAACATTTATGAAGTAACCTCTTACTTGATGAAGCTGGTGCAACACTTGTTTCCCTGTCTTAATTAAGTTATAACCCTTGAAGTAGAAAGTGTTCGATTTATCAGTTCAATTTGTTGAAAATGCATTATACAATAATCTCTTTTTTCAACCCCTCAACTATTGAGTGTGGCCTAGTATTTGGGGTGAAGATTGTCGTTGGCGTACTTCATTCACGTGAGTGCACTCTAATCTGCACAAACTAATTCTTTCATGTATGTTTTTTCAGTTTTATATGATTGCAATTCCAGCATATGTTTGTGGATAATATGTGGAGCAAGGGTCATCTTTTTCCCTGTAGTTGATGACTCGCCTCGCCAATTGGGAAAAAATAATTTAAGGCCTTAACTGGTTTATGAACTTTTGAAAAATACATATAATGACTGGAGAAGATCATTAAATTTTTTTATAAAACATGAAAAGATGACAGAATGTTTTAGTTCCAATACATTACCAGTGATAAGATATTTATTCCTTATCATCCTGGTGAGAAATGAAGGTAAAGCTTTCATGGTATTGGCTTCTTCTCTCCCATTCAATTCTGTGCGTATTGGTTGGTTTCTGCTGTTGCAAAGTAGGATAATTGCTTTGCTTGTTATAGGACCTCAACCAATGGATATTACTACAATCTCAATGCCTCAGTCATTTGAAATTCCTGGTTCTGATGTGACAATTCTTGAAGGGCATACTTCTGAGGTTTGAGAAAGACTTAATCAAATTTCTTAACGAAATTAGTAATTATGGCTCCAGTATTTCATAATCCCAATTAGGATCCTGTTAAAATGTGTTTCTTTACTTTTTTTCACAGGTTTGTGCTTGTGCATGGAGCCCAGCAGGTTCTCTTCTAGCATCAGGGTGGGTTTGTATTTGTAATTTGGTTTAGTGGATGTTTGAGATTTTTATGATTGACAATGTAATCCTAATTTCTTAGTATGCAATTTTTCTGTAAACCTAGAGTAGTTTTTTTTTTCTGAAGTAAAAAGACTATTTTTTCATCGAATGAACTCTTGATACAATGCTCTAATAGTAGAGATAGCCGACTATAATCTAACTGATTCAACTAACTTCATTTGGTTAGGTGTTATTTTTTTTTTTGAGATATGAGGCTTAATATATAAATTTTATTCTAGAACCAATAGTTATTTTTTCTAGCTTTTAAACTTATGATTTGTGTTTCATAATAAAATCTACAGATCTGGAGATTCTACAGCACGTATATGGACCATAGTGGATGGAAGCCACAGGTCTGGTTCTCAAAATGGGCCTCCAAGTGTGTTGGTTTTGAAGCATGTTAAGGGTAGGACAAATGAGAAGAGTAAAGACGTCACAACACTTGATTGGAATGTGAGCTCTCTCGTGGCTTTTCATTCATCATAGATTTCGGCATAAGCTTTGATCTAGATTTCTGCATAAACTTTCATTGCTTCTTCTTGATGGTTTGGTAGTATGAATTCCAATCTTTAGTTTTATATTATTCATCTTGGGGCTATCATTTATGGTTAGTCCAAATTGCATGTTTTATAGGTAATTCTAGATGTGCTTCTACTTTTACTCTCTAATTTTAGAATATTACATGATATTTACAATTTTATAGTTGATGGGTCTAATAATTAAGAAGTGTAACTTGGTAAGATAACAAGATAATTACGTAATTTAGTAAGTGTCGCATGAAGAGGTAATAGTGAAGTGTCAAACTTTGAGTAAAGTTAAATTAAGCTAGTTTTAATGCACGGTATTTCACTGGAAAATACAAGTCACCGAGGTATTAGACCTATCGCAGTGATGGCAGAGTGTTTTGTTGGGGTGTAAATGCAACTTTGGTGTCTTTTTTGGTGAAAGAACTACTAAATAAATTTTTGTGTAACAACTGCTCAATAAATTATATAACATACTTCTTATTTACAATATTTCTTCTTTTCTCATAGAACGAGATTCTCACTTTCTTGTCTTCTATAGGGTGATGGGACACTACTTGCAACAGGTTCATATGATGGACAAGCAAGAATCTGGGGCACAAATGGTAATTATTCCATTACCATTTGTACGGGGCGAAACAAGCTCACAGGAAAAATATTGGCTAGTATAAAAAATAATCAATAAAGTTCTAAATGATAATAATGCAGCTCTCGAGTGTAAGATGATTTAGTATATATGGTGAATAATTTTTTTGATTGGACAATGTACTTGTGCATAAGCAAAATTCTTTGTTATATATCTTATGCAATCGGGTTCAGGAGAATTAAGGAGCACCTTAAGCAAACACAAAGGTCCAATATTCTCTCTGAAGTGGAACAAGAAAGGTGATTATCTTCTCACCGGAAGCTGTGATAAAACAGCTATTGTATGGGATGT
The DNA here is from genome assembly GCA_003255005.1 of Begonia fuchsioides. NCBI lineage: Eukaryota > Viridiplantae > Streptophyta > Magnoliopsida > Cucurbitales > Begoniaceae > Begonia > Begonia fuchsioides. The sequence goes on along the minus strand of QAOC01041569.1, from coordinate 254,375 downwards.
TAAGGCAGAGGAATGGAAGCAGCAATTTGAATTTCATTCAGGTTGATAGTCGATCAAATGGATTTTGTTCCTTTCTCAAAGAGATTAAAACCAATTTTCCTGCATTAACTTATACTAAACAGGTCCAACTCTTGATGTTGATTGGCGCAACAATACCCAGTTTGCAACAAGCTCCACTGATAATATGATATATGTATGCAAGATTGGGGAAACTCGCCCAATTAAAGCTTTTGCTGGCCATCAGGTTTGTTGTTTGTCATGTCTTGTTTATTTAAGCTTTAATAAAAATACAACTGGGTGTGATTCAAAGTCTTTTTTTTTATTTACCTATATCAATGACATAGTTTCGAAAATCAAGAGTAGATTTTGTTTTATAAACTGATAGGGCCGACTATCATTGACACTCTAATTATAGGCTACATTTGGTACATTTTCAAATCATACGTAGAGATTTTGAGAGGAGTATTTCAATTTGGTGCAAAAAAAACTGATTCAATATTTTGTACTTATAATGCATGTATAAATATCCTTCTACTCAATCACATTTTTTAGAAGGGTTACTTTCTTCTCTTTTAATCTAATTTCTTTCTCTCAATACAACATTATTTTAACCCGTTTTGCCCACATCTTTCTCGTACTCTCCCTTTTCCCTAACTTTTTTTTAAATTTCCTATTTCCTTATCTGCCATTAAGACTAAATCTCATTATGATCATTCTCTCTTCTTCACCGATGTTTTTTGATTGAAGGACAAGGTGATCACTAGGACAGAGGTACTAGATCATGGTCTCACTTCCTACTATTAGGGTTTTTTAAAAAATTGATAGCCAATTGAAAATGTAACATGGTAGAAAATCAATGATATGTGAGCTCAGCATCTCTAGATTATGAGCTTAAGTACAAGGCCAATTTTGAGAGGTGGGGGAGGTAGTAGTGTTACAGCTGGTGGTAAAAGGATGGGGATTGCGAGGTACTTATAAAAAGAGACAGAAGATGGTTTGACCAGCAGGCAATTTTGGGTCTAAGTTAAAGTTGCGTTGGTAGTTGCATTTTCGTGGGGTTTTATTGTGTCCTTGTGGTCGGATTCATTGCATCTTCTGTTATTGAATTTGTCATTGTTTTATTGGCATCTGATTTCATTGCTATATGATTACTTTTCATGAGAGTTCCAAGTAGTAGTGACGGGGAGCAAGATAAAAAAGTTGCCAAATGGGATTATTATTTCAACTATATTAAGGATTCTCACTTTGGTGTTCCTATCCAATTGGACAGACATAGTTGAATCATATTTTTATTTCTACTAATGTTTCTATATTTACTCAATCAAAGGGAATAATTATTTGCTTTGATTTAACCTTTTTCATGCAATTGTGCTAGAAATTCCTAAATTAAGTTATGTGTTAATTATTTCTACTAACTTTTTCATTTGCAGGGTGAAGTTAATTGCGTTAAGTGGGATCCAACTGGTTCCCTGTTAGCTTCTTGCTCAGACGATATCACTGCAAAGGTTATTTATGTTTATTTCTGAATTTTATCAAGCAATAAACATAATTGAAAGTTGATTATGAAAATCCTAATTACAATTTAGCGTTTATTCTTATAATTTGTTTTCTCTTTTTGGTATATATGATCAAGAGGCAATTTTTCATGGCATACAATGTTCTATATCGACCTTTTCGTTAAAATGAAGAGATGAGGTACACAAAAAGTGAGCCCGCACTAAAATCTTCCTTTTACCTGTGGAAAAGTGAACCTCACTAAAATCTTCATTTATAGAAAAATAAAAGAGGAAGAACCTGAAATATGGGAATAAGTGAATAATGCAAATGAGGAGTTCTACCTCTTGAGATACACAGGTGCTTATGAAGGTACTAAATTCTCCCAGAACAAAAGCCTTCTCTGAACTTACAAAGTCCACTGCTACCAGCAATTTTTGAGACTCAATCATTAGCTCAATCAATATTTTACCTTGACTCAATTTAGAAGCTGCCATCAAACTATAGGGATGGTTTCATAAAAATTTTCCAAAATCGATTGAAAATTTTATGCCTATTAAGTGATAAAATACAATAGAAAAGGGGAAAGACCCATCTTCAAAAAAACTAAAAGAGTGTTCTGTTAGAGAACTACATTTTGTATTCTTTTACAAAGACAATTTACAGAATTCTTTACACAGAAGAAATTAAATGCAACAACGACAACACAATAACAACACAACTACCGTAGGCGTAGATGGTGATGGATTTCTACCATTTGGTGCAGCCGAAGTTGTATTTCGTGAACCAAAAAAGGACTTAGGAATAACGCTAGAGAATCCTCTCTAAAAATAGGAAAAAGAAAGGAAGTATGGAAATTTTCTAGAGAAGTTTTGATAAATATACAATAATGTGTTCTAGTTTTATGAATAACCCTGGCAGGGATCTGGGTGTAAGCTTTTAGGTGAGCTGAATGTAGCAAGGTCTCTCCTAGAAATGCTTTTGGCTCGAGTTGAGATAACAGTCCAGAGAGTCAAAGCCGCCGATCCCCTTTGTCGCAGAATAGATGGAGAAAATTACAGCATAAATTTACTTCGGTTTTGCAGAAACTTCGGGTCTTCCTCTAAGCTTGGATACTAACCCTGTTATCCAATTAAGGAAATAGCTCTCTACCAGCAACACTTATTGTTGCCCAAGCAAAAGATGAAATTGAGAAGTTTTTTAGGTCATGATAGCAGCGAGTATGAGTTGGCCCAATCATATCCCCTTTTCTAGTCCAGTTAGTCAAGAAAAATGATGGTGGGTGGATATTTGGGTATGTTTTTTGAAAATAACATGAGCAGCAAATTTAGTGAAAATGATTAATCGTGGGTTGAGCCTCCAAGTTTGAAATGAGAATAAATTTGTTGATCTGTATTGTTTGTTGGTATTTGAACTTCAATAAATCTATTTATTGGTCTGAACTCTGACAATTGATGCAGATATGGAGTGCGAAGCAGGATAAGTATGTTCATGATCTGAAAGAGCACTCGAAGGTAATTTGACTGGATTTGTTTTAAAACCTGCATGAATATTGGTATAGCCTTTGTTGTACTTTTGTGAAATGGTAATAGTGCTCCTTTAGGAGATTTACACCATCAGATGGAGTCCCACTGGACCTGGTACAAACAATCCTAACCAGCAATTGGTGTTGGCAAGGTATTGTGGTGCTCCTTTCAGTAATCATTACTATGGCTTGCTATTCTTTTCTCTTGGAAAACATTCTGTAACTTTCGCAGTTTGTAATAGCGATTTATTAATATACTAAATTCAATTATTCATTGGTCTGAATTTGGCTTCATCAAAATTCTACTAAATAGTATAATTTTACTGGTTTAACCAGCAATTGGTCTTGGCAATGTATTGTGCTGCTGCTTTCATTACTATGGCTTGCTGTTCTTTTCTCCTTGAAAACATTCAATAAATATATGGCTGCTGTTTGTAATAGCAAATTATTAATATACTCAATTATTCATTGTTCTGAATTGCTAGGTCAAATTTCAACTTAAGCAAAATTTATAATTTAAATAATATAATTTTATTGGTTTAGTTTAACAAAAATTGTCACTTGTAGTTACAAAAAGTTTCTTGTAATCGTGTGTATCCTTTTTTCTTGCAGTGCTTCATTTGATTCAACGGTCAAGCTTTGGGATGTGGAATTTGGAAAGCTTCTGTTTAGCCTAAACGGACACAGGTAAAAGTCTTACACCCGCAACTAAAATGAAATATAATAATAAAATTAAAAAATAATAGTTTTTCCAATTGTATTATAGTAAAATGATAAGGTCAAACTTTTAGATTAGCCTAGTCGCCCTCTTGACAGATATCATATCTGTGAATCAGCACGTCATTTCATCCTTTGTTGAACTCTACTATAACTTTTTTCAATTTTTCTGAAAAGATTATTTTAAAATTACTTTTATTTTGTTCATAAATTATATTTTTAATAAATCAATTATGATTTAACACGCTAACGTGCATAATAAAAAAATAGAATAAAAAGATAATTCTGATGTTACTTTTTTCTGAAGTTAAGCGATTAGGATTGTTTTGTAGAGATTTTTATCTCCGTCCCTACTTTCACGTATGTTTGGCTCGTTGATATTTTCTCGCTTATCAAAGAAGTTTTTAACGATTCTGGAAAGGAATTCTCGAGGGGGAAAATCAGGTTTTGTACTAATGTTTTCAAGTGAATACCAGGGACCCGGTATATTCGGTAGCATTCAGCCCAAACGGAGAGTATTTGGCGAGTGGATCTCTCGACAAATGCATGCACATATGGTCGTTGAAGGAGGGTAAAATTGTGAAAACATACACGGGCAATGGCGGAATATTTGAGGTCTGTTGGAACAAGGAAGGGGATAAGATTGCTGCCTGTTTCGCTAATAATACAGTCTGTGTTTTAGACTTCAGATGGTGAGGATCTAATGACAGGTATGCTTCTAAATGTTTTCATAGATACTTAAGGTCCGTTTGATGTTTAGTTTTTGGATTCCTGATCTGAGATTGAGTTAGTTTTAATTTATTAGATTTTTTATAATTATGTAAAATTCGATTATGATTAATGCTTCTGATTTTATTACTTACAATCGTAGCTCGATCGATTTATGACTATGATTCTTTATTGTCCTTGTCGCCATACTTTCATTTGCACCCCGAGCAGTCAAGGTAGGATGGAGCGGATATTTGTTTGCTGTTGAAAGTAAAGTGGATTATTTTTCCGGTAAAAAACTCCAAATTTAAACAAAATTACAAAAATTTGAAACTATAAAATAAGTGAAAAACACTTGGGGAGAAGGCAAACTATTCTCGGGCGGGGGACAGGTGAGAGTGAATGGGGGTTCAATTTTGTACTCAAAAGACAAAATTTCTCGCTTTTAAGACCTTTACATCCCGGTCCGACAGTTTGTGAGGGGGTTAAATCATGGTAACTCAGCGACCCAGAGATAAGAGGCATTTACTTGATATTCAAAGATATACCTCAACATTGGGGGTAACAACTCTTACATTATGACAGCGCAGACGTCGAACCTAGGCTTTTGTACCTAATCTACTATCTGAGCAAAGTGAGTTATGTCTGTGCGGACGAATGGGGGCTCAATCTTCTGCCCAAAGTCTTCTGCCCCAGCATTCCGCCCTTGCTCTCGCGCCGTTTTTAGAATATAATATTTTTTTTAATTTAATATTTATATAAAAAACATTTTTACTAATTATATGTTATTGAAATAACTTATTTTTATTAAAAAATTACAATAATATAAGATAATCATTTCGAAAGTTTTAACAAAATTTAATATTTTTACGATATATTATAAATAATAAAATAATTTGTTAAAAATAAGTATTTCATCAAAAAAAATTTTAAAAATTACAAAATAAACTAGTAAATTATTGTCCACTATTTTAACACCCTTAGAAACTAGTAAATGTTATATTGATATTTTAACCAAGTAAAGCTGGAATTTTAACCAAGTAAAGCTGGAAACTAGTAAATGTTATAGGCAGAGAGTGAGTTAGGAAGGAGTTGAAAAAGGGTGTTAAAATAATTGAAAAAGCTGGAATTTTTTCTAAGTGTAAATAACCAAGTAACAGTGGGAGCCGGTCCACTATTTTTTATTTCCAATTTTCCATTAGTAGGTGAAGACTAATAACAACCAAAATGTGAAGAAACAACTACGACTATACAAGACGTGATTAACACTTCTGAAGCTAAAGAAAATTCAACGCTTTGAATTTGGAGTTAATAATGATATTTGTAGGGGTGGGTATAAACCAGGTCGATCTAGTTTCCCTACAATTAGAGTTGCCTCGTGGATCAAGATTTTCAAGATTAGATTTGTCGCGTGATCGATTATGGGTTTGGGAACCAACCCGGACTGAATCGATTTTGCAATTTAGTATCATTTCGGTTCGGGCCTAGTTCCAAAATTTTTACATATTTCATGGCAAAGTTGATTTAATGAAAACAACGTAGAAGAAGAGTCGTAAACAAATCTCTTGGAGTCGTGTCCAACCTCAACGTACATAATTGACCATTCGACAGCTTAAAATAATCACAGCGAAGAAAACAAGGTTGTTTGTTTCCAAACGCACTCTACGCCTACACACCAGGAACAACAATCCCTCCAAGGAGTCACGCTTTTTATATTTTTTAATCCAATTTTATATTTATTATATAGTTCTGACTATGATTTATTCAAAGCTCCCTGTTTCTTTCCCGCAAGCAGCAGCAATAGCCTAGCCTCGGCCGCCTATTCCAGCCGGCAGCCGTCGCTGTCGGAGGGAAACAATATGATGCGTGGTCCGGCCGACGACCAAGCCAAGACAAAACCCTAATCCGATCTGGCTCTAAAATGGGTCCCACATGTCTCTCTTTCCTCGGCCGTGTTACGCGTCTTGGGGCCCACTGTCCCCTTTGCTGTAATCTTCAAAACTTTTTCTCTTGATGACGTGGACGATGACAGCGTTTCAGCTTTTCTTGTCGCCTGGCCCGCCCTTCTCCGCCTATAAAACCACCCTTCTCCGGCCATGCCTTCTCCACGTACCCTTTTCCCGATTAGCCGTTGCTTGGTTTCTGAGCTCGTCAATGGCCTTTCGTTCCTCTCTTTCTTCCCCTCTGGCTTCGCCGGCTTCCGACAATGATGCTAAAGCCCTGAACTTCATTGACGAGATGACCCGGAACGTCGACTCCGTTCAACGGCGGGTTTTGAATGAGATTCTCACTCAGAACGCCGGCGTTGAGTATCTGAACCGCTTCGGACTCGACGGAGCTACTGATCGTGATGCTTTCAAGCGTAGAATTCCGGTGGTGACGTACGAGGATCTCCAGCCTTATATCCAACGAATTGCTGACGGAGACCGATCGCCGATCTTATCATCTCATCCTGTTACGGAGTTTCTCACCAGGTTTCAAAATGATTCCCATTTTCCTCCACGAGATGTTATAATCATGTGAAGTTTTTTTGCTTTGCGTTTTTCGCAGCTCCGGGACCTCCGCCGGCGAGCGAAAACTCATGCCGACGATCAGTGACGAAATGGACCGCCGCCAGAAACTCTACAGTCTTTTAATGCCCGTCATGAATTTGTAATCTCATAAACACATGTTCTTCGGATTCTTTATTGCTGTTTTTTAAAAGAATTTCGTTGAATAATAAAAAACAAATAAATCCATGCAGAAACGTTCCGGGGCTGGATAAAGGCAAAGGGCTCTATTTCCTGTTCGTCAAAGCCGAAACCAAAACTCCGGGAGGGCTCGTGGCTCGGCCGGTACTGACAAGCTACTACAACAGCCAACAATTCAAAACCAGACCATTTGATCCGTACAATGTCTACACGAGCCCCGACGAGGCCATTCTCTGCGTAGATTCTTTCCAAAGCATGTACACTCAGATGCTCTGCGGCCTGCTCATGCGCCACCAAGTCCTCCGCGTCGGCGCCGTCTTCGCCTCCGGCCTACTCCGAGCTATCCGCTTTCTCCAGCTGAACTGGAAAACTCTAGCCCATGACATCTCCACCGGGAAACTCAGCTCTAAAATCACAGACCCTTCTCTCCGGCACCGCATGGACGAGGTTTTGAAACCAAACACTGAACTTTCCGATTTCATCAGCAAGGAATGCTCGTCGGAAAACTGGGAGGGTATAATTACGAGAATTTGGCCTAATACGAAATACCTCGACGTGATTGTCACCGGAGCTATGGCACAGTATATCCCCACTCTCGACTACTACGGCGCCGGTTTGCCTCTCGCCTGCACCATGTACGCCTCGTCGGAGTGTTACTTTGGGCTCAATCTGACTCCGATGAGCGTCCCTTCTGAAGTTTCATACACAATTATGCCTAATATGGGTTACTTCGAGTTCATGCCTCTCCTCTCCGTGGATTCTCCGCCGCAGCTCGTGGACCTCGCCGACGTGGAAGTCGGAAAAGAGTACGAGCTTGTTATCACCACCTACTCCGGCCTATGTCGCTACCGAGTTGGAGACATTCTTCAGGTCACCGGATTTCACAACGCTGCTCCACAGTTTCGTTTTCTCCGGCGAAAAAACGTCTTGCTGAGCATAGATTCCGACAAGACAGACGAGGGAGAGCTGCAAAAGGCCGTCGAGAACGCATCGATCCTCCTCCGGGAATTCAACACAGGCGTCGTTGAATACACGAGCTATGCAAACACAAAAACAATTCCAGGCCACTACGTTATTTACTGGGAGTTATTAGCAAAAGACTCATCTAATCCGCCAACCAAGGCAGTTCTCGACCAATGCTGCTTAGCCATGGAAGAGAGCTTCAACTCGGTCTACCGACAAGGACGAGTCGCCGACAACTCGATCGGAGCACTGGAGATCAGAGTGGTGAAAAATGGAACATTTGAAGAGTTAATGGACTACGCAATCTCTAGAGGCGCGTCGATAAACCAGTACAAAGTTCCAAGGTGCGTAAATTTCACGCCAATAATGGAGCTCCTCGACTCTAGGGTGTTGTCCGAGCACTTTAGCCCGGCGCCGCCGCAATGGACGCCGGAAAGACGTCGTACGTAAATGCATGAAAAGGGCAGGCAAATATCCGTTCGTTAAAACTAAGATTGGGCTGAAAAAGTGTTCTTGTTCATAAAACATGTCGTGGGTCTGTCTCTGTCTGCGTCATTAGTCGAATGAATCTTCTGATAGTTCATGTCGTCGCTGTCGTCATTCCGATGTGTTTCTGGTTCAATATTAATTCTATGAAAAAGATGGTTTCATGTTCCTTCTCGTAATCTGAAACAGGATAATAAAAGAAGCTAAGCTGGGCTATTGAATGCTCAACGGCATCGGGAATTTCAATCTCCGGGAGCCTCTCCGTCGTCATCACCGGAGAATTCAGATTGAAATCACCGGAAAATTTTTAAATCAATACTTTAAATTTTTTTTAATTATATCAATTGACAATAAAAAATATAATTATTTTTAAACTGATATTTTAAACTTATAATTTATTAATTAATACTTTGAAATTTGAATAACCATCGATTGACGTCTTATTGAAAATTTATTTTTATAATTTAATTTTTATTATTTTTTAAATATTATATATTATCGATTAAAATGATTAAAAATAAAATATTATAATAAAAATATTAGAATTAAATCTTAAGAAGGTGTATAATAACGTAAGGTTAAGGTGTGTATATATGAACTGGAAATATACTGATTCTTGATTATGTAAATTAATAATTAAATATTAAAAATTTCATTTGAAAAATATATAACTAAAAAGTGTTCATTTGATAATTCTCTGGATCGACTTAGATTGCGTTCGGTCCGGTTGGAATCTAGTCAATGGGTTGTGCTGGGCTGGGTTGGCACGAACACGACTGGTTTGGGCTCAATTTTATAACCAGCTAAGGCCCTTCACCTGCAAGCAATGTCGTGCTGACAAAGAAATGGATTTGATAAGTCCCAGAGGAATTTGATGAAGAAGCATCGCCGATTCGGTCAAAGCCCGAAGGAGGAACCTTCGCCGGAGGTTTAACCTCAGGTTTCGTCGCTCGACGAATTTTCCGGTGGCTCTGGGGTGCGTGGAAGACGTAGAACAAACTGGGCGTCCAAGATTCAGAGTCTCAACTTCGAAGCTGGGCAAGTCGGCCTCTCCGCTCAATTCTCTTTATTTTGGAGAGAGAACGAGGACGGGTGAGCTTTTATTTTTGAAATTTTATTCCGGTAGAGCCTCGATTTAGGAAACTTTGGTTGATTTTTTTGCTGCACAGTGGGGTTTTTGGTAGACAAGGGTTAGATTTCCTCTCAAATGGCATCATCTTCATGCCCATTGGTGAGATCGACCTGTTTCTGAGAAAAGGAAATATTGCAGGGGAGGATCCGAAGTAGAATAACTAGAGTTAGTTAAGAATACTCTGCGTTTGATGATAGAGATCAAACCAGGCTTGCATTTAAGACACGATAACCCTTGCAAATTCCAAATTTGCACAACTTTTTGAACTGGATTTTACAGTTCTCTATAAATTGGATCCATAAAATCTTAGGTAATCTAATGGTTATTGAATTATACACAATTTATGAGATTATTTTTCATTGAGTGCTTATCAACATCAACCCTAAAATAGCAGGGTAGTTTCAATTGACATTCAAAACTTTTATTTTCGCCAATGGACACCTTATAGTTTTCAGTGTTTGCGTAAGACACCTTGTTATTAGCGGCCGATCAATTTTTCATGTAAGTCAATTACCCTTTTCTGCATTTAACCACCAAAGCAAATCTATGATTTCTATTTTCAATTTGATGTCCAAATTATCACTTTTTTGTATGTTCATTGAATATTTTAACTTTCGAATGAGTTACTTTGATGCGACATGAATTTCAACTCGAAATCTCTTGCTCTGATACCTGTTATATATGCAGGCGTAATGGAGGTTACATTTCTGAAAGTTCTTCTGACCCACATCTCATCGTTTTTCCAAGTGTCTTCATGTGACAATATAAGATCAGAACCTGTGTTTCAGTATTATCGAAATGCAGAAGAGTTATTGAAGTTGTTAAAACCGATACTTGATGCAGCGTTGAATTCAGAAATACCATCGGAAGAATCGGCAAACAAATTACTCGAAGAACTTTGTTATTCGGTCGGTGAACTGCAAGAGCTATTTCAAAAGTGGCAGTCGTTGTCGAGTAAATTATATTTCGTAAGTTTCTATGACTACCCTTTAATATTTCGAACGAGATTGATGAATTTTTTCGTTTTAGGTAAAAATGAAAACATGATTTCTGTATTTTTTAATTTACTTAATGAAAACATGATTTCCTTTTACCTTTTTGTATTCATATATTTTATTTTTGAAGCTATGTTCGGCTTACCATGGAGTTTATTTCTTATTCGAGTAATCTATTTCAATATTGTTTATATATTTTGTTCTTGTCCGTTGTAATTTTTCGAGATGCGACTAATTATCTGCTTTCTCATTTTCGATTTCTAGGTTTTGGTAAGTGATACATTGATTTCAAGGATTCAGAACAACAGCCTCGATCTTCTTCAGTTTCTTCTGGCATCTCATGAAGATGTCTTTGTCGAATCAAACCCGTCTCTCGAGGTAGGATCCAATGAAAGTTGCTCTATATTTTCATTACTTTTTAGCCGTAAATGGAGTCCAAAAGCTCATTCGATACGGTCTGAAATTTATTTTCTTCTCAGCAATGTGTTGAGAAAATGCAGTACATCAGACACGAACAGTCCTCGACCGTTTTTAAAGATGTTCTTCGAGATCAAGTGGATGGTGTTGAACCAAATTCAGAGGTTTTAGCGAAAATTGCTGATTGCTTGAATTTAAGGTCTAACCAGGAAGTTCTAATCGAGGCTGTAGCGCTTGAGAAGTTGAAAGAGAATGCCGACCAAGCTGAAAAAACAGGAGAAGCTGAATATATCGAGCAAATGATCGGTCTCGTAACGTGCATGCATGAGCGCCTTTTGGCCATGAAGCAGAGTGAGAATTATAGCCAAGTTTCAGTTCCTCCTGATTTCTGCTGTCCTCTGTCGCTCGATCTGATGACCGATCCGGTGATCGTATCTTCTGGACAAACGTACGAGAGAGCTTTTATCAAGGATTGGATCGATCTCGGGCTTACTGTTTGCCCCAAGACTCGGCAGACATTAGCTCACACGAATCTCATAACCAATTACACGGTTAAGGCGCTTATTGCCAACTGGTGTGAGTCGAACAATGTGAAACTTCATGATCCCTCTGTGGTTCACCGAGACTCACTGGCATTCCCTTTGACTCGGTCTGAAGGTTCTTCGGCTAACATCTCAAGTTCACCAGTTCGGAACCTTCCCGAGCCAGATGATTCAGAAAGATTGTCGCATGCTAACTCAGAAGATAGTGCAGATATGTTGGAGAATGGCAATTTAGTGATCCAATCTTTGGCTGCTGAATTGCCTCGAAACCATTCTAGAACACCCACTTCATCGAGTCCGGTTTCTGATATTCCTCAAGAAGTTTCAGAAGATGCTGTAGCTTCACCGGTTTTGACTATGGCAGGATCGGCCAATGAGGCCTCTGCAGAAGAAAAGAGAGAATCTGATCAATTTGCTCCTAAACCGATGGAGACGAGATCCCGGAGTCATAATCTATGGCGCAGACCATCTGAACGGTTTATTCCGAGAACTGTTTCTTCTTCAGTTGAAACTTGGCCGGATCTCTCTGGTGTGGAAGCTCAGGTTGAGAAGCTGGCCGAGGACTTGAAGAACCCATCTCTAGACAGCGTAAGAGCGGCCGCCGGAGAAATACGGTTACTGGCGAAGCACACTATGGATAATCGGATCGTGATTGCCAAGTGTGGGGTAATTACCTTGTTAGTTGATTTGCTCATGTCGGCGGACGCTGAAATCCAGGAGCATGCGGTGACAGGTCTGCTCAACTTGTCGATCAACGATAACAACAAAACTATCATTGCCCAGGCGAAAGCGATTGAGCCCCTTATTCATGTTCTTCGAACGGGGAGCCCCGAGGCGAAGGAGAATTCAGCAGCGACTCTCTTCAGCCTGTCGGTGATCGAAGAAAACAAAATAAAGATCGGAAGATCGGGGGCGATTGTACCGCTTGTTGATTTGCTCGGAAATGGAAACCCTAGGGGGAAGAAAGATGCTGCGACGGCGTTGTTTAATTTGTCCATATTTCACGAAAACAAGGCGAGAATCGTGCAGGCGGGGGCGGTGAAACATCTGGTGGAGCTGATGGATCCAGCGGCCGGAATGGTAGACAAAGCGGTGGCTGTGTTGGCGAATCTTGCGACGATTCCCGAGGGAAGAACGGCGATCGGGCAGGGGGGTGGAATTCCCGTGCTCGTGGAGGTCGTCGAGCTGGGTTCGGCTCGAGGGAAGGAGAATGCGGCCGCCGCTTTGTTGCAGCTCGGCACGAGCAGCAATAGATTTTGCAGCCAGGTTCTGCACGAAGGTGCAGTCCCGCCATTGGTGGCACTGTCCCAGTCTGGCACTCCCAGGGCAAGAGAAAAGGTGCTCTCTCTCTCTCTCTCTCTATCTCTCTTTCTCTGTCTCTCTTTCTCTTTCTAACGAGTGAAGGCATTGTTTGCAGGCACAGACGCTTCTAAGGTATTTCAGAAACCATAGACATGGAGGTGCAGGGAGAGGGTGACTGGATCGGAATTGTGATATATAGTCCGATTTTTTGTTCGGTTCGGTTCGGTTCGGTTCGGTTTATGTATTTTAAAAAAATAAAATTATGATTTTTATTGTATGTGGATTGGGTTTTCTCGAGCCAGGTTTGGGCTAATTTTGGATTTGGGTTAGATAATTTTTGGCCTTTTGTCGAATTTTATTCAAATTTAAGTTGTTCTTTAATCGAAACTAAAATCATGAACTGCAATTTTTAACAAATCAAACTGTACTATGATCAAACCTAGATCGGGATGGGGAGTTCCCAGATTTCGAACAAATTTTTGGATTTGGGAAGGGTAATTTTCGGTCCTTAGTCAGATTTTACCTAATCCTGGCTTGATTTATTTTACCTCCCAAAACCAAAATCATGAACCATGGGTTTTAAACTGGACCCCGAGGGGCAAACCTAGATTGGGACCGGTTCTGAATAGCCCAACCCTAATTTGAATTGGTCAAGGTCAAACATGATCGATTGATGGTTAACCACGAGAGTTAATACGAGCCAAGCTCCGAATTAACTTAATCCAAGAGTTAATAAGAAGCAACTTTTGCAACATCCCATATAAACAAACACAAGGCGTTCGGCAAATCTAAGATTAACAAAACATGTATATTTTTAATTTTTATGGCTCAAAATGGATAACTAGAGTGGCCCAAACCGTAGTTGGATGGATAGAGGATAGAAAAAACCTTCAGTTGTAGAGAATACAGATCAATAATCTGATACAAAAATATATATTTTCGATTTACTTGAGCAAATCCTCCCATTTGCAATACTGCCCTCCGGCCAACGCCCGATAGTATCTATCCCTACAGTAGACCGGTCTTCCATCCGCAGCCTCGGCTGCAGCTGCTGCCAGCTCATCGTCCGTCGTCACGTCTGCCGGCAACTTCAGCAACTCTTCTTTCCTGAAATTCCAAGATAGTCTTAAAACATTACTGAATCAATTTCTTTGGAATGAAATCTTTGAATTTTTGTAGGGGAATGATTTCAGGCCTTTGAATCTCTGCTATTTTATTGTATTTTATGTGTTTATAAATATATAATTGTGGGTTGATCTGATTTTTCGAAAGTTATCTCGATTCTTATCTCGATTCCTATCTCGACTATTCTTCATACCTCAAGTTGAATTTTCCACTGGTATTGGAAACATTTGGGAGGCTAGTTTTATCGAAGAATGTGGCCCGAACGAGATCCTCTATTGGTGTAGCGAAGACGAGCAACATCACCGCTGTGACGAGGAGGACACCGGTCCCAACCAGCGTCCGCTTCAGCATTTTAATCACTGGTTTGACCTTGTAGGAGCCGAGAAGCCTGTCGCGGGCTAGGACCTGTCGAGAAATGGACAAGAAATTGTCAAAATTAGAGAGCTTGATCAAATGGGGGTCGCATAATTTGCTCACCTCCGGTGGCTTGACCCACATCTGGCCATCATACCATCCAGTCTCTTCATAAGGTATCACTGCTGATAGAAGTCTATCTCCCACATAACTCCATCCCTGTCATAATTTGATCAAACCCAATTTTCAAATTCAGAGAAAGGGTCGATTAGATGGGCAGAGATGAATACCAGATATATTCTCAATACAATCAATGAAACTAGGAAAAGGGTTCCAGTTCCAGCAGCCAGTCCGAATCGAAAAGGGTCCTGAGATAGATCGGAAGGGAAATGAGACACAACCATAAGCATGGTATTAGTTTGAAGGATTGTTTTTAGGCTGACCCTCGATGGACTGAAGCTGGCTGCAGCGATTGGCGCTCCTAAAATGGTGAAAGTAGCTAACCAGAGACCTCCAAGACGGAGGAAAAAGGACCCTGCTCCCAATTCGCCCCATGAATACAGGCCCTCCTCTTTCAGAGATGAGTATTCATTCACCTTATGCACAAAAAGGATATAAGGTTGTCTCATAATCGAAGAAAATGTCCTAAAAATAGATGATATACCGGTCTCTGCTCAAAAGGGATCTCAACTTCCAAGCCAGGATCCCAACTCTGACCCTGGAATCTGCTCCCTTCCCCGTCCCTCTCGCCATTGGAGGCCCTGACAGAGACTCTGCGACGGCCCCTTCTGCAGCCATGGACGTGGATGGACCAAGAATCCTTTCCGGTACTGGTTTTTCCTTCTCTTGGGTCAGAAACAAGAGAGCAATAGAGGTGTAATCGGAGCATCACTCCGACGATGTTGAGAAGGCAGTCAATTCGCCGTCCTCAGCATCCAGACTTCCTCTTCTCCTCGCCGGAGCTCAGATGGAGAAGCAGGGTCGGGCCAGCCGCTTCACCGGTAAGAAAGGCTCTGAATTTAAGCGGTGGAGAGAAGGAAGAGTGACGAGGGAGATGATTTGGGATTCAAGGAAAGATAGTTTCTTTGCATTTTGTGGTGCAAACGAAAGCAGCCAAGATGGGTTTGTCAGGCAGTGTGATTCCACGTGGCCGCATTTGTGGTACACGCAGCATTCTGTGCGCGTCTCGTGCCTTGGCAAGCTCAGCTCCCCAGAGGCCGCTGTCCAAAACAGTGATATTATTTATATTTTATATATTAATTATATTTTTAATAAATTAGTCATAATTTATAGTTCTAATATTATTTTTATATATTAACAAAATAATTTTATTATTTTGATTTAATTTGTTAGAGAGATGTGTAGAGGAAGAGCATGGAGGTTGTCTCACTGTTCTTGGAGTTTTTGCAGGCTTCACTTCATGGGAGCTGCCAGAGAAATGGGTGGCGACCAAGTGGATTACAGATCAAATACAGTTCGATTAAACAAATGTAAGTTGTCTACTGTTACAAAAATGCACTTGTTTTGACTAATTTTGGAATGTGGAATAAAGGCTCGCTAAATTATAAATAATCATCATGAAACATTCATATTTCTCCACCTTTTCATGTGCTTCTTCTTCACAAATTCAATAGATAAAACCAATTTTAAATGATAAAAAAACCGGTGCAAACAAAACGAAACACTGGTAAAAAAAAAAATCAACCCAAATCTGGTAAAAAAACCCACTCTAGATCCAATTAAAATCTGAACTAAATACAATAAAAAATATTGATAATTTTTAAGTTTTGTAAAATTTGGAACCAATCCGAACCATGAAACCCACTTTGGTCCGAGTCAGTTTCCGGTTCCGATATCCGAGATTCAGGATCAGGTGGAACTGGACCGAACAGCATCCGAAAACAGAATGAGTGAGCATAGATATAACTCCAATGATAAACTTGTTCAGACCAAATGGCTAAAAATTTATCACATAGCTTTAGGCTGGATTTGTTCAAAATCGAAAACCTCAAACATAAGTCTTCTAACATCCGGCTTACCATACACAGTATACGAAAGCCCGTGCAGAGCCTGTTGAATGGCCGTGGTGGCCGGATTCCTCAGCTTCCGGTTATGTTCATACGCATCTTGAACTTGTTCCGAATAAATTATGAATTTATGAAGATACTTTTCTCTCAAATATTTCCCACAAAATTTGTTCATCAGTAGTCGTCGGTGTTTCTCTTGGACCCATTTTCCGGGTGCGTCCAAGTGTTTCATCAGTAACCTTTCCGCCATCACAAGATCCTGCCAATAATATTTCGAATTGAATTAAGACCTTCCGTTTAAACTGCATTTTCCTATCGGGTAGGGTAAAAATCGAAACCTGGATCTTTTGGCCGATGTACTCCAACCGCTCGTAACAAAAACGAGGATGGTCAAACTTGTGCTTCGAAGGGTGCATGAAACAAAGCTGCAATAAGAAAAACAAAAACTAAATCTTGTTCTTCGTTATTCATCAAAAAACTGATAAAAAAAAACAAGTTAAAAAAAGACAGGAGAAACCTGTAAGCCAAGCCCCAGTTCAATATTCCTAGCTTCAGTAATGTCAGGGATTCTATCAGTCATCTTCAAAGGGTATCCTAGAGTTCGCATGACATGGGATCGAGAATCGTAATCCCATATGTTCCCTCTGAACCTATGCATGCCCGGAGGGACACACGCTCTGAAGAGCCTTGGGTGCGAAAAAAGCGCATCTTCGGGAGGCTAAGGGAAGAAAATATGAAGCAAATTTTGGATTAGATATACATGTATACATAGTAAGTGACGCAAGAGAATTAGTTGTTTATTAATTAGTCTTTTATTTATTAGTTTACATTTTAGATAGAATTTATCTTTTTTAAAGAATTAAAAAAGATTTATTTTACTTTTTAGAATAATTCAAATCCTATCCAAACTCTATTAAAAGGCATTTGGTGAATATTAAAAATAAACTTGACAACTCAATTATTACCGATTATCAAATTTCTCAACTTTCTACTTTTCGGAATGTACAAAACTTTCACTGCACCAGTAAGTAAGCTTACCTTGTAGGAAGCAACATCTTGCCAGCTGAGTTTTCCATCTTCAAATTCAACCGACACATAATCCACATCTTCGAGTTGTCTTCTTATTTTCGGCTGGCAGTCCTCTGCGTCGGGATCCATTCCAAACACTTCAAAGAGGACACGATAAACCTCAGGAAATCCAAAGCATAAGTAGATTGCCCCAAACAACGCCCAGAACACGGATCTGATTAAGGAAAATTGATTTTAAAACTCAATTAAGCTAAACCGAACTAGAACATCATATCACTACAGCGATTGATACACAAAATATCCACTTTGTTTCCTACTACAGATAGTCTAATGAATTAACGTACATAAACTAATCAATGGCCTAGTGTTGAATATGATCAGAAGGTAGACAAGAACAACAATATACAAACATCTTACAATATTTACATAATTTTCTCCAAAATCAACCTACAAAATAGCAAAGAGAAGCAATTACATGAACAAGAGTTCCAAATACTTACTTGACAGGCGGTTCTCGGTCCTTTCTAATCATCCTATCCATATCATCGAATGGAAATATCAAATTCTGCAAGCTAGCAGCTTTAATCCGTTTGGGAAGATTCCTCTTCCCAATCAAACCATAAACTCTCTCCCTCATCGGCCCTGGTGATTCCCTGGGATAACGCTGCAGAAAGTACTCTGCTAAAGCCAATTCAAGCACATATTGCCCCAAAAACCAGAGTCTCGAATGAGCCGACCTTATATGGCGGGCTTTAGACCGATCGCATGAGGGGTGCTGAAACGCCAGGTACAACAAAGTGTCGAATTGTTTTGCTGGGTTGTCATCGTCGAAGCTGTCTGAGGGCTCGAGGGGGTAACCTAGAGCTTGCTTGGCTTCGAGCAAGTACTCGTCGATCCAAGTTTTATCGGCATTGTTAAGGCGTGAAGAAGGCAAACAAGAGCTCAGCAACGGAAACGATTTAAGAGACAGCTGCGGGCTGCTGAGAAACCTTTCGGCCAATTTCTTGTCGTCCAAAGGGGGTCTGAGAATGAATTTCCTTGGGGGAACCTTTTTCTTGGGAGAAGTAGCTCGTTTACGCTCGGCGAGCTCCTTGAGGAGTCTCTGAGGGCTGTTTTGGGGAAGTTCTTGCTGGGGGTCAATGGCGACTGCAAGCATGCGTAAAGTACGGTATACATGATTGGTACTTCTGGGTGAGATTTGAATGGGAAATTGCGAGAAAGAGGACGAGAACGAGTAATTACAAGAGTGGGAAGAGCAAGAGCCTGGCTTCGAACCGATAAAGAAAGAAGAGGAGGAAGAAAGTTGCATGATTTTGAAATCTTTGGACGAGTTTGCAGACGAATGAAAAGAGTAAGAAAGAAATTAGGGTTTCGAGAAGGAGTTCAATCCGCCATGGATGGAGGAGAAAGAAGCAGGGTTTAGGGGAGGGGCGGGGGTTGAGGGTTCAGAGTGGTGGATAAGGTGGCCTTGCTTCTGCGGCAAATGGAAAGGCCATCGTCGGGTTTTGACCCGACCCGAAAACACGATTACCCGAACCAATCTACTCGGCCTCTTATACACTAGGTGCCAATTGGGCTGAGCCCAAAAAGAAAGTCCAACACGTCGCGCATGCCGAATTTAACTATTCGAGACAAATTATTAATAACGTATAAATTGTCACACATTTATTTGTATTTTTGTTAATGAGTTTCACGATTATGCTCGAAAACGATAGCATTGAAAAACGAGTACCAAAAGATTCGACCGAACAACGAAGAACGAGTTCTAGAAGCTAAATCATCTGATGTTCAATGTATTGAAATACGATCACCTCATTGTCGAAAATTCAAGAATTTCATTTTTCTTTAACAACATATCGTTGTACCCAATACCCACCTAGGGCGATCGAACCCATAAATATCGGATTTTTACGAGACCTTAGGAGAATCGGGGAATCAGGGTGCATTGTAGCTTGAGATAGAATATGATATTGTACTTTCGAGACGTGAAAATCATGCGCCAAAATTCGTCGAATCATGTTCATTGAAAGATAGAATATGATACTTTATTTTGTGACAGCCCCACGTCACATGAAGCCAATAATTCCACGAGATCACAAGCAGCCATTGTTGTTAAGTTGTTAACGTTATCTCTTTTCTTAAACCAAGCTATTCCTATAAGATGAATGATTGGCCGACCGATTGATCGTGGCCGTCGGATCACAAGTTTTGTGTTCCAAAAACGTGGACCATCATAAGTTTATCTTCATTTTTAGACGTCGGTCGCAATCCTTGAGCTCTATACTCCCACTTTCTTTTCCACTAAAGTTGATTTCTTGCTCGCAAACCACTAAACTAAAATCGGTCCTCTCAAATGTTGTTACTTGTTTCGATTATGGTCGAGATGAATTCGACTGCATGCTCTAATCGATACAAAACAAATCCCGAGCTTAGCGATAATGTTTTTTTTGTTCATACAATGACAATGTAGTGACTAAGATTAGGGATGGTCATAAGAAGTTAGGTCTAGTTCCACTCAATTGAAATCGAATTAGTATCTCACGGTTTTGTTAGGTTTCGCGTTGAATTTTGAGTACATCGTTACCAACTACAATTTATGAGGAAGTAGAACATAAACAAAATGTGATTAATTTATGGTCAAATATTCCGAACCTATAATCAATCGATTGATCTTAAATAAAATGGCAACCTAGTTAGGCTTATGTTGGATAAAGTATAGTATTAAATCGGATACAACTTTAAAATATTCTAAGACAAATTGCTTCAATAATGTAATCGACCGACACATCGGGTCTCATCAAACTCATTATTTTCCTCTAGTCTAATTTTCAACATATTTATCGAGTGAATCTAGCATCGATGATTGGCCACTATCTCTAATAACCCTAAAAGCTTTTAGAGCGTATAAATTTTCTAAGAAGGTCTACTAATCTTTGAAATTCCTGTATCCGTTCAAATCAGATAGACTCAATAAGATCATAATTCTTTCAAGGAACATGTCGTATATCGCACATATCGTAACGTTTTCATCATATATTTTAATTATGATTGAACTTATATGCTCTGCACGATACATCGTTTTCCATATAAATAGACCTTTTAGAGAGTGTTATACGTTGAAAATAGTTTCGATCGAGACGAGACGGTATGAATGTGTCAATTAAACTTGGAATCCACTCATTAAATTACCTTGACTTTTGAGTAGACCCGCAAGAAGATCATCTTCCTCTTCACGCTCAATTTCTCGCGATCTTGCCTTCTCTAATCGTTTTACCTTTTATTTTTAATAATAAAAATAGCAAATATTTTAAATTCATCGATCCAAACCATACAATGAATTTCACAACTCAATCATGCATTCACGAAATGAAACATCTCGACATGATTTGAATCTTGATAGGACTCAAGTAACGACGAAACAAAGAGAATCGATCATCTGCATAATAGGTCAAGCAACATGTTTTCTTTTTTGGTTTATTTTTCTTCGCCTCATCCAAATAATTGGTTTGATTTAGGCCAATTTCCACATGATAAATAGGGTGAGAAATTAATAAATTTAGATTGTTCACGCTCCAATAATTATTAGGGGAGGAAAATAAGAAAGATTCGAGGAAAAGAAGCATATGGGGAGACGTCTATTCACATGAAATAATGTAGAAAATTCAAATAATAGCTCATTTTATTTTTATCCAAATAATATAATATTCTATTAGGGTTTCCAGCTTGCAGAGAGGGTGACCCTTCACCTTCTAAGTTGGTAGCCTCATGACCTCATCACACGACAACTTATACAATCCAAATAAAAAACTGCTCCTCATCCAAACTCGTTGACTTCGATCTGCCCACGTTCACATTTTCCCCTGCCGCCGCTGCCGCCGCCGTGCCGCCGCCGGCTGGTGTTGTGGCTGTTGAAGGTAGTCATGTTGTCATCTTCACCAACGCTAGTCTTCACTTGCATTCTACTTTCTCTCTCTGGAAAAAAAATGTTGCTTTGAGAGTTAAAACGTGTTTCTTCTTTCTTTCTTGATCTTCTGTAAATAATTCAAAGGCGGCCATTAAAGGACAACGTCAAGCTCCTGACTTTTCTTTTGTTTATCATTTTCTGCACTGTGTTTTATTGATTCTTCTCCAGATACTCATCTCCTTCCACCATTGTTTTTCCTCTCTGGTTTGGATATATATACACTCTTGTTCAAGCTCGTCTCCTCATATTCATTCAGAATTCACTTCTGGGAAATGGGTAGGCTTAATCTTCTTCTCGTCTTGTCGCTTTCTCTGAGTTTCTTCCTCTT
This sequence comes from Begonia fuchsioides, assembly GCA_003255005.1. Lineage (NCBI taxonomy): Eukaryota > Viridiplantae > Streptophyta > Magnoliopsida > Cucurbitales > Begoniaceae > Begonia > Begonia fuchsioides. The sequence goes on along the minus strand of QAOC01041569.1, from coordinate 232,577 downwards.
TGTTTCTCCTTCCTCGGGGCAGCTCAGGCAGGGTTTTTACTCCAGCGTCTGTCCCAACGTCGAAACCTTGGTCAGAGACGTCGTCAAGGTGAAATTCCAGCAGACTTTCGTCACTGTTCCGGCTACCCTCCGTCTGTTCTTCCACGATTGCTTTGTCCAGGTACTTTATATTCTTAATTTCGCCGAAAAATTTAGAATTATTGCGAGCGAAAGAGATGGGATTTTGCTGTTTTGAAACGACAGGGGTGTGATGCTTCGGTAATTATTGCTTCCTCGGGTGGAAATAAGGCCGAAAAGGATCACAACGACAACCTTTCGTTGGCCGGAGATGGTTTCGACACCGTCATTAAAGCCAAAGCCGCCGTCGACGCCGTCCCGAGCTGCAAAAACAAAGTCTCCTGCGCCGATATTCTCGCTTTGGCCGCCCGCGACGTCGTCGTTCTGGTTTGTTTCTTCTCCTCAATGATTAACAATCTAAGCTAGAAGTGAAAAAAAACTGGCGGAAAAAATGCAGGCCGGCGGACCTTCATTTCCGGTGGAGCTAGGAAGATTGGACGGGCTTGTTTCTAGAGCTTCCGACGTCGACGGAAAGCTTCCCCAGCCGACCTTCAATCTGAACCAACTGAACTCTCTCTTCGCCGCCAACGGTCTGGACCAGCAAGACATGATCGCCCTCTCCGGTAACAAAAACTGAAACTCCGACGACGATCATAACATTAACACCGTATTCTGATGTGTGTGTTTTCCGGCGCCGGCAGCGGCCCACACGGTGGGCTTCTCGCACTGCGCCAAGTTCTCCAACAGGATCTTCAACTTCAGCGCGACGAGCCTAGTGGACCCGAGCCTGGACAACGCGTACGCGGCCAAGCTGCAGCAGATGTGCCCCAGAAATGTGGACCCACAGATAGCCATCGACATGGACCCCACCACTCCTAGAATTTTCGACAACATCTACTTCTCCAATCTTCAGACCGGGAAAGGGCTTTTCACGTCGGACCAGAGTCTGTTCACCGACGCTCGGTCCAAGCCCACCGTCAATAGGTGGGCGGGGAGTGTATCAGAGTTCAACGCCGCCTTCGGCGCCGCCATGATGAAGCTGGGTCGGGTCGGAGTGAAGAGAGGGTCCAACGGAAACATTCGTCGCGACTGTTCAGCGTTCAATACATAAGAAAAAGTATTGTTTTTTGGATTGCAATTCAAGATTTGATGCAAAGTTTGAAGCAATAAAGGCCCTTTTTATTGGATTCCTATTTTATCGTATAATGTATGGTTTCCTCAAAATCTAATCCAATGTGAGGCTATTTATATTTTTTCGATTGAGTTCGGTGTTAAAGCTTGGATCTTGACTGTCCTTAAAGTGAAGGATTACAGTCGAAATATATGGGAGTTTGTGGGTTATTATAGGACAGGGGGTCCTGCGTGGGAGTTAGGGGAGAGGAGATGGGGACAGGAAATGGGAGAAAGTAAGGACAGAGTTGCCTTCTTTTTACGAGCCTGTGTATGGGCTTTTCGATGATGGACGGACTCTTGTTTCAAATTCAGTGAACCAGTTCCCATGTCTCTCTCTCTCTCTCTCCTCGAAACTATGACACAATCTAAGATGATGGTGGTTTTGGGTGATGGGTATGGTTAAGATTGTGTTGTTTGCCGCCATTTCCTCTTCTCTGTCGACTGTGATTTATCGAACATATTAATGGAATGAACGTCGTTTTAAGTGATGTTTAAGAATGGCAACCAGGTCCCGACTGGATTGGCTTTCCAAAATAAGACACCCTTTCGTCAATTCTTTCCATATTCCACCCTCTTTCTCTCTCTACTGTGTTTTTTCTTGGATTGCAGCGCGGCATTGGTGTTGCAGGGCTAAACAAGGATGGAAGTGGGGAGTGTGATGGTGGTGAGAGAATTTGATAAGGAGAGAGACGGGCAAGAGTGGAGAAAGTGGAGAGAAGGTGCGAGGTTGGACCCACTGCCGCAAGACTTTCCATCTTCACCGACCTTTTGGGCGACCCGATTTGCAGGCTCCGGAACTCCCCTGCCTTTCTAATCCTGGTAAGCTCCGCTTTTTGACTTATCGAATCCAATAAAACAATGACCTTTGACTTTTGTCTTGCAGTCGCCGTAGCCGTCGCCGTCGCCGTCGCCGTAGCCGTCCTCTCAAGGTGGCGGAGATGGGAAGGAGATAGTGGGCGTGATCAGAGGCTCTATCAAGACTGTAACTTGCGCCAAAAAGCTCTGCAGAACTGGAACACACTGCCTTAACTCGCCGGCGAAACACGCCCCTGTTTATACCAAGCTTGCTTATATCTTGGGTCGTCGAGTCTCTCCTTCTCACAGGTAATCTTTTCTGAGACCCAGTTGAATTCAGATCATCCCTTTTTGTTTGACTGGTTTTTTTCTTGGGTACAGGAGGATGGGGATTGCGGCGGCGCTGGTGAACCGAATGGAGGTTTGGTTCAGAGAAAATAGCGCTGAGTATTCTTTCATAGCAACTGAAAACGACAATACGGCTTCGGTTTGCCTCTTCACACGCAAAAGCAGCTACTCCAAGTTCCGTACGCCGGCGATCCTCGTCAGCCAGGTTTTCGCTCACGATCTCAAACTTTCCGGCCGAGTTACCTTTCTTAAACGCGGCCCCTCCGACGCAGAAGCTCTCTACCGCCGCCGATTCTCCACCACGGAGTTTTTCCCGCGTGATATCGACTCGGTGTTGAACAACAAGCTGAGTCCGGGTACGTTCCTCCCCGTGCCACTAGGCGAGTAACGATTCCGAGTCGTGGGTCGGGTCCGACCACTTTTTGGATAAGCCGCCGGGTTCGTGGGCGGTTCTGAGCCTCTGGAACTGTAAGGACGTGTTTCGGGTTGAAGTACGCGGCGCGTCGCGGGTGAGGCGGGCGTTAGCAAAAGCAACTCGTGTTCTGGATCGGGCATTTCCATGGCTCCGATTACCTTCGGTGCCGGAGCTGTTCAGGCCGCTCGGGTTCCACTTTCTGTACGGGCTGGGAGGCGAGGGTCCGATGGCCGCGAAAATGATGAAGGCGTTGTTCGGCCACGCGCACAATCTGGCGAGGCGGCACGGCTGCGGAGTGGTGGCGACGGAGGTGGCGAGCGGAGAGCCGTTGAGATCGGGGATTCCGGATTGGAAGTCGCTTTCTTCCGCCGAGGATTTATGGTGCATGAAGAGACTGTGGGGGGACTACGGCGACGGGTCTGTCGGCGACTGGACAAAATATCCGGCGGGGCCCTCCATTTTCGTCGATCCCAGAGAGTTCTAAGCGTCCGCCGGAAAAGATCACCGTTTAGAGATTCTCTCTCTTTCTCTAACACCACGTTGGTCAAATTATGGTTTACTTAATCAAGAATCCTTCTAAGCAAGATGGGAGTCAAAGATCTGTCAATTTCAAAGTCAACGACGACCGGATTCATATGGTTTGAAGAATCCAACTTTCTTTTACGAAACAAGAGATTCTCTCATTTTGAACACCATTCGTACAACAATACATCGCCGGAGCAGTTCATCATCGTCTGCGATCCCGGAGATTTTCAAAACGCCGGCGGAATTGATTCCAATCACGATAGAAACTGACAAAATTGGGCACAAACGTTTCAAAAAAGCACCATTTTCTTCAAGATAAAGAATGCCTCCAGCTTCTCGCCCGAGTCTATTTAGTTTCCTCGGCATTCGAAGAACTCCGGCTCTCCGACGTGTTCGAGCTGCTTATCTCTCCATTCCTCTCCCTACTAGACCACATCTTCGAAAGAATTCTTTTCGACACAGCCAACCCTTTCATCTTATTCGACTCCGCATTGCTTTTGGCTCCTCCGTCCGTTCTTAAAGACGAAAGCCGAACTTTCAAGGCCTTGATGTCATCGAGGGTCGGGACGCCGTCCCAATTGTCTTCTGTGTTTGTAGCCGTTGATCTCGAACTTCCGTGGGACCCTCCGGGATGTAAGGTCGTGATTGATCCTCTACCGTCCGGTGTGTTGGCCCCGAAAGACAACGACGTGGCCCTCACTTGCTTGAAGAAAAGGACTTCGTAGTGGGAGGCGCTCGTTTTGCATGGCGTGCATGCAGGCATCGGCCGATAGCTTCCGACAGTCCATCAATCGACAAATTTTCTTTCTTTCGCTCTTGCTGATTTCGGGATGTTCCTGCACTCCAATGGATTTTAACAATTTTTTTAAAATAAAAAGGATAAATAAAATTTATCATATTTCAGGAAAATACCCGTCAATCAATTTCGCTACCAAAGATTTAGAATTCTCCGAATCTAAGCCGAGAATCTGCACGGATAGATGAAAGTGCTTCGCATATTCCTCAACAATCGTTCTCACTATATCGTCACTATTAACGATTGTAAGATCACCGACACTAGCCTCCTCTAGCTGCTGGCTAATTCTCTTCACAAGATGAAGCACCTCCATTTCCCCACAATCAAGCATTATGGCTACTCTCAGCAACCTAAGCAAGAAACCGGAATCGACGGTCGATTTTCCTGAGGGTAGAAGCTCGACCATTGCCCCGACCAACGACCGATACTTGGTTCGATCGTTACCTTGAACAACACCCTTGTAAAAACCGGGTAATCTTCTAGAAGCGTACGCGTTCAAAACCTCGCCGATTATATTGCCGGAAACTTTCTCCCTTGTCTTGATTGTATTCATCACCCTCTTGTATAAATCGAGGAGGCTAGTGTTTTCTCACTAATCGGACGGAACCACCGTGTGTTTTCTCACTCCGTTCCAATGTGAGTCGTTCCCGGTGCCGCTCTCGGACAGGCGTTTCTTCCTGTTGTTCCAATATTGGAGAGTTATTTGCGTTTTTATTAGTGAAAAAACAAAATCAATTACTTTAGATCGTCAAAGCTGTGAAGTTGTTAATTCATTCATTGATTTTTTACAGCCATTTTTTGAAGATACAAATGAATGTTCCGGAATTCATTATCATACTAATCATCTTGTTTTACCGATTTTTTTAAAATTAACGAGTAATTTTAAAAAATTTCGGCAAAATAATCTCTTTTGTGATATAATTGATAAAATGGAAAAAAAATTTAAAAAATACTGGCATGATATACCACATATTTTTTCTTTTGCTTGTATAATGAACCCTAAATTTAAATTGAACGGAACATGTTTAATAATTAAAAAAATTTGTTCTAACTTAAATATTTCTTGTTCAATTAGTTATACTCAATTACGTCATAAAATTGATAGTTTATATTCATCTTATGAATTTAAACATTCTATTATAACTCGTTTTATTCATTCTTCTCATATTTATGCTAGTTCGAGTAGTGGTGGTTTTGGTAACAAACAAAGTTGTATTGATGATATTTTAGATGAAATTGGAAATAATGTTACTTCTTATGATTCACAAATAAATGAACTTGATAATTATTTTGAAACCCGATATCAAATTTCTCGCGATGATAATTTTGATATTTTGGATTGGTGGAGAGGTAACTCCACTACTTATCATATTCTTTCTAAAATGACACGTGATCTACTAACACTTCTGGTCTCTACAGCAGCATCAGAGTATGCTTTTAGTACAGGTGGACGAGTGTATGATGATCGACGAGGTAGACTTGCACCCGACCTTGTGGAAGCACTTATATGCATGAAGGATTGAAACGATGCTTTGACGCGAGACCAACAACGAGAAGACGAAATAAGACGTCGAAGACTAAATTTTTAACTATATTTGCAATTGCATATTTTATTATGATACTTTTCTAATTTTCATTCAATTGTATTTTTGGCATTTGAACATGATTGATATTTAGATAAGTGTCAACCTAGTTGGGATGTATCTAATTTGTAGTGATGCAATTATCAATATTTCAATGAAACATATGCACCTTCATTTTTATTCGTATTGCAAATAATTTTTAATTATGTATAATTTTTTAAATTAATATAAATAATATTGAGAACAATAAATAATTTTTTTTTTCTATTCCAATAATGAATTTTTTTAATCATATAATATTAGAAACAATATATAATATTTTTATAAAAATATAATTATGTATGTTTATATCAGCTCGTTAAGCTTAGGCTCGTAGGCTCGGCTCGGGTTGATTTTTTTTGAAAAAAATTTCGTTAGGCTCGGCTCGTTAAGCTCGTTTGGCTCGATGAGCTTGATTTTTTCAGGCTCGGCTCGGCTCGTTTGTCATCTCTACCTCCAACTCCGACAGAAAAACCCTAATAAACTAAATTGTGAAGGAAAAACAGAAAATCATGGATGACAGAAGATGAACAAGCCTTGTTTATTATGCCACCAAACCAACAAGAGAGCTCTGTAAATCCATGATCTGGTCGGTCAAAGAACAGCGAAGCTCGACTGACCATCTTGGTTTGCAAAACTCAGTCAAAGCTCCCTGTCTCATCACTCTTTCCTAGGTTTCCAAATGCCCTCTCTCTCTCTCTCTCTCTCTCTCTCTCTCTCTCTCTCTCTCTCTCTCTCTCTCTCTCTCTCTCTCTCTCTCTCTCTCTCTCTCCAGCCTTTCACACGTGAAGACGTCCATCTTGGTTTTGTATAATGAAAAACTTTGCAACCCCATCCACTATCCATCACGCTCTTCTCCGGCTTTTCTTTTACGTGAAAAGGCTCAAAGACACCCTCTCCCAAACTCCAAGCTTTTTAGGGTTTTTCATCTCATTTTCTCCCCCCGCGGACTCATGGGGAGGACCTGAAAGACGATGAGACGTAGATTTGGAGGGAATAATTTAGCCCAAAAGAACAAAATTTGAAGAAACCCAGATGCTGATTCAGACAAAGTGGAAAACTGGTTTTCTGAAAAAGTTACTCTCTTTGGCCTTACGAATAACTCAGAACTAGCTCTTCAGATTTTGACCTGTCATGTGTTTGTTTGTGTTCTAGTGCGAGAAGGACAGGGAAAGAGAGGAGAGAGAGAGATGAATCTTTTAAATATTAAACATGCATAGAAATAGACGCGTGACAATTGACATGCACCCGTCCATGAAGATAACTCGCCCTAGCTCTATCCAAATTTCGGATCTTGCGTCCATATTCCTTATTTAAATCCATACACTATCTTAGTATTTATAGAGAGGATACTTGAACTATCCGATTAAATGGATATCCCGAAGGGATACGCGTAAACGAATAATTACTCGATATGTCACTGTGTAATTGGACTGTGTAGTAGATTACGTCATATGGGTACTCTCATTTGTATGATAAATGAAGACATATTGTAAACGCGAAAAATAAAGTATTAAATTGTTCGAATCTTTAATCAGTCTAACATGCTCTCGTAATCGAAAGTTAAAAACCGTCAATCAAATTGAGGATCTCTGAAAACCAAGAATAGGGTTTTTTGCTATGAGATATTGGCCTTCAATTCGATATGTTTTCATCTCTAAATTTCTCCTCGTATACCTAACTTCATCTATCATGAAATTATCACTCGCCAAAGCCTCTTTAGAATACACCATAATATGTCAAATGATGATTAATTCAATAAGTATATTAATTAAATTTTATATAATTTATCATATTAATTGTCAGTTTAATTAAGTAAAATTGAATTAAAATATTATAAGAGAAGTTACAGCCCATGTATACCGTGGCCTGGATACTCGCCTGGAACTGCAATTTAACTCCCCGCCACTCCGCATAACATCCCGTCGTTTTGGCCGCAACTTTCTCTAGATTTCCTCAATCGCGTCGTCTTCGGATTAGCCAGTTTGATTCTACAAATACCCACCTCCATTTTTGCCTCATTTGCTACTTCGTAAATGTTTAGAGAATCTGCGGACCGAGAATGAGGGTCGCCGGCGATTCTCCCCCTAGTCTCTTGTGCAACGAGGACGGAGCTGATTTGAACGACGGGAAAGATGAGGTTAAAGCGCGCTTTGAGAGTTCTATTTCCGAGAATGAAGGCGAGTATGTTGAGGGACTGATTGAGAGAGAGAATCGATCCCCAGCTTCTTTGTTAATCGTAAATGATTGCTCTCTTACCAGTCCTATTTGGTTGAGATTTGCTCGCTTGGAGGCCATCGAATGGATTCTCAATGTGTGTGTGTCTCTATCTCTCTAACTCTATTTCTAATGGTTTCATGGCTTTAATTATTGAAATTTTCTATTTCCTGATGCAGATGCGGCAACTCTTCGGATTCCAGCTTCACACGGCCTACTTATCGATCGTATATTTCGATCGATTTCTTTCAATGAGGTGCATCGATGTAAGCAACCAGCCTAATAGTTTACCCCTAAATGTGTTTGAATGTTTGCTCACCGTTTGATTGTTGAAATGCTTGTGAAGGAAGGAAAACTCTGGGCTGTTCGATTGCTGTCTGTTGCCTGCTTATCCTTGGCTGCTAAAATGGAGGAGCCGGAAGTGCCCGGATTATCGGAATTTCGAGGGAAGGATTTCCATTTCGATTGCAAATTGATTCAGAGAATGGAGCTGCTGGTTTTGAACACCTTGGAGTGGAAAATGATTTCCATCACCCCATTTTCTTATCTGCCATGTTTGATCAGCCATCTGGGTTTTGAGTCTTCACCAAGAGGATTATTAGTCTCTAGAGCTATGGATATTATAATCAAAACAGCAAAGGGTATAATCACATTATCTGAACCATCTCATTTTCAAACTTTGATGGATAAATGTTCATGGTCTTGATTGCGATTTATAATTATGCAGAGATTAATTTGGTAGATCAGAGACCGTCCATCATAGCAGCAGCTGCTGTATTAGCAGCCTCAAATTGTGAGTTTAGCAGAGAAACCACGGAGCTTATATTGAAATCGATTCCGATCTTCGATTCCCTAGAACATGTAAGCAATCCTCCTTACATAAGCCAGTTAAGGAGATGATTTGGTTAAGCTGTTCTAATTTTGCATTCTAAAATGTTGAAATGCCACAGGACCTTGTATTCGTTTCCTATAATCTAATGCAGAGGACGGAGATGGGAAATGAAAAGACTCCCAAGTTTATCATAGCACAAAATCGATCGTCGAAATTCTCGGGTTCATCTGATAATCAAACCCTGGCTGCCGGGAAAAAGAGAAGACTTACGTACAGTGACTGCGATGAAGGCTGTTGAGTGTCGAGAATCCGGCCTCCATAGCCGAATCGAGCAAGTGAATTGTGGTTGTTAGAATCATCAGATTAGGTTATGATTGTTGATTGGGGTTCTGTTTTCATGAAAACCATAAAAAAAAGCTTCATCAGAGAGAAGCAATGAAGAAAGAAAGGGTAGAATTCAGGTTGATTTATTGTTGTTTTTGAGTCGAAAAGGCAGAAGAAAAAACCCATGAAGCTAAGCTCACTTTTTCTCGGTTCGGGTTTCAGTTCTCAAAGCAGATCAGAAACCGACGAAAAACAGGTTTCGGATTTGAATGAAAACTCAAAATGGAACCCAGAATTTCGAAATAAAAACCGACCCGAAATATTTTTGTAAGCACTGATGTCGCCAACGTGAGCAAGATCGTTTTTTTTTATCTTTGAGTGGGAATTCCGGCCGGTTTATATAGGCCCTAAAAAGAGGCAAGAAAAAGGAGAAGTGGGGGAGAGGAGAGCAGTGGAGATGGGAAGGTGGAGGGGGCAAGTCTTGTCAACGATGAAGATGGCCACCTTTCTCAAAAGAAGTTATCGTTTCTTTCATCTCCGTTACAAGAAAACCTAGTTCCATGGCCGTCCTAAGATTCATCTTTTCTGTTTCATCAGAAGATCTCACCCTTAAAAATCTACCAAATCCGTCGACAATGGCGGAATTTGAAGATGGCGATGAAGTTTACAGAATCGAAAATCACGCTTTGGAGGATCATCTTTTCTGGGTTTCATGTCAGCAAAACAAATATACGATTAAAAATTGTTTCCATACATTAATCATCTCTGAATCGCCGCCACCGTCCGCCGTTCACGGCCGCCATGCACTGGCCCAAACCACCGCCTGATCTTTCCACATCAAGAATATTCCGCCGCCGTCCGACTCCGGCTTCATCGTCCAATCTTCTTTGTACCGTCTTAGTAGCGCTCGTACGTCGTCGCAAACTTCGTCGCTGAACGCCACCGGACTCAACCCACTCCCATGCAGACGGCGGCCCCACCGTGCCGCTGACTCCCGCCGCTCCACTGAATATTCCGGCGAGCCAGCCACGAGGTCAACGATGGCTTTTCCGGCTAATCGCTCAAGCATCAACCGGTCATTGCTCGTTCTTCCGAAGCTGTCTTCTAACATCTCGAAGTAAACCCTAAACCATCGAATGCATTCTTCAAACCCTCTTAAGAACTCAATCCCGTCAACTCCGACGTCGAGATCAGCCTCTTCTTCAACCACTGTAATAATTCTTGGTCTTAAGCTCCGGAACGATGAAATTAATATATCTCGCCGGTTATTAACCCCCGGAACTGTGTGTAATCCGCCGACGCAATTCACGGCGATCGCTTCGTCCTCTTTTATGTCCAATTCCGATAAGTTCAGGTCGGAAAGGTCGCCGGAATGGTACACAGCGTTGAATTTGAAAGGCACCCCCATGAGCCTAGCGAATTTCTCCATTCTCGAACCCACTTCCTTCATCACCTTCTGATTAGCGAGTATTCCTCCGCCTCCTCCGCCTGATTTTACTACGATCACCGTCGTCAGCCGGAGATGGGGCGTCTCGTCCGTCCGAGTTGCGATTGCTTCCAGCAAAGTAGGCCACTGAGTACAAAAAGTATTGCTGATGTCGATTATGTGTAACTTGGCCTCTCCTTCGAAGGCCTCCATTATCGCACCATTACAAGAAACATGGCCAAAAGTTGTCCAGGGGCTCACTTCCTGAAACTTCAGCACCATCTTCCTCGTCGATTCGAATGAGCATGTTTTCTCCGATGCAGCGGCCAACGTACTGTAGCACCGGTCACCGGAATCCGTCATCCGACTGAACAAAGCTTGCAGAAAATACGCCGCCAGTTTCTGATCAGTGTCTCCGTAAGGGGAGCTGAGCTCGTTGAGCATCCACATCAGCTGCTGCAGGCGCCCGGTGTTCTTATCGGCAATGGCCCGGCCGGTTTCGTGAAGTACATCGGTGGCCCACTTGCCGGAAAACTCGAAATTCAGGTCGTTGGAGGGAGAAAACGAGAATTCCGTCGGAGTCGGAGTGCTGGTGTTGGTGGTTGATTGGTGGGGCTGATTATGATAATTGTATTGCTTGGAAGAAGACGACGAGAAGTCTTCTTCATCCATGAAAAGATTGAAGCATTCTTCTTCTTCCTGAGGATACAGATTATTGTTCTGTCTCGACGATCTTGAGCTGCTCGAAGTTCTGCTAGAATTGTAAGATTGCTCCGACTGTAAACTAACCAATCTAAACAAAGTATCCATTTATCCACGGAGAAAGACCTGCATCAATACAAATTCGATCGAAACAGGAAGATCGACCGTGTTTTTAAGACTGGAAACTTGAAAAACTTCGAGGAGAGAGAGAGAGAGAGAAAGTTTGAATCTTTCTCCTTTTTCTTTTTGAGTGGGGTTTGGTTGTCTCAAGCTTATTGAGATTTGATTCATAATTATATAGTGGATCGAGTGAATCTACGGTGCTTTCCATGGAGGAATTGTTTCTGACGGAAAAGAAGATAAAGTGGGCATGGAAAAAGTAAAACAAAGCTCCAAAAACATTACCAATGGCGGTAGTGGGCTAGCTTTTTTTAGAGAGAGAAAGAGACAGGCGGAGTGATTGTAGTTTTTCTAAAGCTTTCTTTCTGAGTGGGAGCAGGCGTGCCAATGGAGTTTCTAGAGAGAGAAAGCGTTAGAGAGAGAGAGAGACTAATAAAGCTGCCGGCGTGCATCATCATCATCAAACCCACCATTTTCTCAGATCACCTTGCTCGAACCTCTGCAACTCTGCCATAATTCCACTTCACTTTTCTTCCTTTTTCTATACTCTTTACATAACCCCACACACTAAAAGAACCCATTTTCGTATTACAAAATAGTGAAATACATACCCTTTCCCAAATCCTAGGGCATGCTTTCTCTCTCCCCTTCCCTCTCTCTCTTTCTCTCTCATCATCTCCATTTATAAACACCCTCTACTCTCATAGCCTAACCCCATTCCTACTTCCTTGTACCCATCTTCCTTCCTTCCTCCATGATGATTCTTTATCATTGTGTCCCGAACTCAATTTGATTTTCTGTCTGTTTTTCAATGATATTAAGGCTGTTCTTGATTAGGCAAATACCATGATTTTGTTTGACCTATTTAATTCCATTTTTGAGAGCTGGGTTCGATCTTGTTTTCTCTGGAGTTCATCAGAACTGACAGTCTCAGCTTCCTATTTTTCTAATTATTATTCCACCTCACACCTCTGTGTTCTAAACTGGAAAGCTTTGGCCACTCAATTTCCGAGAACTCTCTGTTCAAACATTCCTTCAGAAGAGCTTCAAGTTTAATTCTACTATTCGGATCTAATCGACGGACCAGATGAAGTTGGGACAAAGGACTTCGAAAGATCTTTTGACTGTTTGGGTCAACCACGACGTTGTTGACTCGAAAAGCAAAGCTTTTGGAGGCAAAAACTAATATATATTTGGATTTGATAAGAACATTATTCTTCAAAGATAACGAACGTTTTGTTTTGACTGAGAATGAAATCTTCAGACCCGTTAATGGAGACGAGTAAATGAGACAAAACTAAGGTTTGAAGATGGAAGCCTGCGTAATGGTTGTATCATTCTTACGTTATCTGCTCAAAACAACAACATGTTTTGGATTTAGTGCTTGTTTTGTGCACTAGATCAGATATCGAGATTGTTACGGGGATGGTCAGTGTCAAACTGACCTGAAATCACTATTTGAGTGGGATTAAATTGATTGATCTATCGATTGAGTCGGTTAACGGATGAGTTAAAATAATCTAATATTTTGAATTTTAGGAACTTGATATTAAGTCCAATTGAAGTTAGCCTCGAATTGAGAGCCAGATTCGGATTGAATTGATGATCACCACGTTGGTTGAGTTCAGATATAATTTTATAAGAACTAATTTACTGATTGAGTTTAATTTTTTTTCAAAAGACTGACACCCTAATTGTGACAATGATGACCCATTCAGTAAAATTAAGTATGACCTGATATCGTTAATAGTGAGAACTCAACTCGTACTAGTAATGACTAAGACAATCTCTTATCGTTTTCAAGAGATTGTGTTGTATATAAGTAGAGTTCTCTTTCTCCTCAGTGTGTCAATATGTTCAGTAAATCTAAGAACAAATTCAACATAAGATTAGCATGTCTAAAACATCCTAGTAAAATAGAATGATTAGAAATAGTTAAGTTTTAGTTGTAATTGTTACAGTTCTTCAGGCCTTGCCTCTTTGCTCTCTTCATAGAACGATTCAACAACAGGGTAAAGATAGTCTAGGTCTAAATCTTCAACTCTTTCCACTGTTCATTTATGGGTTACCGGGTTCCATGCTTTAACCATGAAGAAAAGATTTTGAATTTTCTGGTGCTGAGAATCCTACTTTTTTGCCTTCTTTGTCGCAGCATTCGCTGCCATATTTACTATTAGCGTCGACTTTGGAAGATTCAGATTCGCCATGGTCTGACTTTATCCTGCAAAATAGCCATAATCGATGATCTATCAAGCTCTGCAAAGGTTAGGAAATGCAAAATGAAAAGTATGCTGGACAAAGAGTGATTGCCTACGGGAGGAGTTTCCATGGATGATGTTGTTTTCATGGAGGAGTAAGCCTGGACAGATATGTCGGGTGGAACAATACGAGAGAAAGTTGCCTAATGCGCTCTCTCTCTCTCTCTCTCTCTCTCTCTCTCTCTCTCTCTCTCTCTCCCATTTCCATGGTTCTTCTCCTCTTCATCTTCGCTCAAATCCTGAGACTGGGTCATTGATTCCGAGGTTTCTCGTAGGGTTTTGTATTCTCTACCCTAATTTTTCTTCTTTCATCATTTTCTGTTCCTCTTTTAGATTTTCCTGCACTCTCTTCCATTTTCTCCGACCCTCTCTTGATTCTTCTCCTCTTCTTTCCCCATAAATACCACCCATTTGAACGCGACGAGAGCCAAGAATTTCTACAAGTTCAGATTTCTATTTGTTTTGTGATTCTTCTTTTTCAGTTGATTCGTCTCGATCCCATCTTTTTGCTTTTGCTTGATTGTTTTGCTATGGGTGTTGGTCCGGGCATCAAACGATGCTTATTTTCAGTGGATCGTTCTTTATTTCCGCTTGTATTCCTTGCAATTAGATCAGATTTCTGATGGATTGAGCAGAGAATGGATGGCGGTCAGAAAATCGTTGAAAAATCTGAACCCTCGTCGGGGAAAATGGAGAATCATCAAACTGTTGCTTCGAAAACAGGGAAGGGGAAGAGATTGTGGAAGAAGGTGAAGTACCAGCAGGTTGATTATCATTCTTTACCCGCATATTTGAGGGACAACGATTCATTTTAGGACATTACAGATCTGAATGGCCGTTGAAGCAAGTCTTGCTTAGCATCTTCACCATTCACAATGAGACATTGAATGTCTGGAAGTATCATTCTTGAAGACAGCATAATTCAGTGATGTTTCGGTTTCGACGAATCCTAAGAGACGAACTATTCTCCATGTTTTTCAGGCATTTGATTGGATTCTTTCTGTTTCTTTCCCTGAGCATTTATACGGCCATGAAGGTGCCAAAGGTTGTTGATCTCCACCATCTACAGCGCTTCTCCGATGTACTAAAACTGGCCGTCCGTCGATGCCCTCTGGCGACATGATTATGGATATTCTCTATAATTGCTTGCTTGCCGGAGCGGTTTGCCCATGCCAACCACACCGATGTCTTCGGGTTCATAATAAATGTTCGAATTTATGTTGATTCTTGGCAAGCTTCGGAGAATCCAAAGTATGACTTTTTAGAAGAAATATGTTGTTCTTGAGCTGTAATTAGTTACTGTTCTAAATGCAGAGTTCAGTGAAGGAAGATTTGGTGAATTAGTCACCAGTTGTTTCATGAGTTGGTCGTCGTTGGGCAGAGGGTCAATTAGTCCCTTAGCAGTGGGAGCCATAATCAGATGTATTTCGGCGAATCTCGCCGGAATGGAGTGATAACGGCCCTGAACTTTGCTGCCTAACAGGCACAAAATCTCTCCAGCAGGATGTCACCCAAGAACCCAAATCCCAAATCCAGTTCACCGGTAGTATTAACAAATCTAACGATCCGGCACATCGTTCAATCAATTGTAGAACGATGAACTGCACGGATTCTTAATGACTCAGTTGTCCATATAGGGAATGATAACTATTGTTGAAAAAAAAAGAGAAAAAGAAAGAGGATGAGCGGCGAATGATAATAGATTATAGATTGAGGAGAAGCTAGAGCAATCCAACAATTAAATATGCAGACGCAATAAACAAAAGGGATGGAAATATCATACCGGCACTCGATAAACAACCTAACAGGGCCTGATCAGAATTCTTGTGCATTGTTGTTTGATAATTTGCAACGGAATGTTAACTTCTCATGGTGCTGTAATCATCTTCTTCCACATCCCCGGTTTGGTTGAACATGTACTCTCTCTGATACTCAAACAAGTACTGTGTTGACCTCTTTACGTCTAAGAACAAGTGATATACGC
Source organism: Begonia fuchsioides (assembly GCA_003255005.1). Taxonomy (NCBI): domain Eukaryota; kingdom Viridiplantae; phylum Streptophyta; class Magnoliopsida; order Cucurbitales; family Begoniaceae; genus Begonia; species Begonia fuchsioides. The sequence continues at coordinate 216,983 of QAOC01041569.1, read as the reverse complement.
GATTAATGTCTTCCATTTCCACAATCTTACCCTTCCTCTTTTGACACGCCAGTGAAGCAGCTGTTATCAAGTGGATGGCATACCTTAACGATGCCTCTACGCCAATGTTGGTCAACAGCTGTTTTGCTTCCTCTGACATTTCCACATCTTCTTCCAGAGATCTGATGTCTAAAATCTTTCGAATTTCTTCTTCGGTGTAAGGTTGAGTAGAGATTATGAGAAGACGATCCAGGAGATCAATGGGAATTCCGTGGGGCGACTTGTAATTTGTTCCTCGAATAGTAGTGATCCCTCTGTTGGTTGCAACGACTAAGATTGGAGCCATCTCATTCTCGAGCGCACGATTGAGAAAAGAAAAGCACTCAATATCGAGCATGTGAACCTCATCAATGAAGAGAACTCCAGGCACAATCTCTGCCTTCCCTTCCTCTTTCCACTCTGCCACCTTCGTGTCAATTTGTTCTCTCACTTCTGATCTGATTTCTCCAGTATCACCCGTGAATAAGGCAAGAAATCCTTGTGTTCTGCAATTAGAGACCATATAGAAAAGGTTTCACAAAAAATATTAGCACAGCAAAGTTGTATATGAAGATCAACTAAAGGTTGGAAAAACCAACCCCGTCTAAGGAATAGAATAGAAAGTCTAATGAACACGAGATGTAAAACTTCATCCTTTTAACAGGAAATAAAAGGGCTTAACAGTTATACTCTAAGAATACCTAATATGCAGCTTACTACACCGATTGAAAAAAAATAAAAAATTCCGTTATATAGGTAACACTTATGAATGTAACATCAAACAGGTAAATACCAAATCACACCTATAACTAGTTCGGGGTCAATGGAGATATCATATAGATTGGGATTATTCAAAGCAAGATAGCTGCCTCCAAAAAGATAATACTATTACACCAAAAAATTCCATTACATGAATTTGCATTAGGCCGAGGGAAGCAAGATCTCAGTGGATAGTTCATAAAAATAAAATCACGCCAATCAGATGGCACAAAAGTTACTAGAGAACCAATAGTTCATATATACACTACCTGTAAGCCAACATAACAAAAGCCTCATATACCAGTGGGGTCAATTCATAAATGATCATTAGTAGTATACTCTAAATTCTCTCCAGTAAAAATTTTAATAAGTTACCTGCTGTTGATGACATCGATCTCATGAAGTGTGACACAGTGCACCACTTCCTTCCGCTTCTGCAACTCACCATCCGGACACTGTACAAACTTCGTTTGGGGCCCCATTGCGTCGTAATCTCTGGACCTCGCAAAAGATCTCCCCAGCTTTGTAATTTTCCCAGATGCCTTGTCTATGGCAATGACATCTCCACTTTGCACCTTCTCCTTCCCCAAAGACTCAATCATTTTAGCCCCCAAATCATATACTGTCTCCATATCCGTTGTTTTCAAAGTCAGCTTCCCTGTTTTTGATGCTGCCCCTGCGACAGCCGGCCTGTCAATTTGGACCTCAACCACCTCTCCTTCAATGACCTCAGTCTCCTCCTTGATTCGAACTCCAATGGCTTTGCGGAAGGCTTGAGTAAGGGCTTCAGTTTTCGACATCTCCAGAGAGAAGAGTTCGCTACCAGCAATCATAGCAAAAGGGGTTTCGAGCCCTAGGGATTTAGCCATCCCCATAGCGATAGCGGTCTTGCCTGTTCCAGGCTGTCCCGCAATAAGAACAGCTCGGCCGGCAATTTTACCGTCCTTAATCATCTGAAGAATAACTCCGGCGGCCTTGCGAGCCGAAGTCTGGCCAACCATGCCTTCGGAGACGAGGCGGGGTTCGAGCGATGAGTCGAGGCCAAGGCCACGAATGTGGGAGTGAGCTCCAATTCGTTCAATGCGGGTAAGATCGCGGCTTTCCGAAAGTTTCAGCTCCGCCATGGTTGGGAATAATGCAAGTTCAGAGAGAAAGGGGGGGAAGGGTTTAGGGTTTAGGGCGTCTGGATACAGAGAAGTGTGGATCGACTTATTCGGTATTATTTTGCAGAAGAACCCCCCAACTATTTTAGTATGTAACCTTGGCAACAACATTATTTCGCTTGTTACCGTTTTAACCATATTTTAAGAAATAGTCACAATAGACCCCCAATTTTTATTAATTTGAAATATCAATTTATGTATTAATTATGAAAATAAGAACCACAAATATTTTAAAATTTAAAAGTCGTTAACAAATACTATAATTATTTTTCTACAATTTAGCATTTTGACATCTTCACATGGCTTCGGCCGAATGATCCGATCTACCAAATCTATCGCTTCGATTTTCATGTTTTTAGACCAACCCAAAAATCAAACCGAAACCTAATATATCGAATCTTGTGTTTAAAAAACTCAAATAATTTCTTTATTTATTGTTTTGATTTTTAAAAAGAAAAATAATATTATTTGAAAATTACAAATTAAAAACACTCGGCCAAAACTAGGGTTCCAAAAATCAAGATTTAGTTACAGGTCGGTTTTGCTTCGACCTTCATAGGTGAAAATCTTTCTGTATGGTTCGGTTCGGTTCCACCAACTCGAAGCAATCATTTCTAAAAATGTCGTCATCTTCTCTGGATGATCGTCAACTGTGCAGGTTGAGCAAGAATCAGTGGATTTTCAGATGATTATCGAATAATTTCATGGGTTCGGTTTGTCAACTTTACAAGTTACAGACAAATCATCTTCCAATATTCTCAGTTGAAATCACAGAAACCCTAGAAAGCGTAGCTTCTGCTTCTGGGATACGCACGAGCGCCGACCACTTCATCTTCTCCGAACTCACACTCCTTTTCCTCGTCGATTTTTCCGATTCCGGCACTCTGGCTTCTCGGAACGATCTCCATCGCCGACTTCCTCGCCGTCGGTCTCCTGGTCGCGCCGGCCCTTGGAACCCCGCTGTAATATACCCTTCTGCTGCTCGACTTGGCCGAGCTCACGCTCCAACTGTGCGGCAAGGTCGCCGGAACTTGACCGGCGGGACAGCTGAGAGCCACTCCGTAATCCAGCTGCCCGGAGCAGCCAACCATGGCGTCGAAGTAAAAGTTCTTAACCTTTATCAGAAGTCTCATGGCGGCCTTCATAATGGAACCGATTCTGCTTCCATCAGAACCATCTTTTTTCTTGCGCCCCTCTTTGGCTGCCATTGTTGCAGTGATTGAGAAGCTCTAAGAAATACTTGCAGAGAAGAGTACGACAATCGGAAAGGTTTTATTTTTGTCGACGTGATATCTTTATCAACGATCTTCGCTGAATATATAATGTAGGAATCAACGACTGGTTCAAATCGAAGCAGAAGCAATGTTCGTTATTTCGACAATTATTATAAAAATAATAATAATAAATAGAGATATTGAATAAGTCGTATTATCTCAATTAAATTTTTAAAAATAAATTAAATTGCCTAATTATTATAAAGGTGACCGAGACGTAAAGATAGGGTTGAGGGTCAAAAATATAAACCCGGTTCAAATAATACATTTTAATTTATGTACGATTTCAATGTGATTTTGGTTAGAGTGGCCTAGAAAATTGAGATTCATGTGTGTGTAGTTACATTTGTTCATGTGCTTAGATGTCTGGTGATTAAATCGGCAGATCATGTGTTGCGTTAACATGGTATCGAATAACTATAAAAATAGGGTATTAATACGATGAATTTTATGATCATTTCGACATTACATTTAGAACTTTTTTTTATCTGCAGTTAACACTTTAAACTTTATAGGTTTTCCAATGAATACCTCTTCTTCTTCTTTTTCGGAACGAAGTCCTTAATGGTTGCTTCAATCAACAACGTATTCAATCATAATAGTCAAGAAAGATACCAAATGAACCTCAAATAGCACATCTTTCGACCAGAAAAACATAACTGGATTATAAATAGATAAACAAAAAGAAAATGAAAAAGTGATCGAGATAGTGGATAAAAATGATTGATTGTCGAAAATTAAGATTTAGTAGCGATCCAGATTTAGAAAACAAGAAACGGGTGGATCAAGGAATCCCAAATCAAACTAGGGTTCTAAATTAAACAATTTTGATGATTTAGTAAATAATGTGAAACGTAAATTGGTAATGCTATGCATTAAGTCTAGGCCTCAAGAGTTGACAATATATATATAACCCTAGGGTACGCGTGGCCGTGGCTGCTGTCAATTCACTGCTGCCTAAGCCTCAAACCCTAACCAGTCCTTTTCTCTTCGTTTATTTACGTGCACAATTAAGATTTTCCAAGATTTTCAACCCTCTAAAACGTAGACAAAATCAAATAAACTATTTCTTTCAATTTTGTCTCTAATTCCAGTCCATTTTTCTAAGCAATGACGTTGCAAAAAAGATGTTATTTATGGCACAAACAGACGCACCGCCGACGGCTGAACCATATTTGTTTATATGTATATATACATATATATGATGTCGATGTAAAAATATAGAGAAATCCCATCTGCGAGCTGCTTATGTTGCGAGGTGATCACATGACTAGACATTGTTCCGATGAAGTTTTACGAAACTTCTTCGAAACTGTTTTCTGAGCGCCACCGGGGAATCGAAAACCTGCCACTTCCACCGCCGTATCGTTTTCAAAGGCCTCTATCAAAGCTATCAAAAAAACCGGTGGCGCCGCTCTCTCCTCCGGCCAGGACCAAGGTTTACAAGGTGGATGCAAACAACTTCCGAGACCTCGTCCAAAAACTCACCGGTTCAACTCCTCCCCAGACTCATCGTCTCCAAACCTTGGCTCCTCCGCCATTGGAGATCAAAGCTTCTCCTGCTTTACTCACCCAACATAGCGCAGAACCAGCTCCGGCGAACTATTTTTCAGGGGCTGAAAGCTCCATTTCGGTGTCAATGGAGGATGTGAAGGTGGAGGAAGGAATTGGAAGCAGTGAGTTTTTGAGTTTTCTTTCGTTTAACTCTTCACCCACTCACGATCGTCTGAGCTTCTCCCCTCTTTTGAGCCCTGGTACAATTACTTGCTTGGAGCACGACACACTTCTTTAGTTACATGTCTTTCATTTTTATGTTACTACTTAAGTTTTAAATTATGATAATGTAATGTTTTATCGACAATTTCGCACGCTTAGAATAGAAAAAACGTTAAATTATACTATGTTTTCTAACACGTTCCTGGTAGAATATTGAAGATTCTAATATATTCTCCGGCAAAATTCATTGTCCCAAATATCCTCTCAAGAGCTATGTCGGCTGTACACGAGTTGACGTCGTTAATATTTCATGCAATCTACAGGAAACTCGAAATGATCCCGAGATTGAAACGAAGAACGAACCAAATCGAGAACTATTTGATCCGAGAAAAGATCGAAACATCCAACCCACAATTGAAATTAATACCCTCGCATTAAAAGTCTTAAAGTCAAAGATATAGTTTGGACCCAATAACATTATCATAAAACCACATTGAACACTTGATAATATAAGTCCAAATAATAAATTCCAAAATGCAAACTAGAGGTAAGAGGGTTTTCCGATCAATAAGTTACAACTTTTTCGATCAAAACCATGAAACTTTTGAGAACAAAAAATTTTAAAATCGTAACACGTTCTCGAGAATCTGAATCGTTAACATGAGTTTTTACCAATACATGATGCATGCATAGTAGAATTTATGGGAAATGCATCTATCATATTGGCATCCATATGATCACTCGTCTCATCAAATTTGCCAAATGGTCCAAAGTCAAGTATGAAAACGTTGAGTGGGAGTTGAGAGGATTAAGACTTGAGGAATGAGAATGTCCACCGTCAATTTAGTTGGGAGATTTAAGAAAATTGGTGAGCGATGACAATTGAATGAATATCAAAAACACAATTAAAGAACAAAATGAAAATAATAATATATATATTTAGAATTTATTATATTATTTACATCAATTAATATTCCACACCTTAGAAATGTAGCAAAATCAGAAAGAAATCGTCCCAACAGCTAAAAGAGATTATTGTCGAGACGCTCATCCCTTCGCAACTATGACGTTGTACGAAAATATCGATAAAACGCTAAAATTTTAAGGTCCAGGCATCCAAAAAAAATTGGACCTAAGGCCTGAATTAGACCATATTTACGCAAAATCTCTCCCTTCTAGGGTTAGCCAGGAAGCCAAAAGGCCCATTCAATACCTCCAAATCAATGGCGGTTTGACTGGATTTTGATGAAACCCGAAACAAATAAGTTATTAATAGTCAAGAAGAACAAATCAGGCAGCAGCCATGCCAGAAAACGAGGAGTATTTAGAATAATACTTGTTTCTTACCTAAACTACAACAGCTTGAATCTTCTCGTCGTCGTACTATGTTCAACACAGCTTCTATATTTTTATATAATATTCTAAAACCACTATATCTATATACAGGTTTTTTTAGTTTGATAATGATTAAAAATTACACAGATAAAGAGTTCGTATCGATGGCATGCATGTAAGCAGTATAAACTGAGGCGCAGAAGAGAACGGTGAGAAGAACGAAGAAAACATCGAAACCATTTCTATGAGTTTTATTATTACGATATCCAGAGCTCGTCATGGATGATGCTTTTGAGTGTAGATGTAGTCGATGTGAGCAGCCAGGGTTCTTCTCATCAAACACTCCTCCTCCGTCGCAGCTCCGTCGCAGCTCTCAGTCGCTGCCGCCTCTCCTTCCTCCGTTTGATGGTGATCCTGCAGTGATAACGGCGAAAACCCGTTATTTAAACGGCGAGGTGGGAGAATACAGAAGAAGAAACCAAATTGAAGACTCGAACCAGATGAACTGCCGGCGCTGGGCGAGCCCCATATGCAAAAGTGTAGCAGAGAAGAAGGGTTATGCAGAAAAGAGCAGCAAGCTTTGCCATTTCGATTTCTCCGGCTCCGTCCACGACTGGAGACTGGAGGCGATGAATTTATAGAGAGAGAGAGAGAGAGAGAGCCGTCGTGTGAATCTGTGAAGGTAGGTGGACTTTTCAAATTGCAGACAAAAACAAATGAAATAAAGGAGAGAGAACTATTGCGTTGACCATGAATAGAATAATAGATGTAATTCCATATATATGTTTGAACTAATTACGTTCTCTAGTTTCTATCTTTCTTCCTAGGTTAATTATTTACCTTATTTGCATTTATAACCAAGTTCAACATCTTTTATTACTTCACATTTTATTTCTCCTCCCAAAATAAAGCATGTAACCAAGTCTATTGAAGTAGGCAAAACCGGTCCATACCTGCGGATAAAATTAAATAGCCGAGCCGGACCGATCAAGGCCAATGTTCACGGTTTCTACATGTGGGTAAAATTTTTGATCTAAAACTGGTTAAAATTTAGTCGGGTGAGCTCATTGTTTTTAAAATACCGATTCCATATCCTATTTTTGGAAAAAGATATTGCACGAGCTGGTTTAGAACTTGGGAAAACCCGACCGAACCGGCCCGGCTCACCCCTAACGTCAATGATAGAATTCGGATGGGAGTGTAATGTTAACCTGAATCTTTGATAGAAATGTGAAATGAAAGAAAGAAAATAAAAAGGTTTGAGAGATATGGGATAAGCTTTTTGGAGATTCGATTTCAGTCGCAGATTGTCAAAGAATTGGAGTTCCCCACCACTTTCAGGCCGAAAAGCACGACACCATTGAGAAAATCAAAGGTTGGAAAGGCATCCCCAAAGTATCTTTCCCAATCATATCGCATCCAAATCTCCCTATCTTTGGGAGGGTAGACTTCAATTGGGAATCTAATAAACGCATAAACAAGGCATGATTCAAAGCATAAGTATCTTTATTAGACTGTTGAATTCAGTTATTTGCTAATATTTAAAAAATAAAAACCGAATTGATTCTAATCGATGGGATGAAATTCGATCATGGCAATTGCACTTAGGTTTCATGTTGGATTTCAGTTGTCTTCTGAACTAAAAACCTATCATTTGGGTAAGGTATCAACTCCGCCATATTAAGAGAAAGCGTCGTGATATTCTGAGGCGATCCATTCTTTCAAATGCCACGGACTTGTTATGTATCGACACCGTAACTACATGATGTGAAATAACTTCTCGACAACTTATCGACAAGTGAGGCTTGAGGTGACATGTGTCAAAATCCAATTGGTCACAAAACTATCAAAGACAACATGACGTATATCCTAATAATGAACTTAAAACACACAAAATGATGATTATTATTATTTCATTGGTGGGGATTAATAAAAACGTGTAGTTTTTGTTCTTCCGATCGAATTGTCTCGAATGTGATCATTAATATCTTGATGAATAGATTAATTACTTGCATAATTGCTAAACTTTTCAATAACCCTAAGTATAGACACGGATAAGGTTGAGATATGACCGAATAATTCTTCATGGCTTGCAAATGGCAGCAGGAAACTTAGACTGATAATTAAATAAAGCAAAGAATTTAATGCGAAAATCAACGTCTCTTTTAAAATGACATGCATAAAAGGGAACCCTAGTTGACTTTTGTTCCTTTTTTCAAGGAAACACTGGTTTTAAGGCTGTAAAAAAATGGCCACCCTACTTAGCTGCTAGGTTGTTCAAACTATATGAACCCTAGACCCAATTTGTACTTTCGGCAATACCCTGAAATGTGGAGGTGGACGTGGAATCACCCTTATTTCCTTGAAACGTGTGTCAAATTTGACCTTTGCGTAATTTATTTCATTTTCAGCTGAAGTTTGATTGCATAGAACTATGTCGTTTTCCTTATTATTTGACCAAATGGAACTCGATAGTCTAAATATTCTGTCGAGATTTAAGAAAAAAATATATTTAAGTAACGATACAGACATCACTTTAGAATACAAGAAAATAATATTTTTTAGAAATCCCTGTCAATTTTGTGTCTCTTACTTGTTTTTTCTCTGATGATTCTCTCTCTTGTTCTTTCTTATTCCATCGAATTCTCTCACTAGTATATTTGATTTTAAAATAATATAAATTTGAACAAAAATAAAATGACCCAAAATCTAATGCAAAAACTTGTGAACCAGAAGGAATCGAAGCGAGAAACAATTATTAAACAAATTTATTATACACATGGGGAATAACAAGTATTCGCGATTTTCAAAGATGAGCGTGGTGGTCAAAGTGGCATGCATTATATGAAGGCGATTCTGCGACAAGAAGATAAAAGTAACGGAGAAAGGACGGCTAGCAGTGAAGAACCCTCGCAAAAGTTGGAGAAAATTCAACGTCTTTTTGGATCATTTAATGTTCTTTGATTGGATGGGTTTCACAGTCATCTCCCAACCAAAAATACATTCAATATTTTCATTAAAAACACGACAATTTCTTATAAAAAAACCAGGATCTCTGGATAAATAACAAGAAATAATGAGAAAAAGGGGAGTATCTGAGGCAATCCAACACTAATCGTGGACTGAAAGTCAAAAAAGCCCTCTTTCATTATAGCTTATGAAAAAAGCCAAGGCAAATTCTATGTATTGATTTGACTCCACGGGCCTCCTCCATCGCTCGAAGGTCAAGATGCGTGGAAATGTTTGAAATTCTGAAGAAGGGTTTCAATAATTTGATCAAATAATTCAGCGGTTGGATGTTTTTTCTCTCTCGGGTCTCGTCAGTGACTAGTTTAATGCTGGTTTTACGTGTCCTCTAGCTTCTCCATACACGTTCCTGATAAGCCTTTTCTGATTTTGGAAGAAAGAAAATCAATCTCAGAGAAGAAAGGGGCCATATTTTTCCATAAAAAAGTTGGAAAAATTGAAGCGTAAACTAGTTTTAAAATAGACCTGCAACAGTAAAACCCTAAATTACCTTCAATGAGAAACCCTAACCATAGAATTCGACATCTCATGTGTTCGTATTTCGGTGTTTATGAACAAGTGGACCGAGAGCCCGTCATTCAATCTTGCGAGCCAATTATGAACCGAGCTTAAACACCTTCAATGGACTTAGCTTCTCTTTTTTAGTAATCTTCTTGAATCCAATTAATGCAAAATTAGGCCTTTGAACCTTTGTTAAACAATAGCCCAATTTCATTTCTATATTTATTATTATTAATTCTTAGAATATGAAATATCTTCTACAATTCCATTTTATAGTAAAATATAAATATAATAGTAGTGATAGTGTAATTTCGAATTCGAAGCTTGACACTTGAAATGTGAATCACGTTTATAAACCATGTGTTAGTCGTGTTATATGATAAGTAAATAACATTTCTTTGTTAGCCAACTACGATCTATTACCGGCCGAACACAAATTACATGTGTTACATATTTTTCCTTGATTTATTGTTTTCCAATGAAATATTTAAAGCTAAATTTCGCATGCGTAGTTGTAGAGTACACAAGTGTTCTAGTGGAATATTCCCGATTTTGTACTAGAGTTCGAACAACTTCATTTTTTGTCTTTGCCCATAACACGATAGACTATATAAGAAGGAATTTATTTATACACAAATCAATTTTCACTCTCATTTGACGTATAATATTAATTGTTTCTGATCAAGAAACACACAACTTTGCTCGATTTCTATTTTTTGGAGCATTGCCCAAGATTCGACTTCACTCTAATTTCTTCGAAGGATTATATCGTTTTTGAGTATTCGGTCGTTGTTTGCGTTGATCACTATAAAGATGATGAAATAGTTTACATGGTATTGTAATAAACACTACGTACATGAAAGTCCAAGATAAATGAAAAATCAAATAGTTCAATAAGCTTTGAGTAGTGTACTTTGACAATGTGTGTCATACGTGACATATATTGGAAAAAAAGTAGGACTCATTTTCCACATTTCTCTTGTAGTAGTGGACCGTGACCTAATTCTACTTTGACTTTAATTATTTATCCAATGAAATCCTCTCGTGTCGGGTCGATTGAGCCTTCATAAGCAACCAATCTCGAGAATCCATTCCCGGGTCACCGAGTTGGAAAATGATTCTTCGAGATACCGAAACTAATAGTGAATCTATGCAAAGCAAAGTGGCCTTACACGAAAGCAAAAAAGAGAGATCTATCCAAATATTTTGTTGGACGGAATGTGATTCAATGGATAGGCCGAATATCCGATCTTTGTTGTCGAACACTCCCTCCACTATCGCCCAATTATACATGCAAGTTTGTATGAACACTTTAGCATAGCGATTAGAAATAATATTAGTTGAAGCTTGCCTAAGCAACTAAAGTATCAAATTAAAGTTATATAAAGAAATTGAAAATGGTTACAATGTCACTTTCACATTTCGTGTAATTAGACTATCATTTGGATTATGTCTATGTCTTTTTCTTTTTAAACGGGTGGTCTGTATTGTTGCATTAACATTGTATCCGTCGCTAATCGAATATTATGCCACTCGGCTTTGTTTCTACGCACTAGGGCAAACGACAGTACTTATGATTTTCGTTTAATTCAAAAGAAAAAAGGTTTCGAGATTAGCCTCCACGGAAGACCGAAGGGTTGACCTTTGCCGACCTTGGCTTAAACTATCGGTCTATGGTTTGATTTGCCCACCTTCGACCGTCAAGCCTTCTTTTGACCCATACTCAAGCCAATGGCGTATAACTCGATATGCAAGCTTGAAATAAAAAGTTATACTTTCTAATTCAACATGAACTCGAATACGTCGATAAATTTGCGATACATTTTTTGAATCGATAAACTTAACTCAAATAATGGTCGTTGTGCCGGTTCTAGTTTGATTTCTTGACTCGAAGAGTGAGGCCGAAACGAGTAATTAATTATAAATTATTAGGCTATTAGTAAAAAATGTTTAGGTGGGTCTCGCCAATAATTGCATGATTGATCTTCTATGATTTAAGAATCTAAATAATTTCTTAGTGACCAAGCATAGAAGGAAACCAGCATGGGGCCCACCGGTAGAGCTGGCAAACGAGCGAGCTGGCTCGCTGGCTTGCTCGGCTCGCTCGACACTGTAGCAAGCTCGAGCCTGGCTCGGCTCGACACTGTAGCGAGCTCGAGCCAGGCTCGTGAACCAGGCTCGTAAGCTCGGCACTGTAGCAAAAAATGACAATAATCAGCCGTCAAAAGTTTGATTTAGTTATCGAAATTAACTAAAAATAGTTTTCAGCATATGAAAGTATGTTTATTTTTCTTGCAAAATAAGTTAATATAACTTCTATATCATTATTATGCGTTTATCACATTTTTTTTTTAATCTTTTAACATATGAAACTATAAATTATTTTCGGCTCGATTAGGCTCGGGAGTTGGGCTCGCTCGGCTCGAATAGCTCGAGGCTCGATAGCTCGCTCGAGCCAAAATTTTTAGAAAAAAGCTCGACAGGCTCGGCTCGAATAGGCTCGACAGGCTCAGCTCATTTGGTAAGCCAGGCTCGATGAGCCGGCTTTTCTGGGCTCGAGCCGCTCCTATATTGGCCCCACAAGCCTGGTGCATGATGACGCAAAAGCAATGTACGTTTATGTACTTGTAGACCAAAATATCCCTAGTGTTTCATTGAATTAAATTGTTTGCCACTCCACTTGTCCGCCTTAAATGTCCCACCCCGACGCAGCATTTCTTCCCTTTTCCCTCTCCTCTCCCTCTCCTCTCTTTCCTCGCCGAGGTTCTGACGTCATTCAGTCCGGGAAAATGATGAACTCGTGGGAATTCGCAGAACTCTTATTCGATCCGTTTTGTTCTCATGCACCAGTCGTTTCCCAGTCCGATTCCGATCCTTTCCGATCCCCGGCTCCGGTTATTGCAAGCGCCGATTCAGATGAACCGAAACAGGAGGTGGACCCAACCGAAACAAACCCATGCTCCGAAGAATCACTCCCAAAGGCTCCGAACGTCGACGACCTTAAGTGGAGGCGAATGCAATCGAACCGGGAGTCCGCCCGCCGGTCGAGAATGCGTAAGCAGAAGAGCGTAGAAAACCTAAGGAACCAGCTGAACCGGCTTAAAAACGAAAACCGTGAGCTCTTTAACCGGTTCCGCCTCGCTCTGCACCACTGCCACCGCGTTCGGACGGAAAACGGGCGGCTCCGGTCGGAACAAACCTATCTGAAACGCAAGCTCTCGGAAATACGTCAAATAATGATTTTCCGACAACTTCAACAATTTCAAACTCCATTGCCAAACTTCTTCAACTCCATAGAATCAGACCAAACTCGAAGCAATAATTTCATGGCAAACAACACGATAAACACGTAATCAGAGACTATAATAAGCAGGACTTGAGAGGATCGCCCTCTTTCTGATCTGTAAATTTATAGGCTGCGAGAGAGAAACTGGTTGGTTTTTTCAACACCGTGGAGGGTTGGGTTTTGCCGATCAATAATGTCGGAGGAATCATTCTGATATAAATAATTTATTCTGTTTTCTGTCTTTAGTCGTCGTCTTCGCTGTTGGACGTAGTTTTACAGACGCCATTGATGACGTTTCCATCTTCCTTGAACCAAACCATTAAAAGATCAAAACCTGATCATATTTTCGGTTCTGGTATTGATTCGGTTATTTTATTTTCATTGAATATTTGAAAACAATCGATACAAAACAAATTGAAATTCAAAAAAATATAAAATTTGTAAATTAAAATAACATCATCCATTCAAGTATAATAGTCCAGTGGATTATATAGGTATATCAAATATAAAAAATTATATAAAAGTTGAAAAAAAACTATTAATTTATTAGCAGTTCGATTCAAATTTAATCCAAAAATGAACCGGCTAAATTAGTGGTATATGATTCAAAATTAATAATGTTGAAACTCTATTTTATTTTTTTATTAATTATTATTTAAAAATTCTTTAAATGAATTACAACAATAAGCCCATCGTCTTGGGCTAAAGCCCAGGAGTGATGAACTAGAAATCAGCTACTTGCTGGCGAGTCTATCAGACGAACTCGCCTTCGATCGGGGCCGGCGGTATCGACCCTCAGATTTCCGAGCTCTCCACTAAAGACGTCGTCGTAAAGGGGTCCTCGAAATTCTGCATTAGACTCGCTTCAGAGGATCTGCTGAACCCGAGATTACAGGTGGAAATGCAGTCAATTGGAGGTATGTCTACGAAATTCTTCCACGGCCTGTTTGAATCTGGTATTATTGGATGCTTATTTAGCTTGTTCGAAAGCTTCAGGGGTGCCATCTGAAAGGGAGGAAAAGGTTTCCTTGGAGCTAACCGAAGAAATTCTTCAGAGCATGGAAGTGGGGATGACGTTTCGAGACTATGTAATCTCTCCCAACCATTATTTCCTAATTGGGTTTTACAGTTTAATTTTGTAGGGCTAGTAAGCGAGATAAAATTGATCTTATTCCTGTTGGAATTTCAATTTCATGGTGGTTATCTTGGCCCGTCGACGCATCCGTTTGAGTGCTTGTGATGCTATTGTTCTTGTTGAGAGTTTAATCAGCTGTTTAGTTGATTAAGATATCTAATAGTAAGAATCAAGAGTTCTATTTTGATTCTTGGAGAAAAATCGAATGAATATTTAAACTAAATTTGATGAGATTTAGTCTTACATGAGCGAAATCGATAATTATTGGATTGTCTCAATAACTCGTTTTAGAAAGGTAGGATCAGCTCGATGGATTTTCATAGGACATCAAGTTATCTTGTGACTGCGAGCGATGACGAATCTATTCGACTCTACGATGTTGCTACTGCAACGTATGTCTCTGTCTATTTTGCTTTAGATGCCATCTTCTTTGCTTAGTTGATGAATCTTTCTTTTAGATTACTCCCCAACAGCAGTGTTTTATAATTCTTCTACCGACTATAGATGTCTGAAGACAATCAACAGCAAGAAGTATGGAGTCGATCTAGTTTGCTTCACTTCGCATCCTACAACAGTGATATACTCATCCAAAAATGGATGGGATGGTATTATATTTCTAGCCATTCTTGTCCAAGCATCGTCTTAACCGATCGCTTAGATTTTGTTTTGTGTTGATTCAGAATCTTTGCGACTTCTTTCGTTGAACGACAACAAATACTTGCGCTACTTCAAAGGTCATCATGACAGGTTTTAGACTTCTGATGCATTTTATTTTTGCTTAATTCTTGTGTGAATAATTTACTTAATTTACACCCTCTTGCCGACTCTCAGGGTTGTTTCGCTTAGCTTGTGCTCCCGCCAAGAATCGTTCATCTCAGGCTCGCTCGACCGAACAGTTTTACTTTGGGATCAACGAGCTGAGAAGTGCCAGGTTTGTGCTATGAAATCTATATAAAGTAAGAAAACTTTGTATATTAAAAATAGGTATTTAGAGAACTTTGCATATTAAAATATAGGGTCTTTTACGCGTTCAAGGACGACCGGCTACTGCTTACGATGAACAGGGGATAATCTTTGCAATTGCTTACGGAGGGTTCGTCAGAATGTTTGATGCTCGCAATTACGAAACGGTACATAAATTGTGTTATACAACTAAAAAAATAATTGAGTAATGTTATATTTACTTTCTTAACATATTTTCTTGTTGTACACATTGATGCACAGAGTTGTGGTCGGTCTAGTTAAATAATATTTAATATATCACAATTAAAATAATTATTTATAATATTCATTGCATCGATTACAACTTGACATGTCATCGTATAATAATAAGGGAGCATGCTAAGAAGGTAAACATAACATTATCTAAAATAATGGTACACACTGATGTTCAGGGTCCTTTTGAGGTGTTCTCCCTCGGAGACGATGTGTCTGATGCAAATGTTGTGAAATTTAGTAATGATGGGAGACTCATGCTGGTTACAACGATGAACGGACATGTTCATGTGCTTGATTCGTTTCGTGGGAATCTCGTGAGTGCCTCTCTTCGATTTTAGGCATCTCAAACCGCATACCTTATGCGTACTCTTTGTAATGTTTTTTTTTGTCTTTTTCTAGCTGTACACATACAATGTCAAGCCGGTTTCGAGCAACTCGACCTTGGAGGCTTCTTTTAGCCCCGAAGGAATGTATGTGATATCAGGTGAAGCCGAGTCTTCTACTCTATCTGATGAGATTCAGAACTAATGCTTAAAGTTTTTAGAAAATATATAAATTCGATAGAAATTGGGATGTATGATTCATTTCATGACCGACAGGGTCGGGCGATGGAAGTGTTTATGCGTGGAGCATTAGAACCGGGAAGGAGGTAAAGCAATTCTACTTGTTTTAACTGTTTTGCTCTGCTTTGCAAGAAACAAATGTTGTTTTATGTTTTACAATGATAAGGTTACGAGCTGGATGAGCACGGAAATGGAGCCTCCGGTCGTAAAGTGGGCCCCGGGAAGTCTTGTATTTGTAACTGGCTCTTCTGAATTATCGTTTTGGATACCCGACTTATCGAAATTGGGAGCCTACGTTAGTCGAAAGTAGATGCTTTTGTGTAACATTGAAAACACACTAATGAACAACCTACTCACGAATTTGGGTACCCGCGCTCGGTTGTTTGATACAAATCTTCCTCTGGTTATCGTGTATGTCGAAGCCCGTTTGTTCTTCTCGTTTAAGTGCTAACGAACAACCTAAGACAATGAATCATAATCATCGGCAAACCTGGAATTGTCAACCTTAGCTCGCAAATAGCCTGGTTTGTTGAGTCAATGTACAAGATTTTTGTCCAGAATTGATCAAGGTCGAACAGATTTCTAAGACTGATGCATACTGATTGAATGTCATTGTTAGGGTGGCAAATCTTGTCCGAGTAACACGAACATTCAATGTCGACTAGATGATGTTAAGCCACGACTCATCAACTAGAGGTGGGCAAATCATCCAACATCGACGTAGCAAATTGGACTGAAACAGAATAATTTAGTCTAATTCTGGTTCATCTAAGGTCATTCTTAAAATTTGAAAATTGAAATATATTGGTCATGTCTCAATTTTTTAAAATATTAGACCAAACTCGGTCATTTAACTCCTAATAAAATTGATGATTAACGAAGAAGTGGATAATGTCAGTAAATATGTATTTTGAATTTTTCTAATATTATGATTGGTAATTAGAATTTGTATGATCATTTTAACCTGTTTTTTGCTTAGTATTACGTATTTTTATATTCAATGTTATGTATTTGTTAGATTTTTCTAATGTTACTAAGATCGGAACTGACCAGAAATTAAGTTGATTCTGATCAAAGTTCCTGATTATGTTCGATCTTAGTCGTGATTTTAAAATTTTAAAACCAAAATAGAGTAGTTTTAGTCTTATTTTATCTGCATCTACCTTTAGATCATCAGAATTTCGGCCTCGGCCTTCGTAATTCTGGGAGCTTTGATTTTAGAGGTTTGCTAGATCAGAAGCTTGGCATGTTACTGCAAAGCAAGTCCCGTGGGGCAAGTCAGACGAGTGAATAATAAAATCTTTTGAGAGCAGCGTGTGTCAATGACAAGTTTGAATAAAGATTATGGTCAGTTTCAAAAGTTGGAACGAAAGAAGATAACTACAGATGAGATAACGTAGGCATTCTAGAAAGAATTTCTACGTACAAACAAAATGGGCTCCACTCTTTCTGGTGCCATCATTCAACACGAGCTCTGTCGTTCATTCATCGAGTGGCTCTGAACAATTTGGAAACCAGGGTACTTGGAGAAACACATAGAAAACAAAGAGAGAGACTGTGGGAGAGAGAGAGAGATGAGGGAGGATAACAGGCGTGAAGGGTAGAGATGGGTTCATGTTACTGGTAAAGGACATTGCTTACTTGGAGACCCCGAAAGCTTTCAAGATCTTCTTCCTTCCCCAAACCTCTAAATTTTTCCACCCTTTCTCTCTCCTATTCTTTCCTCATAAACCCTACTCTTTCTCTCTCTACAGAAAGCTTTCTCTCTCCCAACCCTCTCAAACCAAATAAATACACGATCTTTGCGACAAAGACAATTCCCCTTTCACTACCTACGTCTCTTGACACTCTGCCAGAGTCGGAAAATGAAATCGACCACCAAAAATGAGTGTGAAAATTCACTTCCGAAATTAGGGTTTTTATTTGAAAGACAAAATCTGGCCTTGAGTCACGAGTGAAATGGTGCACAATTGAGCACTGTTTTTTTTCATTAATAAAGGTTTGATGATCCCGTTTTGACTTGAGTTTCCATTTTTAGCAATTCAACTCTGGTTTGATCGAGTTAGCTAGATGGGTGATGAAATAGGGTTTTCGACAATAGCCACCTTCTCGTCCATCTCCTTAGAATTTAGTATCTTAATCTCTTTAAAGTTATATTTTTTCTATATATTAATGTAAGATAAAATCATAAAACTCGCAGTCATATTCTAATCTTTCTATAATAGTTTTGTTCATCTTTTCGTGATACACATAAAGCTAGTATGCAATGCGTATTTTCTTTTTTTGATCATCATTCGACCTTCAACACATCTTGTGTTCGAAAATCTCCCAGACTGAAATAGTTTACGGTGTCCAGATTATCAAAATTTTACAAGTATTTCTTGTTATTTTCGGGACGAAATTTCATATCTTGCTCCTCGTAACAAAAAGTTCTTTTACGACGATTCGGTGTATAGAAGTGGTGCCAATTGTGCTTCTAAAGTTGCTAAGATACAATATAGCTTCTAGCAACTTCGATTTTTTGATGTTATCGGTTTTAGTTCTCTTGGTTTTTGGTTCTCTTGGTTTCTCATGTTTGGCTTCGGTTTTTCTGTTTTTGGCTGTTCGTGATCCAGTGTTTTTCGAAAATTCTCAGCTGTTAAGAAGAAATTGACCATATTATCTAAACCGTCAAAAGAATTGTACAATTAGCTATTTAACGAACAACTAAATTTTATTCCATATATCTCGATTTTTGTTTCGTTTCACTTTGACTGTCACGTTCCATTTTTAACAAATACTATGCATTATTCAAAACAATATTGGTCTAATATTGCATGTCTTCGTGCCCACGGTAAAGCAAGAGAAACATAGAAAGAGAAAGAACGAGGGGACAGTGAAATTATGAAATTGGCATTTGCGAAGTTGGTTCAAACTCCGAAATATATACTCTCCTTCACCCGGTGATCCTCAGCTTCTTCTTCTTCCTCATCTTCTCCCCTCGCAGCGGCTGCTGCCTGTCTGTATCTGTGTCTGTGTATATTCCCTTCATCTTCCCTTTTTTCTTTTCATTCCCTATGCGCAATTGCCTGCGCCTATCACTTCACATTCTCTGTCATCATTTCTCCTTTTTTTGTCTTTTTTTTTAATTAATCGAAGTATTATGATTAATAATTGACACCCTTTTCTCGGTTGCCGGATTACTCGTGTGTTTACGCAGAAGGATAATCATTAATAATTTCACGGCTAACAAGAGATTTTTGGATGGAAAACCACAACATCGAGGGCATCTACTAGCTAAGAGATTGGCAAATCATTTTATAATTTAGGTTAATTAATCACCGCCGACGTTGCTCATCGCGGTTCGTTCAGAAACCTGCCGGAGTAAGAGCTGAGGCTGAGCTCGAGGGACGCCCGGGATCCATTTTCGTCGGAGATGCGGTACCAGGTGGTGTAAAAGCCGTCGGAAGTGGTCGGAAAATTCATGTTGCAGAACCCATTGATGTCTTCTCCGTGCATGGGGAAGAGAGGGAGAGTTTCAAGCTCTGGAGTTTCCAGTTCTTCATGATTTTCTTCTGCTTCTTCGTCTCCATTCTCTAAATCTATTTGTTTTCTTTCGAAGAGAGTGCTGTAAGGTGAAGAATAAGGATCCACCCCTACGAATCCGAAATTGTGGGCTGCAGCTCCTACATTTATACTCGTACTACCTCCAGCAGATATTGAACAGTCCTGAGAATGAGAGAGAGAGAAAGGGTACTGAATAAAGAAGAAAATATAGAGTTCCAAAAGAAGAAGCTCAGAGAAAGAGCTTCCCAAAACCTAGAAAGAGAGTAGTCTCGAAAATAAAAGCTTAAATACCATGCATAGAGCAGAAGTGAGTTGGTCAATTACTCAGAATCTATGGCGAAAATAGACTAAGAATTATCAATTGATACGATCGTCAGATATAGGGTTTTGAAACTTACTCTGAAACTTTTTTCCATCGTTGCCGATCCATACCCACCACAGCTTCCCATCTGCCCAACAACAAGCATGCCTGTAGATGGTGCCGTCGAAGATGAAACCCCTGAAACCAGATTGAAACAAAACTTTACAGACAAATGAATTACAAAAAGAGACTACAATCTTCGCCGGTTTTCACTGCAAAAGAACAAAAAAAGGCAGAAAAAGCGAAGTTTAAAAAGGATTCACCATTAGAGGAGGTGGGGTATTTCCAACCGCCATTTCCAGCAGATGTTTTGTGCATGGGTACTACAGGCTCAGCAGTGGTTAACCTTTTCTTCTGTCGCTCACGAGCTTTATGGTTCTGAAACCAATAAAACACGTTTTTGCCTTCAATCTTACCGTATTGTCTGAGGCGAGCGGAGATTCTCTGAATCTGGTCGGCAC
Source organism: Begonia fuchsioides (assembly GCA_003255005.1). Lineage (NCBI taxonomy): Eukaryota > Viridiplantae > Streptophyta > Magnoliopsida > Cucurbitales > Begoniaceae > Begonia > Begonia fuchsioides. The sequence goes on along the minus strand of QAOC01041569.1, from coordinate 196,620 downwards.
TGGGGGACCTAACGCCATTGTTGTAGTAAAGCTCCTTCAAAATCCTTATCTGGTCAGTGGTGGGTGTCCATCGAGAGCTGCTTTGTCTGCACAAGAAGCTTCCTTTTCCGGTGCCGCCGTCTTCGTTTGGCTGTAGTTGGTGGTGGTGTTGTTGAGCATCCATGAAAACTGCGATTGAAAGGAGCAAAACAAGACAAAGTTGGTGGAAGGGCAAACTAGAGGGCAGGAACAGAGGGGGACTCAGAAGAATATATGGGATCGAAGAAGTGAAGGTGAGAAAGACAGAGAGAGAGAGGTTCAGAAAGAGGAAGGGACAAGAGGGAGCTAAGAAAGGGAGAGTAGCAGAGGAATTACTTGGCTGAAAAGGCAAATGATGAGATAGAGAAAATTATATACAAGTTCAGAGAGAGAGATGGATGGGAAATGAAAGAAAGAAAGTAGGGTTTTGAATGAATGAATGAATGATGGAACAAAATGATATGCTTTAGTGTTGATCAGGGTTCTTTAAATGTTCATATAGTTTAGACATTACCCTTCATAATTTCACGTAACGACCCACTAGTAATTAACACCAGACACTTGTAACAAATATTTTCCTTTATGCGTTGCAGTGTAAAAACACCCAAATTGATAAAACGAGTCATCGAATATCGAGCTCGTGAAACGATATGCTGCTAATAAGAATTTGCAAAAGAAGGAATCATCGTGGAAGAATTTTTGGATGAAACCCGAATCGTCTCATGGTTAGGTTTTAAATAATAATTACCCATAAAATGTAACGTAAAAGTCATGAACCAAGGTAAATTGCCCTTAAAATAAGCATACACAAATGCAGAATGGAAGTAGAAAACAATATTATGATTGGATGATTAAGCAAAACATAGGGTAGGGTAAGAGATTTGTCTTCACCCAAAAAGCGAACGTCAAAAATGGATTATTTTAATCATGGAAATAGAAATATTATTATCCACGTCACTTCGAATTTTTATCACTCTTTTCAGTCTGACTAGACTCGATGTCAGAAGACATTCTAGGATACGAGATGACCCATAATTTTGGAATTTATCACCTTTTAATTGCTCAAAAATCCATTTTTTTCTACTGTTTTTAGGGTTTGATTACAGGTGGGTCATAGCTTCTTAGCAAAATTTGAAGTTTTCAGCTTTCTCTCTCCTTCAATGAATGTCATATTCCATCTCTCTCTCTCTTCTCAGATTGCATAATATGTCTGATTTTGACACTTCCATCATGAGATTTGCCTTTCCTTATCACGCATTTAAATGGGGTTTAGAGCCTCCTCTCTCTCTCTCCCTTTCTCTCTCCCTCCCATCTCTCTCTCTACAATCGACTACACGCACGGAGAGACATGGGTGTTTGTTTTCATTATCACGAATGCTCGTTCCTTTTCTTTTCTTGATCGTCTTCTTCCAATTTACTCGACAATTGAAAGCTGCAACTCTCTCTCTCTCTCTCTCCCCTCTGAGATCAATCCAGATTCCAGAGCTGCTTACCTCACCAACAAGTCCCTTCTTGTTTGCACAGCCGGATTGGGTAGTTCCCCTTTTCTTTCGGGTAATCATCCTCTTGGTCTTATTTTCTACCCCCATATCTCTCAGATACATCACCGGATCATTCCATATCTCTCTCCCCCTCTCTCTCCTCTCATTCTCTCTCTAGACTCCTACCCTATTCATTCTCCCTTTCCCCTGGCTAACCCTAAGACACAAACTTGCAGCCGCGTAGCAATTCCTAGCCGCAACCCTCTCTTCCTCTCTGAACAAAACACCCAAATGCATTCTTGCAGTAAAACAAGAAATGAACGCATGGGTAATCTCACCGTTCTCAAAAAATGAATACCCAAGGGTTCAAAATGATCCAAAGTTTTTCAAAAAATCGATCTTTTTTCAACCTGTTATCAACACTATAAGTTTTCATGCTAGAAGTCTAGCCTATCAGCATTACATGGGAGTCGTTGTCTTTGATATTTGATGGCAGCTGTTGCTTTCAAATAGCTCAATACGCCCTACCCTCCTCTCCTTTTTTTTCGTTCTTGCATGGCTCTAGTGTGGACCCAGATGGAGAAATTATGAAGACAGACAACGGGATTGTCTGGTTTTGCAAGAAAAAAACGAAGCTTTGCGATGAAGTGGACCACAAAAAATGCAACTTTTCCTCAGTTAGGGTTCCAGTTTTTCAGTGCAGTAAAATCGAAAATGGTTCTAGGATTGGAAGGACCAGAGCGGCCATTAATATTGCTTTCATCTGTCGCCCTTGCATCAAAAGGGTATCTTCTTTAAGGTCTTCTGGGTTCCTTATTTAGGGTTCTTAGAGTACAGTCTCGTGTTCATAAAACCCAGATTTCAGCCTCGTCGGCAAGCCGGGCCGTATTCCACCATGAACACCTGAAGTATGGTTGGAGACAGCTTCCGGTGAAACCCAGGCCGGTTTTACGTTCGAGCCCACAGCAGACCACTTTGATTTTCATCTGGCTGACGGCATGAAAAAGGTAGATCATGAAGAACACCTAAAACAGAGTTTGACGTATACTTTCTTTATTCTGAGCAGAGCAAATTCAAAAGCAATAAAGACTTGATCTCATTTCTTCTTCTGATCGTGCAAATATTTACGGATTAAGAATCAAATAATAATAATAATAAATGAAAAATAAACAAAGCGAACATATAGATGCTAAAATTTACATGAAACATTAAAAAAGAAAAAATCCGTAGCATAAAAAAACTATCTTATAAAAATAATTAAATGCTCGGTGTTCGTATAAGCAGTTAGATCTGTGAGTTTGCTTTTGTTCCTTGGCTTTTTGTCTAAGTTCAAGTATGTATATCATTCTCGAGAGAGAAATGGAAGAGAGAGAGAGGGAGAGCCCCACTTGAGTAGGCGTTCGGATGACCATTCCACTCACTGCCTTCACCGAGCTTACCACCTGTTCTTCCTGTCCCCCACCTCTCACATGATTTTGTTTTCAGACCCTTCTTCTCTTTCTCTCTCTCCATATCCTTAAATACTTCTCCGCCTCTCTTCTCTCTCATCACCACCTTTTCTCCCATGGCTATCAGAAAACCAAATTGGTCATCCCAATCAGCGTCGCTCAAGGAGATGCTCAAAAGATGGTCGAGCTTCAGGGAGAAGCACGGCCAAGGCGAAGAAAGCCTCCCCAATGACGTGCCGAGAGGCCATTTTGCCGTTTCCGTGGGTGAAAACCGAAGCCGATACATAATTCCAATTTGGTATCTTACTCGTCCGATTTTTCAGAGCCTACTTCGACGAGCAGCCGAGGAGTTTGGCTTCAACCATGACTCGGGTCTCGCTCTTCCTTGCGAGGAAGAAGCGTTTCTCTCGCTTATATCCGTAATCGGATGAAGGAGGACGCGATTTTATTACAAATTTGACTCCATTCTTGTTAATAATGAATGTTTTATCTCCATCAATGGAGGTTCTAACCCGAACACAGTCCATAGTTTTGTCTCCAACATTCTTCTCTGATCTCTCCTCTTTTTCTCCGGCTCGGAAAAGGGTAGTTTTGGAGCTGCCTGTAACTGGTTGCACCGGATTTCGCCTCGGCAAGTTGAAAGAGCTGCCGGCCGTGGAAATTCAATTCTCCTATTTGCCTTGCTTGTTGGCATTCACTGGACAAATTCTCTTTTATTAGAAGTCATCGAAAGAGTCACTTTCTTTGTCTGTGATGTGTCCAAGGCGGGTCCGGTTCGACTCTGTTTGGTTTTAGATTTGAACCACCGACCATCTTGTTTCATTTCCAATTAAATTGAATTAAACCAGTCGACCATAGAAGAAAATGAATCTTGAAGCAAACCTACCATATGAGAACGACCTCTATTTTTAATGCATTTCTAATTATCTAATTAAAGTATTCTAGGATAAATTAAAATTTGTCCAGGGCCTCACCCCTACCTCCTAGGGACAGAGATTGTCAGATTAAGGTAATATTTAATGTTTTCACCGTAACATAGTGGTTAAATATTTGATTATTATTCGTTGGAACAACTTTGAAATGTGACAAAATCAAAAGTAGTAATTTTCGAAAAGGGACGATGTAGACTGTAGTCGTAGTGCTTTGACTTTCATTTTCAGGTTTTAGAATTCTTGTTGACAAGACCCATTTGCTCTCCCTTCTCCGCCTCCACGTGTATTTGTCTTCACTTTCTTGAGCAAATTTTTCTAACCCCATCACAAACCAATCGATTCTTTCATTGAACTACTTGACATGCACGACGGAAGATTGTGACTCGCAACTTTCGGTGAATTTGGCCCACCCAGATTCAAAGAACATAAACCAGACATCTTCGATTGCTAATTATTTGATCGATCCTTGATCGTCGTCAAAGTTGTCTTCCGTCACATGAAAGACGAGTGTAATGACCCGAACAAGGACCCATTGTTTCGAATCATTCTATTTTGTCCAAAATCATCTTGAGTAGATTCCAATCCTCAACCACGAGGAACGTTAAAATTGAGAGTCACCGGCGAGCTAGAGAGTGTGGACTCGGAGGCACCTGTAGGTCGAAACAAGGCTCAGAAAATCAAAGCTTAACGAGAAATCCAATCACAAAGCCAGCGACAGAAATCGAACATCTTCTGTCCAGTGAATGACCGGAATCTGACGAATGCCCGAGATTTAGAAAACCCGAATTTCTTCTATGCTTCACTTGCGCAAGAGACCACACGAAACTATTTCCGACGAAAATGAATTATGGAAGCTTGATTTTAGAAGAATCGAATTTGGCGAAGGAGATTCCTGTTATTGTAATTTGTATGCGTGGAAATGACCAAAGTCGTCATTTCTGCCAAATTGTGCTATTGTTTGTAAAACAATAATGATAGAAATGCAAAAATAGATCTCTCCCTCTAGAATACATATAGATATTTACATGTACATGTATATAAAGACGCCCGGTTCTGTCGATCGGAAGTCCGATTCTCCGTCGGCAGGTATGATTCACGTTGTCAATCTCTTTAAAAAAACATTCTTTGTCTATGATCGAAAAAGATTCACAGTTCAATTCAAATTTCACAATTTTTTATTAATAAAATTAGAGAAAGACAAAAAATCAAAGTTTAAGAAGAATAAGTGGTTCCAAAACATTTGAAGATCGGTGTTATTTGCTACACAAGGCTTAAATCTACAACCTAATGTAAATCAATGTTGTTAAGATATTAGCAAGACATTGTCAATTTGGTCACGTGGAATTAGACAGACTCCATGCTACACTGCCCAGACTCCAGAGGAGACGAAACAATCAAATCAATGAGATTGGCGTAGTATCAAAATACTAAAACGTTTATAAGGCTTGTATTTACTCACCAGTCAATTGAGGCCGTCTCTTCTAATGCTTCCTTATAACATAGTCTTTAAACCTCTGCGTCCTCCGACCAGGCGTGAAGTTGAGACCGAACATTTCCTTAAAAGCATGGCCCGGCTCCACGCACCCTATCAGCTCGGCTACAACCATGGCGCTCTCGGTTATGTGCTTCGTGTCTTTAGTATCGGACCATAGCCGTAGAGCCAATTGCATCCGCCTTTGGTTTGAGTTAAGAGCTATACCCCATTTGTTGAACAGCCCCTCTCTTTCTTTTCTAGAGAGCCTTTTCTGCATTCGCTCGCTCAACATCCTCCTTTCACGGCGCAGAGCCCTCAAGCTGCTCGAAATCGTCGAAAGAAATATTAGTTTGAAGACAAAAATGTATGCATTTGAAGATAATGAATTTGAAGACTTGTTCAAATGAAGTCAATTATTTTAAAAAATAGTTTCTAGAGTTTAATTGCAATCCTATGAATATTATGATTCGGTGTTTTGTCATAGGCGCAAAAGATCAAGATGATTATATGGAACGAGCAGAACAAAGTGTGCATGCATAACAAGTGAGAGACTCGAGAGAATTCACGGGAATCAATATTATGGAATCTAGAATCATACTTAGCATTATTCAATCTTGCATAAAATTAATTGTGAGAGATGTGTAAAAAATACCTTGCTGAGGGTGTCAAATTTCGGCCGTCTTCAATTGTTTGATTTTCACGAGTAAATGTGTTTCTAAGAAAGGACAACCTCCTGAATTCTACCTCCATGTAAATAGAATCTGCGGGATCGCCTTTGAATAGCAGGAAGAAGTATGTTCTATGGACCAACGAGACATTGCAGGCATGCCATAGCTCTATGATTTCTCTTTGGATCTTCTTGAATTCTGAAGGCCAGTGGTTCAAAGGACTTTCTACATCATTTTCGATTGGATCCAAGCCGACATCTTTCACAGTTTTTACGGCCGCAATGGGCTTTGATTCAGGTTCCGGTACCTATCATGCAAAAAAAAAAAAACTCTATCGTGATTAATTCCATAAGACTCCATGGGTTATTACTGGCATTCACGGTTTTGATAGGATGACCTCAAAATGTGCAATGAGATGCTTTAGATTATAGATTAAACATTTATTCTCTAATTAGAGGAAAAACCAAATCTGATAGTCTAGTAAAAAGTAAAAAAAAAATGTTACCATGTCATCAATGAGTTGACTTCCACACTGAACATCAACCGTTTCTGCGGTTCCTGGAACTGAAGAATTGATGTTGGACTTCTCAATAAGTGGTTCGATTCTGTGATCTTCATTATTTTCAGCAACAGAGATTCTTTCGACAGAAATTTGAGAGTTACTCCTTGATAATTTCTTGACCTCTGTAGCATATTTGATTTCAGGAAGCTTTCTGGGCAAACTCTCAAATCTTTCAGCAAAATCTTCCCATAACCCTCTTGCTGGTGTGCTCTCATTCTTTTCAATCTTCTCAATTTGACACGGAGATAACGCTATCAGAAGACTTTCTTCACAACTTCTACTCCTGACTAATTTGAAATTTTTATTATCATTCTCAAATAGCTGGTCAGAAGATTTCTCGGGAGGTTGAAATTTGAAAATTCGATCGAAGATTTTCATCTCTGGTTCTTCCTTTGGAGAGGGTGAACAACAGAATTCGTTGTTTGCTGGATCTCCATTTTCAACTGCTGTGAGTTTGGAAGTAGCAGTGCTTTCCGCTGGGGATGACACATTTGAATCGGTGTATCCACTTTGGATATAGCATGAAACAGTTGAGGGTACATATTGATCCGCTATTGAGTACTCTGTCTCAACGCATCTAACTTCCTTGCAGAGATCATCTGTTGTATAATCAGACGGTTCATCCATCTCCTCATGTGCTTTGGTTTCTGCAGCAGGAGTCCTAACTGACAATGACGTTGAAGATGGTGTTCGTGAGATTCTCCCTTCAAAGTCATCTAGTTGGAAGGCGTTCTCTTCAGAAATACTACTACTATTTCCATCGGAATATTGAGATTCATCAAAAGAACCAGCATCTAAAGATTGAGAATCTCTCACAGAAGGAATCTCTGTTATATGATTTTCAAAGTCCCATGAACATCGCACTCTAAGTTTTGGGTATTGAACATCGTTATTTTCCTGGAGAAAGATTTGAAAAGAACTTAAACGAGAAATTCAACTTAATATGAACTCTGATGATTCCGTCAATTTACCTCATTTACCGATGCTATTGGTTTTTCATCAACCATTTCAAGCAGATCCTTAACCTGAGATTGAGCAAGGTCCCGTTGCAGAGTTGCCTCCATTAGCTCTGCCTTTAGCTGCATTTTAATGAGAATAAACCAAGAAAAAAAATTAATTCCACCAAAACTTAAAACTTGGTAATCAACGTCTCCCACATTATATGTATTTGGACCTTCCCCTTACTACCACTATTAACTCGCAATCACCTTTTATCAGCAACAACAAACTCAAGTTGGATTTGGTAGCTGGGTATCTAAGGATCATATACTGAGCGAAAATTTACAAATGAGAAAAAGGGATTCCATGTCAATAGATATTAACGTGAAGCTACACATCATGCATGAGCATACAACGCATACGATCATCATAACCCACCATTACAGAAGACTACAAGCAAAGTAAATGAGTGAAACTTAAGGAAGCTACTCTTCAAGTGCCAGAAACCAGCTAGCTACTACAAGAAATGAAAATGTCACTTCCGATATACATAGCTTGCAACAAGGAATCGGGGAGGAACAACAAAAAAAAGAAGGGAATGGTGAAGAGACGAGTCTTAATATTCCTCCACCAACATGCAATTGGATTTTGACTTGTTTACTTCGTTAAAACTGTCAAATGGTTACCTTTTCAATATGCAGGTCCTTTTCTCTCAACAAAGCTGCCGACTCAGACTTCAAATGAATTACTCCTGAACCATTCAGCTCATTCTCCAGTCTAGCCAATTCTCTTTGTAAATGCTTGACCAATGCCTTGTCAGACACCACCACGTTCACTTTTGCATTTGTTGTTACTTCTTTGGCACAGCTTGCAAACAAAAGAGTGTTTCTTGTCTGCTCAACATGACTTCGTGCAGGACTCAAAGTACAGATGATTGCAGTTCTAGCATTGCCTCCTAAAGAAGACTGCAAAATTCGGGTTAACTTTGAATCTCTGAAAGGAACGTGTCCATTTCTGCCCTTGCTGCATTCAAAGTTTGGAATTACACGAATTCATATCATTGGAAATTGGAAAGGTTTAAGACTGGTGTTAAAGATAAAGGTAAAATAACTTGAAAAATTAACTCTGTGCCAATTTACTGTTGAAATAGATTTTTGTAAGCAAATATCTTCTACAAGAGTCAAATATTCATGAATTAGATTGAATAATAGTGTGATATGGATAAATGATCATTGTACAATATCAAGTATAGCAAGGAAAAAATCAGCAGGAAACTCAAGGTTGAGGTTCAATAATCATCAACACAGGTGGAGATTATTTTAAACTCCAACTTATTTTTATAATCGAAAGTTGGAATCACTCTGTCCTGTAATAATATTGATGAAACACCAATTAAGAAAGTTACAAAGGTAATGTTCTCCAATAAAGAAGTAAACCAACAAACAGCTACTACTCTATCTTAATGATGATTTAAGTACCTCAGCTTGCGGATTACAGTTCCCAAAGTTAGTAAGCTCCTATTTATGTGGCAACCTTCTTTCAACCTCGTACCAGCGGATGACGATTGAGATGCTCGTTCACTTCCAGCAAGATCAACAAAATTCTAAAGAAAATGATAGAAGTTTTGACCATCCAAAAAACACACACACAAAATAATATAGCTTTTGTTCATACCACAGTAGCTGAAAGCGAGCTTGACTTGTCATTTCCTAAATATTCCTTTGCTGTACTTTCAATTGTCTGAGAAAAAATGACATGGCTTGGTTTTAATTATGATATAGTTATAATCAAGTGTGTTGTTAATGATTTATTACTGAAACATGCACACACGCATACCAGCCTAAGGATTTGATGGGACCTAGAGCTTGCTTCGTTCAGGGAAGTTTCCCCAACTTGTCTTTGTGCTGCATGCACCATTGTAAATTTTCTCACTATCTGAGCAAAATAGATTGTGAAATAGAAAATAGCTTTTTAACTTTGATGTACCTTCACACACGGCTAAAAGTTCTTTGAAATGATTCCAGTCACTCAAACTTTCCTCCGTTAGTTTCTCAACGATAGTCCCTCTCTAACAAAATAGTAAGGCATTTCAGAGGACGTAAATAGCATGATCCCCCAAATGTTTAAAAAAAATTTACCTCTGGATCATCAAGAAGCCTAAGAGGACAACTATCTGCACTAAGGAGGTCTCTAACAGATTCATTGTATATCTCAATAGCGGAGAACTTCAACAAAAAATCTCTTTCCATATGCTTTAAATCAAAAGAAACATTTTTCAATAAATAAATTATCCAAAGAAAAAAAATTAAGAACTAAAGGCATACAAATCTGATCATGTTAAGTTACCCTCTCTATATAGTCATATATATCTGCCACAGTATACTCTGTAATTCCACTCATTGTATACGTTTTTCCACTGCTTGTTTGCCCATATGCAAAGACAGTTGCTGATATAGGTTTACGTTAAAAAGGAGAATACTAATGAAAGAGAACTTGTGGCCATCAATAAAAAAGACAAAGTTAAGCTTGGTTGAACATACAGTTGATGCCACTAACGACTGAAAGTGCAACTTCTTTGGCTCCTTCTTCATAAACCTTCCTCGTTGACGTATCAGACCTAAACACTTTGTCTGGAAGGATTCAAGATGAAAAGAATAAGAGATTAAAAATGTACCAAGGAGAGAGTGTAGGAAAATGTAACAAAATCAAGGAAAGTAATACAGAACAATAAAACTGTATACTTTTTGTACTGAAAATCAACTTAACCAGAAAAGCAATGTCGCATAAAATTGGCGATACTTTATTCAAGGCAAGAAAATACGATATTTTATGGGGCATTGCTCGTAACTTTCAAACATCTTAATACAGTAATAAAAAAAAAATAACAAACAATAAGCAAGAACATTCATACCGAATGAGTAGGCATTTGGGTACACTGAGCGCTCAGAAACAGATAAAGTGTTTCTGTAAATGATAGTGCTATCATTGATGCATTCCCAATCTAATGCGTCACTTTTTGTGGTTTCTTTGTCGTTCAAAGGCCGTAGCCTGACTGAGACAAAAATTCTATCCTCACAAGCACCTGGCTCTTGCATAAGTTCTTCCCCAGCAATAGCTCCCATTTCTAGTCTTTCCTTCAATTGTCTGGAATGTCCCCACCGTACCACATCACAAATTCCTGATAAACATAAGTTTTTGTTCTTCAATTTTCAGCTCGTACAACTTATTTCTAGCTGATCAATTGTGATGGAAGTGCAGGAAAAAGTATATTGTCGGGCGCAAAGAAAGAACAGGTGGGCAACCCAGTTTCACTGATTCCACGGCAATCTGCATCAACAAACGAATCACGGTTCAGCTCTCACATCAGATATTCAGCGTCACATCCGAAGCATGAACCCAGAACTACAGTTAGCATTTTTTTAATATTATAATGTCAGGCCAAAGAATAGTCAGTATGACAGTACCAGCAACAATAAGACGCGCTACTTATTTTAATGAAACTTTTGGAGTTTTCCGGGATGGACCCTACGACAGTCTGTCACAGACAAGTGTTTCCTCCCATGTTCAACAATTTTCAACTTAACAGAGCGAAATGAAAGACAAAGAAACAGGAGAAATTCGCGGCGCAAGCTTCGAGCGTTCACACCTAATTTCGATCATCGTTTGCTTACTCTCTCGAAGGTCCGTGAGCAGCGGACAGAGACCGTTTCTTGGATCGGATTTGAGGAAGATGCAATTTCTCCTCCGAAGTTTGCTGAGGTTGCTGTTTCGGTGTTTTAGCCATTTTAATTCCGACATTACCACAACATTTTAACATTACTCGCAGAAATTGAACTATCGAAACTTCTAATCCTATGAGAAGGAAAAAAATGATCACAACTTTCATTTTCGCATTTAATGGAAATCCTATTTGCGATTAAAAAACTAGAAAAAAAAACGAAGAGAAACCAGAGAACATGTGGTTGCAATCACACAGAATATGCAGAAATCAAACAGAACCGCATCAGCTGCTCAACAGAAGGAAAAATAAAAAGCGAAAAGGTACCGGCGAAACTGCTCGATTTTCCAGAAGAAAATAAATCTAGACGGAGAATGACAGACAATCTTCAACTAGGATCCTGTGAACAAGAGAGATCAGATTAGAAACGCAAAGAAACAGAAACCAGAGAAAACATAAGAGTAAAGTAGACACGAGGCAGAGACGGAAGATTAAGACGTACGGCACAACATTCTTCGTCGGTTAGCGACGGAAAAACAAGAGGAAGCAGAGAAGACAAAAAAGATCGGATTCGTGGCTGAGCTAGAGCTGGACATTGCTGTCCGACCGCGTGAGGGAGAGCTAGCTCTGGCTGGGGCTCGTCGGGAAAGGGAGGTTAGTTATGGTGGGGACCGGAGAGTTAAGTCGGAGAGCATCTCTCATGCCTTTGAATCTAAACTGCCGGGCTATCCAATCATATCGTTTTTACCCGCTGGCTCTGACTCAGATTAACTAATTATTTAGCCCTTTATTTTATTAGTATTTGAATACCTTTTAACTAACTAATTGATGTGACTGTTAATGGTAGCCTAGATTATTAGTTATAATTTAAAACATTTCTAAATCTAGCTCACTTCTAATTTGCCTTTTCCTTCGTTCGAGTCCGCCTAGTTATCGTTGCTTGCACACTGAGCAGATCGAGACAAGGTATCAACAATGGCACAATAATCACACATTGATCAGTAGAGTGAAAGGCTGGTAAATTGAGTTTTATCTCATTACCTAGTGCAACATATTTTAGGATAAAAACCCGAAAGCCAAATAAACAAACAAGAACATACCGGCGATAGTGAGGACCCTGCAGCGTTATGCAGGTTAGCTAGGAGTCTGCACAGAATAAATTAGTACTAGTGAGAGACCAAATCAGAGGTGAAGAAAACAAGCAAGTAAAACAAGAGGAAAGGGCCAGGGGCTAGATGATGGGCAAGGACCAGTTGCTATTTCCAAAGCCATCCTCATAATTGTGGCTGTCTAGCCCTGTTTGGTCCCATCCCGTCATCAATTCCTTCCATCTCCTTTGCCATAAGATTCATTATTGACCAGAACTATAAGCTTCATCTACTTCTACAAACTGCTCAGCTAAACAGCGTCAGAAACCAAAATGCAAAACTCAAATTGGTACAACTAAGATCATAGTAAAGGTGCAGAAAAGATCATTTGGAAATTTCAAGAAACATGCACTCCCAAGGATCCAATAAAATATGAAGATTAGTTATACAAGGATCCTAGCCATCGTGGTGGAACAGGTATAGTTATAGTTAATAAAATATTGCAAGCAAAATCACATATCATCATATTTGCACTGATTGAACAGGAAAGCCGACTAGGAAAAGACAAAGAAAGAATGCAATGATATATTTAAAAAGCTCCCATGAGTAAAAAAAATACTACAAGCACAGAAATAAGAAACTAACCTGATTAGAATATCGAAAGTAACATAATAAAGAAACTAACCTTACTAAAACAACGGCAACACAGATTCATGTGGAAAAGCTTAAAGGGTAAAAGCTATGCCCAGACGATTAAAATAGAAATTTCCTAGCAAAGTTTAACACCAGTTCCTAGCAAGGTAAGTCGTCAGAAAAACCAAAAAAAATAGCAATATCAAGAAATCAAGGCAGTAGTTAATACAGGGCCATCTTCACCTTTCTCTGTCTCTCACCAAACTGCCACCAACTTTGTTAAGCTTGCAATTATGATAACAACAGCCAATCTTTAAGAAAATATATTATAAGCCAAAAGAAGACCGAGTCAGAGCATTTCCTAGCCAATCCAACATCCTTTGAGTCTTTGACTCGACCACAAAATGACCCAAAATCAGAAATCTGCCCACCTTATTTGGGAAATAACCCTTGACAGAATTCATGGCAAAGCTTCAGATAATCAATCAGGTTTGAGAAGCTTACTATCATAATATCCTAGAAATGAATCTGTTTCATCATCGATTCTTTTCGGTCGTGACAATGAGGCTTGTGTGATTAAGAACATGTGATTGGATAACTTACTTTGCACACTTAACTATATCTTGGCTATCAATTATATTTCTACCAATATTATGAGCTTGTTTGGTATTTCCTGCTTTACCTTTTAATTGAAATACATGAGTGTTATCATTAGAGGTACAAATTGTACTTTACCCTAATTCTTAGGGTAATGTCCACAATTAGGAAAGGTAGTTTATCAATGCATCCAGGTGAGTACATTAAAGGGCGAAACAACTAGAAAAATGCTGCATTCAGATAGAAGTTGGCGCTGATGAAATTTGATTATGTACAAGTTAACAGGTTATTTACAATAGAGGCCAGTTTTTCGCTATAATACTTACAAAGATCACACACAAATCCACCGTCACCATTTCCCCTTAATAGAAACAACAATTTCAGTACCCAGACACTGTTATTCCCAAAATGTTGCAAAGGAGCCATAAACATCAGCAGAGTGACGGACCTGCATGCAACATAGCATGTGGATTGACGATCAACACTGGAAGAGGGTCACTGTTGCAATATAACCATTCTTCATCACCTGCTCCAATAGGTGTACGAGATTAACTCTTTGTAAATGACTTTCAGAAATCATAGTCTAGCGGTTTGATATCAAATCACTAATTACAAATTGAAATTTCGGCATAGGGTTTCTAAATAAGGATCTCCTTTTTATATTAACTTGATTCAAGTTCACAGCATATTCACAATGGTTGATAAATTACTTTCATTGATTCCATCTTTTTTGTTCCTCGTAGACTTCCCCAGAAATGAGTATTAATCAATTAACTTACCTCAAATGCAACATTGCGATAACCATAAACAAAAGTAGACCCAAAAGGATTGCTTGTGGAACCTTGTGTTTGGATGGCAGCTCGGCCACAATCCCCAAGAATTTCCTGAAAGTTGTTAAACTATATTAATACTTTCTCAAAAAAAAAACACAGAGTGATGTAAAAAAGATTAATTTGAGAACAATGAGATATGTAGGTGATCTTTATAAAATAAAATAGCAGGTAAAATTAAGTAAAAAAGTAACTTTAGTACCTTTACTTGTTCCCACTTCGTGCTTGGTATGATGCTGCTCTTGCCGTTGGATAACTGCTCAAAAGATCCAGCTGCCACGGAGAAAAATTAATTTGTTACTTTTTTCTCTCATAGAAGGTTAAATTGAAGCAAAGATCAAACCAATACGCACAATCTGAACTATGAATCAAAAAGTTGCATTTCATATGTGTGTTGAAATCTGCATGTCCGGGATAGTTTGTATGTAAAACAAACTTTTTGATTTTATGAGTCTGCACATAACCATAACAACAACTATCAAAGAAATGTAGGAAGTTTTCATGAGCAGTACAAAAAAATTTACAGAACAAAGCTATACCTGTCCATCAAATAAGATATCTACACCACGGTTAAAATAATTGTAAAAATAATCACCACATAGTGTTGTACGAGGACGCGGATCATTAGCAGAGTGAATGACCATCTGGTCTACCTGTACAACAATTTCAATAATCAACAAAAAAACTGAATATGTTGAAATGAAATGTAGAGTAAAAATTATTGCTATAGCTCAAATATTAACAACACTGTCACAAAACTGAATAACAAATGTTCACTGCACCACCCTAAATGAAGAAGAAAATCAATCGTGAATAATTTACACTGTTTCTAGTTCAAAAGTAGTAATTCATAATTTAAGGAAAAATTTGACCGCAGAATTCGTAGAGAAGATATTTATGTATACAAAAAGAAAGTTTATTATAGCGCTGATAGCTTGCCACAAACCTGCTTTTGATGAATTCCACAAGGACGCCCTAAATCAGTCCAGACATCCTGAAGAAAACAGAGAGTAACATTGAGAGAATAACACTAACTTCGTCCCTTTCGAAACACTACCCTCCTCTTAAAAGAATCAAAACAAAATCATATACCAAAACGTAAGATGATAAAATATATATATATATAAAACAAACATGTGGTAACCAAATCTAGAAATGAAACAAGACATTAAGTGAGGTCATTTCATGATTCTAAAAACTTGCCTGAGGCGAAGCACCAAAAGGAATATGCTGGCCACCAACAGTGAAGTGTAATTCTTCCCCAAGCTGTAAGAATATAAAAATAAGCAGGCAGGGACCGAGAGCTAAAACCATTGAATTCATCATAAAATGGATCAACATTAAAGAAAGAATCGGACCTTCACATGGACTTCTTCCATATAGATGCTCCCAGAAGGAAGGGCAGGGGCAGAGGCCTTGTCCATTAATGATCCTACTCCAACTTTTTTTACAGTAGTACTATCATATATGCAGACTCGACATGCTACTGGTGTTGTTCCATCCGGAAACTCCAATGGTAATTCAGCTTTCAAAAAGAAAAGGATAAACTAATCAGGAAAAAGAGCCTTCTAACAGAAATGTTAGAGGGAGTGGATGATAATTACACACACCTTCGCGATCCTGACAGCAATCCGTATATTGGCTAGGTACTGGGAAAGCAAAGGAAAGTCCCTAGAATGTAAAACTTTCATAGTTAATAAGGAGTGGAGTAAGAAATGTCAAGACAAAAATTCTGGCTACGTACTGGGTAGAACAGAGTGTAAACACCTCTGTCTTTGTCATACTTTCCAGGAAAAGTGGGCCCAAAAAGTGCATACACAGCTACAAAGGTAGCAAGAGTTGACGGTCCCCTGCAGACAACCAAAAAAGAGATAAAAAAGGGTAACAATACATATATACGACCAATTTATTACACGAGAATATCAAGACAAAAAATCTTAGTTACCAACCCAATTAGAGAAGTCGAGTATCGCATCTGAAGCCGTTTTACGTCAAATATTTCAATCAAACGTAGCCTCTAACAAAAACATCAAATTCTAGTCAGTCATCATATCAGTACTACTAATGACAGTGCATATATATGTAATACATTCGGAAAAAAACAATACAGAAACCAAACCAAAAAGGTAAAAAAGGTCTACCCCCTATCAAAAAGAGATGGAGAATATCAAGTGATTCTACACCAAATTCAGTCAACAACAATTCACGCTTATTATAGATGTCATTTAATAAGTTGCAATTTAATTTTATAATGTATACATGGTCGTAGATCCAACACCATGAATGCAAGTGAAGATACAAGAAAAAAAAGATATTACCAAAAAAGTTCAAAAAAATAAAAACATGAATTTTGTGGGGCTGTGATATTCATCTCTAATACTTGATAAGCTTTCCTGAGTAACTAAAATCATTCCCTCCCAATAAAGAGATAGATATTAGATCAACTAAATAGGTAGTAAATGGATACTTCGTAAGCCTACATGTGCGTACTGTTGCAACAAATGTGGCTGATCTAGGTGAGAAAGTGAAGGACAGAACAGCACCTGAGACCAAGGATCAAAACGAAGATGGAAGCCATGATCAGGAAAGCTGATAACAATATCTAGTTTTAGTGGCTCCTACAAAACAGCAGAAACAAGGTCTTCAAAAAATACAGAATTATGTTCATCCAAATCTATCAGCATAAAGAAGTTTCAATGGAAAATTTAGTCATGAGATATCAAATAAATTAGGGGGGGAACTCCAAAAGGAGAAACCTCGTCGTAGTATTTAACATGGACAACATCGTAAATGCTAGGATGCTGCTCGATTTGAGCAAATGCTTCACAAACTGGCATTCCTGAAACAAAAGAATTGACAATTAATGACTATAAAAAAGATGAACAAGGCAAGCGTCAATCAATCATGTCTCCATAAAGAAAAATACAATGAATTATACCAGAACTCGTAAATTCTAATTGAACAAGTTCAATCAACCATATGAAATTCAACCCAATTCCCCCGTAAGCCAGCTGCCGGGAGCAATCAAATTGCTAGGCTATATGTCAATCCCTTATAATCTAACCAAATTTGAGCCAACAATCTAAAATAAAACTGATGATTTAACTTTCCGTCCAAGTTCATCCTAAACAGTTAGGCCGATGAAAGACGAACGATCCGACAAGTAAATAAAATCACGATTGAGAATACCAAGAGTAAAGGGGCCAAGGGCGAGGCCGGCACGGAGATCGAGGACGATGGCACCCATGGCGGTCCCCTCGCAGCGTCGCCTTGATCTCTGCTGCGACATTGTCTGGGCTTCGATCGGTCCAACTCCGTTCCGTCTTAGGGTTACGAACGTCTAAATGAAAATGTATTGTATTCTTAGCTTTCAATTGGGAACTGCACTACACGAAATCTCACTCTCATTTATATGTATTTTCCTCTCCTATTCTTACGTCATAATTATTAAGTTTCAATTTTTAATTCAAATACTAATATTCTAATTCTTTCTATATTGATAGATAATTAGTCCACTAAACAAACGAATATTATTACTAATTCATAGTTTCAAAATTAAATTTGTTTTTTTTTAAACTGAGACCTGATTCGAGTTATTTAAGAGTCCAAGTAACAAGGACCATACATGTAATCTCTTTGCACACAACCCATCTAAGCTCGAG
This sequence comes from Begonia fuchsioides, assembly GCA_003255005.1. Taxonomy (NCBI): domain Eukaryota; kingdom Viridiplantae; phylum Streptophyta; class Magnoliopsida; order Cucurbitales; family Begoniaceae; genus Begonia; species Begonia fuchsioides. The sequence goes on along the minus strand of QAOC01041569.1, from coordinate 178,570 downwards.
TGCCGAAAACTAAATTAAACCCCCCCTAAAGTTGATGTCAAAGCAAATTTAATCGAGTCGCTAGGAGCAAAACGAGGAGTAAAAACACGAACATAATAATCTAAACCCGGCATTAAAATAGATTCCAACCAAACATGGCCCCTCCAAAACTTTGGTTATCAATGATATCATCTTCGGTCTTCTCTCCAATGGAGATGGGCATAATTGGGTTTAATAATAATAACGCACACTAGGCTCAAAACAGGTGGAAGCCAGCCTTAGCTCGATTGCCGCTCGTCATCAATTATGGGTTTTTTTAGGCCCCACCCATGATTTTTGTTTTAATTACAATTTTCATTGATTTCATCCCATCTACTTGGCTCTACGCCACCACAACAAATGGTGCCCTATGACTTCTCGAATAATTGGCAAAAATCTAACTCTATCTACACCTAACAAGTTGGTCAATTTAGAAAATATGAAAGAGATTTGAACAAAAAGGACAACCAATCGCTTCTCCTCCTCTACCACCTAAAACGCACCCACCCTAGTGAAAAAAACGATGTACACTGACTTTGCTTTGCTCCAATCCGGCTTAGATAGTCCGGTTCGATATTTCTACTACTATGAAAAACTGGGCACGGCCGGAGGATTCGAACCGGGGCTTGGGGCTGCTTTCATAACGGGAAGCTCCTTCTTCCGACGCATTTCCAGGACTTTCCGGTGGTGGTTAGAGTGGTTTCCGGTCGAGAAAGTGGGGCTACAGGCCGGTCTGTATTCTGGCAAGAGCCGACCGGATTTGTAGCGAACCCCACATGCGTTGCAGAGTGTTTTCGCCCCAAGTGGACCGGTTCTCCACTGCGGGGTTTTCTGCACGCCGCAATGGCTGCACCGTCGAGGAGCCTGGCTTCCCTCTCCGTTCTCTTTCGTTTTGGGCTTCTTTTCCGGCGGATAAAAAAGCTCAGCGGTGTGGAAGAGGAGATGGGTTGTCGGAGATGGAGGAGATAACGAAGAAGTTGAAGAGCTTGAAGATGATTCAGCCAGTGGTAGAGATCCAAGAGACCAAACGCGACCACCGGTTCTCGTGCGCTTGCTTCTGGCCTTGGCCGGAATCGGCATCTTGAAAGGCGGCGGCGGCGGGACCTTCACCGGTCCCGCCTGGTTAAGCGGTTTCGCCGTTATGACACCCGCCGGAAAAGGCTCGGAGTGTTCCGAGAAACAATCCTCGACGAGATTCGAGAGCCATTCGAGGTCTGCCAAATCATCCGCCTGAGAAAGACAGTAACTTTCGTCAATACCGACGACCGAAAACCCCATGAAAACAAGTACCAAGCGAGAAAAAATTACCGGGAAGCTCAGTTCATCTTTTACGGCGAAACTGGCACTCGGGTTTGAAATTTCGCTACTTTGATGGGGTTTCATGACCGAACCAGATAAACCGGAAAAACCCATGTCATCTTCCTCCTCCTCCTCGTGTTCCTCCTTTACAAACCCATCTTCGTTCGAAAAATCAAGCAACTCGTCCACAGAAAAGTCGTCCGAACCCACACCATTTTGAACAGTCGTCGACCCTATTTCTTGCGCATCAAAACAAAATTGGGAGCTCGATTTGAAGCTCGTCTCCCTCCACAAGCTGGCCCTCAACGCGGCAGTTTCGACGCACTCCATTTCCACTCAAAACCTGCAAAAAATCGAAACCCGTGAGAGCCGTAGCGAAAAAACAAAATAAAACACCAGCACAAAGAAGAACAATCCCCTAGTTTGAAGTTTCCCACCTCGATAGACAAACAACGACAGAAGTAGAGGAGGGAAAGGAGGAGGAAGGAGGTGGCTATGGCGGTAGCAAGGAGAGGAGAGAGAAAGAAAGGAATCAATGGGTGGAGACGAAAGAAGAAAAGGGGTGGTAAAGTTGGGTAAAGCAATGAATGGGAGCTGAAAACTCCTCTCTTGTACTGCCTTTTTTCTCTGTGAAAAACTGAATCAAGAACAGAAATTTAAAATAAATAAATAAATAAATCAATAAACTTTCAATAACCTTTCAGAAGCTAAGTGTTGGGGAATGATAAGGTGTTCTCAGTTCCACGAAACTCCAACAACTGGCCAATCAGGAAGCAGCCACCACTTTTCTGCTTCCAATCCCCGCCTCGCCTTTTACCATACTTGTCTTCGCATCTCCCACTCTCCCCACTCGTTTCCACTAATTTACGGAATGGCCATCCGCTGATCGTTTCATTAAACCTAATTATTAACTAAGATAATTTTATGTAAAGATTAGAAGTGTGAAAAATATGATTAAAATTGAGATAATAAAGTTAAGAGGGAGGATGTAAATTCAAACAGCCGACCAGTGGCGGGGATTTTAAGGTTGACTCGAGCCAAGGTTGCTCAAATTATTGAGATATTTGTTTTGAATTTTGAAATCTAAATATAAAAAAGTAATATAATTGAACTCAAAAGTTTATGTCAATCATTGTGGGCTTGTTTCCTGTGGACTAGGCCGAAGGAGTGGAATTTGGTTGGTTTTAACCAGAAACCGAACCGAACCAAATTCAAAAATTCAATTTGGTTTGGTTTCATAAGTGATAAAAAACATTGCTCTGACGAAACACCGAACTGAGAATTTGGTTCTCATGATTTTACAGACCCATTAAGTCCGGTTCAAGCCTGGATCCGCCATGAGAGGAGCTCCTACTCTGTTCGCAGCGCCGTTGCGTAAGATCTCACGGAACGATTCGGCTTCTGATTCTTATTCCACGATGAATTTCAGATTCGAGCGGGTACAATTAAGCTTTTGTTTCCAGACCTAACTGGGTCTGTTTCCGATTTCCCTTTACAACATTTTTATTCAATCTTGAATCTTGATGATAAAATAAAAAATGGAATCACTCTTCGTCCTAATCTGAGAAAAAGCTCTAAGAATCTGCGTACGTCTCCGGTCGCCAGTCTCCTTTCTGTGCACTCAGCAGCCCTTCTTGGTCTTTAGAGAAAGTCGAGTGAACTTCCCAGCGAAGAGACTTGAGCAAGTTTTCGACCTCTTCAATGGCACTTGGTTCATCCCGGACAATCAACGTACCTCTAGGCCTGACTATTCTATCGACCTCCGCCATTATCGGACCGAGTTTGCACCTGCAAACAAGCCAAAAATGATCGAAATTCTTCTGCAATTTGGATCGAAATTTTACAACCTGTTTTTCAGCTTGGAGAAGAGATGATCGGCGTGAAGAAGATCGTAAGTTCTTGGGTAGGTGCTGAAAGATTCGCACCAATCATGGTAAATTCCGAACAGGCCACGCTCGTAGATTATCGGAAGAGTGTCCGGCGAATCGACGTTTACGACGTTCATAACCCAAACTGAGAAATCTTTCAAGGCAGCAGCAAACCTGCGAGGAAGAGGAAGAGGAACAGGTGATAGAGAGAGAAAGAAGAGAGAGAGAGGGACGAGGAAGGAGAGAGAAGAACAAAATACCCTCCATAAACTGATCTCATGTCCATAACATTCCTCACATTCGACAAACTGATTCCCAGTCCATTGATGTAAGTTTTATTCACTTCTTCTTTCCAGAGCTCATAATCCGAAACAAAATCTTCAGGAGCTGGTCTGCCATAGATTCCTATCTGGGAGCTATTAAGCCAGTACGGCGGCGTCTGCAACCGGAGCGGCCAGTCTTCCGGCCACTTGCTACCTCTTTTTGTCTTATCGACTAGCACTCTGTGCATGCACGCTTGCAGAGGTACGTACCTGAAAATGGCGGTCAAACTATCAGTTCTTGTTCCGGCCAAGTTTTACGGCAACATATGAGATCACCCACCAAGCCGCGTTCGGGTCGTCGTCCGATTCACACATCGGCGGCCGGTTTTCCTGCCGTTGGTCGTAGCAATAGTTTGAGCTGGGTTTTCTATAAACGGAGGCTCCGACGCCGTTCAGCCTATCTTTCTTGATGGTGAAGAGCTCCCAACACATGGAGGCCGTCAGTGACGACATTGCTAGAAAAATAAAAGCTCTTTCAGGTGAATAAACCTTTATTTTCTGCAATATAAACTGTGAATTTACCCTTCCAAATCTCCACGTCTTCTTGCAGCTTCTGGTAAACCGGAGTCGCAGACCAAACAAAGAAACCTCCGGGCCGGAGAACGCGATTCAGTTCCAGCAAAAGCCGTCCTCCTACAAAAAAACAAACAAACCTTAAAAAACAAAACAAACACAGTCATCGCCGGGAAACTGCCTACCGTCTGCGTGCCAAGGAACTCTGCACCTTGCACAGTGAACAAGATCAAACACGCCGCTCGGAAATGGCAGTCGCTTTGAACCCATGACGGCGGAGATGGCCGGAATTCCCCGCTCGAGGGCGAACTGAACTTGGGCCTCGTGCTCGTCTTTAGGAGCAAAAGACATTGCGATAACGTTTCGGTCGAAAAGATAACCTCCGAAGCTGGCAACTCCGCAGCCGACGTCTAGAATCACCCTCGTATGTTGTCCCCATCGGATTTTAGGCGCTGACTGGAGAAAGAATGTCGGGAAAATGAAAATCCTTGCCCACAAACAGATTTGAAATGACCCAAGCCAAGAAATCACCGACCTTTTGGATGAAATCGATGTAGTGGAGGGCGCCGTGGATGAACTGGGTCCCGCCACCGGGAAAAGTCAAATATTCTTCGGTCAGTTTGACCCAGTTTTGATGGCCCTTCACCTCCGCGAGCTTTGTGTGGGGTACGTTCTTGTACCAAATCTGCTCAGTCAACGACAAGCCATGTCTTAAACTACATTCGATCAACCGAAGAGTCAACGGCTTTAACTTTTCACGTTTTAGATCATCGTACCTTGTTCCTGCTGGTGGGCCAGGGGATGGGTCTTTTGTACCCATCTGGCAGTGGGACCAGGCAAGTGGGCCCCTCCTCCGGGCAGTGTCTTTCTCTGTGCTCGTAGTGACCTGTCCTGTGCACTTTCTTGAGCGCCTTCTCGTTGTCCAAACAGGGGATGTAGTCAAAGCCAGCTGTCACATTACAAAGTCGCCACGTGTACACATCTGGTTCTTCCTTCCTTCTTTCCTTCTCGTCTTCCGATTCGCCCGCCTGAGTCGACCATCCTCTCTCCGACTCCGTCGACTCCTTCAGAATCTCCGGCTGTTCCAACGACTTATCGCCCTCCGATTGCTCCGTCGGTTCTTGTTGCTGAATCTGATCGTCCAATGAGGTATGGTTTTCTGTTGTTGATTCATCGTTCGTGGTTGGGTTTGGGTTTTCTTGATCTTCTTTCAGTTGCTCAATGTTTTGTGAATCCTGATCTTCTTTCAGCTGCTGAATATTTTCTGATTCCTGGGGATTTTCTTGGATTTCAGATTCCAGGTGGTCACTCTGTTGTTCTTCCTCCGTTGGCGTTTCTCCGTCTTCGTCATTTTGATCTTTTTCATCATTTTGATCTTTTTCAATATCCTCTGAGTCCCCAGATTGATCGCTTCTCTGTTCTTGATCTTCGACGGCTTGTTTTGTATCAGGCTCGGAGTCTACATTCTCTAAGCTTTCTACGTTCTCCGTATCCTCTGTTTTTTCCTCTGAATCAGAAGCCTGTTCCTTACGAATCGAATCGATTTCATTCTCCTCGTTAGCCCTCTGTTTTTCCTCGGTTATCAATTCCCGCTGGCGTAGCTCTTCCCCCGCCGGCGTGGACTGCTTGCCGGACTCGTTGTCGTCGGTCCTTATGGAATGATCTGGAATATCGCGGGGCTCGTTAATAGCAACAGAGTTCGACGACGAAGAAGGATCGGAAACGGAATGAATGGGGGCGCGAGTAAGAAGAAGTGAATTAGAGTTGAGGATCCAGAGGCCAAAAACACAGAGGGCAACGAAGACGATGGTGGTTATGGTGGATGCGTAAGAACTGGAGGGCGTTCTCTTGCTGCTTCGCGACCTTCCATGCGGCATATTTGCAGAGAGCGGGAGAGAGATGTGTTGGGAGAGAAGACTGATTGAAATAAATGGCTGGAGAGAGACTCTCGAGAGATCCAGAGCAGGAAGAGGAAAACTATTGGCCAGGAGACCCCAGAGAAAACTTCGAATGAATGAGAATCGGCCACGTGGCTAAGGGCCAGGCCCAGCCAGCCCCGGGATTAGGCCCAAGCCCAACCTGAGAAGCATTGATTGATTCTGGTTTTTGTCAAAAACGATGAAATTAAAATGCAATTTGTTCACTAATTAAAATGAAATTAAAAGATAACCATATTTTTTGACATGTTAAGTTGTAATTAGTTGAATTAAAATGCAGCTACGGTATTAAAATTAAAATTATTAATTATAATATTTATTACATCAATTACATATCGACACGTTATAAGGTACGCTATGCTAAGAAGATAAATGCAACATTACCTTTCGCAGAACGATCAGTGTCAATAGCTAACTCTAATCCTAACATTCTATTGAATCCCAAAAAGGGGGGTTATCAGTAAGAATTAAGAAATTAAAGGTTGCCCTCGAACAAAGTTCATGATTTTGAAATTACAAAAAAAAAAGAGAATAACGAATAAACAATTATTTGTTTATGATAATTCCAAAATTGGAATCTTCATGCAGTCAATAATAAAATGCGTACATATATTTTATACTTTCCTGTTCGTAATTATTTCCTGTTCGGCATTTTCCATGGCGCAACCATAGAATTTAATTGACATTGACTTGAATTATGGTTTTGTTCCATCACCATAACTTACAGACGTTGATTTCTCGGCGAGAGAGAGAGAGATTTAGTGTTTCGAGTTTTGCTAAAACTGGAAAAGAGAAGTCGAGATGAACAGCCTGAGCAGGCGAAAATGGAGGAACAGATGCTTCTCTTCTTCGTGGGCTCAATAACGACTTCGGGATTCGTGCCTTGTTCTTGTCTTTCCTTCTGCCATCATAATTAGTGAATTCTCTGGTTCAGCTTTAAAAGGCCATTTCATTAGGGTTCTTAGAACCGTACTCTCTCGCTTCCTTTCTCTCTCTAGAAAACAGATGTCTGTCTGGAGAAACTCGGAAGAACAAACACACGGCTCGAGACGACGACAGTACCTACATTTTTGGAGCTCCAAGTTTTCATCTCTCCAAAAAACAACCACCCTTTTTGAAGATCAGTATAATTCATATGATGTAAGATGATTTTTTAATTCTTTAAGGAATTGAATCCTGAAAATTTCAGTCGCTAAAAAATACCAACTTTGTAGAGACACCAGACATCCACAGTATTTATTTCACACACGTGATGAAAAAAAGACTCGTACTTCACCGTTGACACGTTCGTTTTCTGATGCCCTGCGAGAGTGGGAACTACAGGAATTGAATTTCGCGATCTGCTGCTGGTAAATTACTAAATATTGGGTGGATTTAGGCCACGAATTTTGGAAAAAGTTAAGGCATCAGCATTATTTAGCCAGCCTGTAGTAATAAACAGCTGACAATGACTCCATAACCTCAGTGTTTGTCCTCATTTGCTGACACTGTACATTGCCAAGCACTATTCCCCACTTCGAGGTTGCAACCATATTTTCACATTGATATGGCTTAAGCTTTTGGCAATATTTTAGGGTTGTACTAGATGTTATTTGAGACATGTGACGATAAATGGTTTATACTAGTGATTATGCTGCCACTTTAGTACGGTGTTTCGGAATAGAAACAAAAACGAATGTGTTTGTGTGTGTGACGACTTAATATTCTGTTATACTCGATTCAGATATTGCACTAGAAATTAACATAAAACAAGCGATATTATGCCTAATGTTAGGACAACAATATTACTGCCCACCAAGCGTGTTCGCATTTGATGCCGAGTAATCAAGTAGTTCATCCATGCACAAGACACAATTAATGCTTTCTGAAACAAGTTTTAGAAACAGGTTGTTGTCAAATTGTCTGTTTGGATAGAAACAATCAAGATCAAGGCTGTCAATAAGAAGAACACACACAACACCCATGTCAAAAATATAAAAGAAAACAGAAAAAAAGGATGGCGAGCAGACAGGTAGAAGAAAATGGTGAACAGTATTGGTGTCAGCTGAGATGATAAGGGAGGAGAGAGAAGTTGTTTTCACGTTAATGTAAGCTAAGTAGTCTACTGATAAATTGGGTAATTTACCTACCAACAGATACGTTTGCACATACTGTATATTATTTTACATTTTTGATTTCTTAACTTTAATTTCCATTACTAATCGATTGTTTGATGCTTTATAGCGACGATGAATTTACTTTCCCACATATAAGGACCACCAACTCTTCTGGCTGTCCTCATTTTCACATTCTTGGAGGTAAAAACATCGACCCAATGCGAGAGAAGCAGTTAGTGAGTCAACTCGCCCAAGGCCGTGTTTAGCGAACATTGTTAACCATTAATGCAACATCATTCTTCGTTTATTTATCTTCGCTCTTTCTTTAATGAAAAGAATCAGTTCTTATTTTATAAAAACTATCAAGGCAAAATCCCATTGCATTATTGGTACGAGATATGACCGGATCAGACCACGTTCACTTTTATAATATATATTCATTTGTTCGTTCAAGTTACTAATCATGTTACATAAGATGATCATATAAAACCTAAAAACAATCGAAGGGGTAGGGAAATAAAGAGTAAAGTATTAGGGTAGGTAGGGTTTAGCCAAGAATATTTCTTGCTCACAAAAGACCAAGCATAGACGTGGTGGTGCATGATGATGATCGTATCCATAGGCCACTAGATCACGAGTGGGATTTTGGGACCCACGATATGAATGCTGGGTTAGGGTTTTGAAAGGGACAAAGTAGGGTCCAGTGATCTACATCTCCCCAAGAGGAGACACGCCATTGTTGAATCTCAAACTCAAATTCCAACGATGGAACAAGCTTTGTTTCTTTTTCTTCGCGATGAAAGGCAAAGTCTAATTGGTCGCGTTCTTCCCGAAAAATTCAACGAACGTGAATTCTCCGGCGAAGCCATCGTCTTCTTCCGATGAGCTGAGACAAGCTAAGGTTTCACCACGTTTGTAGAAATACTGGGTTTTCTGTTCAACGTTCTAATCCAATCTGTTTGTGTACTGTCGTTTCTTCTCAACAGTTGCTGGTGATGATAAACCATTAAATGTTTTACATGCGTGTTTAATCTTTAATATTTGATAAGCCGGCAAATCTGCGCAGCCGTTGGATTCGTCAAAGTAGAGATTAGATTGGTGGCAGTAAATAGAGAGAGAGGGATGAGTGATCGACGAGGAAGAACCACAGGAATAGAGGGAGTGGTTCAGAGCGCAAAAAGATAAATCGCTTGTCAGAAAAGAAATTCAGGTAAAATAGATGAAGAACTGAGTAGATTTTAGAGAGAAGGATGAAAGAGAGGTTTTAGAGAGAGAAGGATGAGTTCAGGGGACTTGAATTGAGTTCAAAGCATATGAGAGAGAGAGAGAGAGACATACCGGCGTTTCAGGCGGGGCTGCCCTTAAATGCTTTTCACCATAAACAAGAGAGAGAGAACCAGGAAAAGAAGAAGAAAAGGAAGAATTTTCTCTCTCTACCTTCCGCAAATACCTCTTCGGCTCTTTCAAGGCAAATCTGCTTTTCATCCTTAGAAAACGAGAAAAAACCTACAACAGACACTCATTCGAGCAACATTTCCAAGAAGGAATCATAGGTTTACGAGCTTTTCCTCTTCCTCTTCTTCCCCAAATTAAACCTAGAAAGATTGAAAAACCCGTCTGCTCCAACGGAGCTTCTAATATGGATTTTCTGTCAAGTCGAGTCCTTGGTCAGGTTTAGCGGTAAAATAATGGGTTTGAGCGGCGAAGATGTGCCATCTTCCAAAAGCTTTGAGCTTTGGCAGAATCAAAATATCTACTCATCCGAAGCCCGTCCTCGCTGGAACGGCCTGAATAGCACCGATGAGTCTCCGGCTAGATCAACTTTCACGATGACGATGTCGGCCGGCGTAGCTCTGACGAGTTGCCAAGACTGTGGAAATCAGGCGAAAAAGGACTGCCCTCATATGCGATGTAGAACTTGTTGTAAGAGTCGAGGGTTCGACTGCCTTACGCACGTTAGAAGCACTTGGGTTTCGGCTTCGAAGCGCCGTGAGCGGCGGGATCAGCTCGCCGTTGATGTGCAGAATCACGGCCGCGAAGAGAAGTCGAAACGACACAGAGAGCTCCCATCTTCTTCCTCGGGTACAGTTTACTGGTTGACGAAATCCTATCGACTTCACAGCCATTCTTTTTCTGTTCTTAGTTCACTGTTTCCGAAACCCTATTTGATGGACGACGATAAACTATCTATTTTGATTAATTTTCAGCTAATACATCACGTCGTAAAAATGGGTCCTTTCATTTGGTTTTTCAACGTCTGAACTGAGATATGACGGCGAAGAAATTCATTCTCTCGTTGTCTATCTCCGAGACTCTCTTTCGGCATCTGTACTTGGTAGAACCGTAATATTCTATTGATTTTACATGTTCTATATCTCAATGCTTGATTCGAGAATTTCTGGTTGAATTGTGAGCTTAAAAGTACTATATTTTTTTAGGGTTTGCAGAGGAGTCAGCTTTTCCGGCAGAAGTGAATTCGTCGGCGGTTTTCCGGTGCGTTCGAGTGAGCTCAATGGAAGATCCAGACGATCAGTTTGCGTACCAGACGGCTGTGAACATCGGCGGCCATCTTTTCAAGGGTATACTCTACGATCAAGGGCCGGAAACGGTAAATTACATTGCCGGCGCCGGGAGTGGGCTCCAAGCGCTTAACTTCACCGCCGGATCTACAATTCCGGCATCGGCAACGATCACGAGTGGAGATGCTGCAGTTGATTTATTTGATCGATCTTTATACCCTACTCCTATCAATAGTTTCATTTCTGGTACACAATTCTTCTTTCCACCAAGATCTTGAGACAAAAACACAAAAAAAACAAAATCATAACCGCCATTGATGACCTGGTTTGCTCTTTCTGCAAATGACAGACAATGTTGTAGAATTCTAGTTCACCATTGAAGTAATGGGTTGGTCTTGTTCCTGGGTTCCGCCACGCTTTTTGAAAAATGATTGAAATATAGGTTTCTTTAATCGGAAAAATCGTCAAACAACTCGGGTCTTTCAATTTCTGGCCAGATCTTCTGAGATTTGGGATTAACCCATGAACTGTTTACAAGAAACAGCTTCTGAAACAGAACAGGTCTCCGGCATACAATTCTACGGTTTTAAGAATACTTCTCTCGAAATTTTTTCACGTTTAAAGTCTGTTTCTGTTCATTCTTCAATCCCTGAATCGATGAAGTGGGCTTAGAAGATAAAAATGGAAACTTTGTTGGCAACGTGGGAGATCGAACGTGGTTTGCAGAAGAGAAATAGTGATTGGGTGAAAGGCTTCAATCAAACAGAATGATTGAACCCATGGTCTGACCCTCCGCACGTTCTCTTCCTTTTTGTGCATTCATTTCTTCTTTTTCACACTCAGTTTTCTGATTAATTTAATTTAATTTAATTTAATTTTGTTTTGTTTTCTTTTGGTTATTTCATCATCATCTGCTCTTCACTGTTTGCAACAGTTCTTTGGATTCGGAATCACTTGATTAAAATTCTCGTGGGTGGTTCATCTTCATTTGTTTGAAGCTGCATTGCATTTGACTTTTTTAAATCTCTCTCTCTTGATCCAACTCTGGACTTGGATGAACAGACCAATGGATTGTCTCCTTTTCTCCATCAAAAGTTCAATAGACAGGTTTTCGGACGAGTTGATCAAATGTAGCACCATCCACAACATAAAACACTTGAACTACACTCTTAATTCAGTCCCATATCCAACAATTTTCAAGAGAAATTCAAAATCATCGATGAACGGAAGCTCGGGGCTTACCCTTGATGGAATTCAAGTGCTGGGTCACAAAGATTACTCCCATCACAAGTATGAGACACCCCACCAGAGTGCTGAAAAAGAGCGCCCCTGGCTGTCGGGTCTGGACAAAGGCGTAGATCCCGCTCGAGCTCACGAGAATGAGGTCATTCAGGCCGTCGTTCGAGAAGTCTTCACAAATGATGGCGTGACTGGGCGAAGACGGAAGATCGACGGTTGCTAATACACTTCCTCCGGGAGATATCACGACAGCCTCTTGATCGCCTGCCGCCAGGATCATTTCTTGATTATCATGTACGCGGAGGGATATCGCCTTTAAGGTGGGGACCACCATCCCATTTTCCATCAGTCCCGAAGGAGATGGAAGATTTGACCACGTCGCCCCTGTCGAAATTTGCCATTGCCAATCGGCGCCGTGCCCATGCAAGCCGGGAGAGTAAGAAGTTACCTGAAACATTCAATTTTATTGGAAAATAATAACAAGATAACATAACTTTTAAGAATTCTAATAGTTTATAGAATAATACTAAGTTTATTTTCTTGACATATTTTTTATTGTACACTCTAACGTGTCGAGTTGTAATTGGTCTATTTAAACTGAAATTAATATATTACAATTAAAATAATTATTTATGATATTTATTGTACCAATCGCAACTCGACGCGCTAAAAGGCACGCTAAGAAATTAAACCTAATATTACCTTAATTTATAAAAATTAAGTTCATTTAGAATCAAAGTATACCTCTCCTCGGCTTGTTAAGAAAACAACATCGCCATGGCTTCCCTTACGATGCCGATGACCATCGTTTTTGGGGATTAGAATTGGAGTAGCTACTTCCAAAGAAGAGACATCTTGGGTTCGACCGTATTGAGAATATTCTCCATATTGAAATAAGTTGAAAGGAGAATGATGACAAATCGATGCATTAAAGAGTCGTTCTCGGATCGGAACACCAGAGGTCGCAACAGCCCAACAAGGTTGAAGAACTTCCATCGATCCACTGATTACAGTCTTCTCAGCGCCATTGCCACCAACAGCCTGATTAATGAGAGGAACTTCTATTAAATAGAGAGATTTTCCATAAAAATGCCAACTCAGATACATAAACTTGAATTATCATGAAGTTGAATGGTAGATATTCAAAAGAGATAAGTAGGATAAAGCAATACCTACAGAGGAATGTCCTAGAACGATGGCTAAAAATTACATAAATATATAAGCATATGAAGTTAACAGGATATCAATATGCACCTGAACATGATCTAGGACACCATCCCCATTTATATCAGCATGAAGGCCACCTTCTTGAAGATGGAGCTGGAATGTTTGAGAAATTTCAAAAAATGCCTTCTTCATATAGTAACAAAATATGAACTAAATGTAATTGATTAATTCAAGTGGTAAACAGACTTCAGCAACTGTATTCAATTATTAAGTAGAGTTAAGAAGATTGGTGACTTGAGAAAATTTGAGGCTGCAATAAAAAAGCTATGACAACAAAACTAGAAAACACATAAGATTTTTTTCTTTTTCAAATCTTTCCAGTTTTTCAAATTTTGATTTAAAAAAGACAGATTCTTAAAAAAGTATGAAAACACAGTGTAAAATACACATTTTTTTCTGAACAAAATTAGCAGAGAGGTTTTCGTGTACTTTTTAGTTCAAAAAATTATAAATCGTTCACCTTGCAAAGAGTTCTTCCAGATGGCAGATGAACAGCTTCAATTCCTTCCTTTTGATGGGCTACAACAACATTGGGGAGCCACCAAAGTTTTGTGTAGTTAGTTATGGTCGGAAGATAAGGTGTTGGCTGCATCAAATGTGTAATAAAGTTTAGCATAGTACCCATAAATGTGACAATGATGATGTAGGATTTTCTCACCTTTTTAGATTTTGCTGAGCCAACAATATTTGCAGCTTTTCCTATAATATTTGAAATCCTTTTTGTAGAGTCTTTCCCAGGGGGATGATTTTCTTCTGGCTTGTTAAAAGGGTAATTCACAGTCTTCCCAGGCATTTTCTTCAATGTTTTCCTCTTATGCCGCCTAAAGTGTGCTAATTTCAACATTGTATCTTCTCGCCTATCCTGAAAAAAAATTAGCACAGGTGTGATTAACATCATCCACACGCTCAATGAAAAGAGAAGTGAGGAATAACTTACCCAACGATGTGGCATAATTCCTAGAATTGACTCTCTGAAATCCCTGCATTCAAACTATATTCGGAAAACTTCAAAATGTGAGACAAGAATAAAAGAAATTTTGAAAATCAAATAAAGATAATAGCTATTCTTCACAATCAAGAAAAAAGAAAGCACCACAGATTGAAAAATGCCACAGTAGAGGAAAATCAAACATATTGATGATTCAAGACATCAATCACAGGATTTTTGAGGATTTTACACAATAAATAATAAATTAAACTAAATCTCCAGAGTTTAACGTGTTGGGTAGCTAAAAAATAATTTAGTAAACAAAATAGTTCATAATCAGAAGCTCAGTAGCAGCAATGTTTTAGTTGTTTTTCCCATTATTTATAAAAGATTGTAATTTCGTGAGAGAGAGAGAAAAAAAGCAGAATTTTGATTCACAAATAATCTATCAAAAAAATTCAGGCATTGCCTGACTTTATCACAATATAAAAAATTGTTTCCTAACATGCATCAAAGTTTACCTCTCCAGGATGACGACTGTTCAATGAACTAACATCAAGCTTGTAATTATGCTGAGGGATTAGTAGTGAGGCATCTGAAGAATGTGCTTCAATATTCTAAACCACAAAAATGATGAAATCAGTCAGAGGAGAACAATTAATGCTACACTGACAATTTAGTGTGCATAAAAACTCATCCTCTCAGCACTTTACATCACTACGTCGAATTTGACACATTTGCATTTGGAACATATACTGGTATGTTTGAAGAAGTTTGGAATATAATCAACGCATAATCTAACACATTATACAGCAGAATTACTAGAGTTATCAACTTCCAAAAATTAAAAGATATTTCATATGAAAACAGGCAAGGGTGAAATGCGTTAGATGAATCACCTCATTCTTCCTGCTCCATCGAAGTAAACCAGATTTACCAGCGAATGCATAAAGTGCAAAATGCCGTAAATCCACTGTCCCAGCACTTTCAGAAGCCTGAAAAGAACTAATTAATCACATTTAGAGACAATCCACGACAGAAATTGAAAAAAACAGGACGCAGACCAGCTATAACTCATGCTATACAACTCATTCCAGAGTGTGATGTTTAAGCATAAGCATTTTTACCACTTTGAACAAATGCGTGTAGGGGTAATACAAACATCATTTGAAAAACTAATGAAAAAGAATTAAAATAAATTAATCTGTTTTCAAGATTCAAGACAAATGGCGAACTTAAAAGATCAAAAGAAAGGCCCCCAGCTGAACTCATATAACAGTTAGCCATGCTTAGAAGTCTATGTTTAGATAATAGAACCACATCTTCTTTCAATGACTTTGTACAAGTAGAAACAAGTAATAGTCTATACTACAATTAACAAATCAGACCTCTTTTTCAGTAGCACTTCTTCGATGCTGCTCAGCCTTTTTTTCTGCCATCCCGAATTCTTCAAAAGGATCCATGAAAATCTGAATATAATAAATCAAAGTTTCATAAAATGTTCTTTAAAGATATGAAATTGAAGAGAGCTGAAAAATTAAATGCAGTTTCTTAACAATTGTTGTTAACACTATACTATCCATTATTATAACAGACAACAAACAATAGACAAACTCACTATTACATACTCAAATGCAGCAAAACGTTGCAGGCTATGGTGAATGAACATACAAAACCCAAAGTTTTTTGAGAACATACATGAGACTGCATTTCCATTCGTCCACCAACAATTATCAACCCCGAGTCCCCATGCTTGATAGTATAATTGCTTATCGAGATTGCTATCTCTCGATGGTGAACATTACGCGGAAAGTCATCCTGCCAAGAAGTGTTAAGAATTAGAAAATTCTTACTGAAAAAAATTGTAATCTTAAACGAATCAAAAAATACTAATTACTTCGTAGACATACCTGCAAATTTTTTTCCCATAGCTTTTTTAGATTGTGATCAAAACACATCACTGACCAACCAGATGTAACGACAACAAGAACCTGTGTCACTCTTTGTCCAGGTTTGACATGTCTGTCAATGACACCCGTGGCCATAGCCACAGGGCGTCTCCCAGATGAAACACGAACCTTCTCAGGCAATAGGGAGACCTTAGTTATCACACGGGCATGGTTATATCCCTCGTCCACTCTCTTACTAAGTGGTTCCAAAACCTGAGTCATCCAGCATAGTTTATAAGCGATGACACTTTCAGACAATTACTCACAAGTTTTCCCCTTAATAACCATGAAAGTCAGTACAAACAGAGGCGAAACAACATATTCAACCAATGCAAACCTAAAATCGACAAAAGAGGCAGCATATGACCTGAATTTCAGCATCATGTGTGGCTACAAGAACCTCCTTCTTCCCATCTCCATTGAGATCGGCGACAATGGGTGGAGGAAGACGATCACCTTCGAACTTAATTGGATATTCATCAGTGAGATGCACCCAAGCTTCCCTAAACGAGAAATCGCCCTCATGCTGAAATTGGAAGCAACCCAACAATCAATTTCAACTCTTAAAGCTTAAAAACACAATAAATCAATCAGCACCCGCGTAGAAACCATAAAGTCAGCTAAAAAAATGGAAGTCGACTCTCCAAAAACATAAGCAACTAAGGAAAAAGTGAAATCACTGCGAAAAATTAAGTTTTCTAAAAGCACTAAGGAAGAAGAATGAGCAGAAAGAAGTGGATAGAGCTGAGGAACCTGAAGGGAGAAGAAAATAGCAAAGGCCGAGAGCATTAAAATTGCCAAATCTCTCTTCCTCATGCTGTAAAGTTTCTGAAATATGCTTCAGTGCCTCTTGAAAATGATTCCGATCGGAAATCCCCCCGGAAATATCAGAAAGGAACGCCGCTTCGATGGCGAACCAGAGCGAGGAAGGGAATACAAATCAACAGAGAAATAGGTCGCCTACACGTAGTTCAGAGAAACGTCAACTGCAAAGCTATCTACATGTCGTTTCTTCATGTGGCGGGCCTGGCGGCATGTCATTACTCTCATCACCAATCCTAGCTCGCCGCGTGTAATTATCTTCCCCCTACTCGTATAGCTAAGGAAAAGGAAAGGTAATTACGAGACCAAGGAAAGGAAACCGAACCAAATTGGGGGTATCGATTCGGTTCGGTTTTCTATTACTATCTGTTCGGTTTTCCCCTACGAAGCTCTTGGTTATCTTTTTCGACCGAGTTTAATTTAATTGTTTTCCTATTATATAATTTGTCTTCTACCCGAGTTAAATTAAAGTAGCGGGTCATTTATTATTTAAATTCTAAAATATTTAATCTCCGAAAATGTAAAAGGAAATCTAAAATTAAATATTAAAAAAAGAGTCAAAAGCAATGTCTATAAATCCAACGGTGGAGATGAGGAGAGCATTTCAGGTAAGATGACCCTCGTTTTGGTTTAGCAATCCCGTCCTACGTTGCATGAGAATCTGCGGGATTGATTAAGAATGGTGGCAGAAGCGTAATTCAAGCCTAATACATGGCCTTTTTCTACTATATAACGTATTTAATTTTCGTCTGCAACTTCTCTGTTCTGATACGTTTTAGAGAGAGAGAGGAGATGGCGGGGGAGGAGAGGCTCGTTATCAGTTGCCACACCGTCGAGGCCTGGATGGAGCAGCTCGAGAAGGGGACTGATTCCAAGAAACTGGTAATCGTTTTCTGGCCCTGAAAAGCGTTAATTCCAATTCTCATTCTGGCTGTAGTGGTGAAATAATGGAGGTTTGATGGCGATTCTGTTTTGTTTATCTTATTGTGTTCTGGGTAGTTTGATTGATGTTTTATGGATTACGATCCTTGTGTTTACGATGGAGTTGAACAACCCTTTGATCGCAAAGTTTTTAGAACGTGGGTTGGATTTTCCCTGATTTTTCTGAGTTACTGGTATTTACATGGCGAAGAATGAACCAGCCCGATAGAAGGAGGAGAGAGACAGAGAGAGGGAGAGATTAAACATGAATTCATGTGTGAAATGGAATAAAAAGAAAGAGTAAAGGAAGTGGTGGGGCTAATCTTTAAAGTTGAAGGTCCCAGCATTTGTAATTATCTTCAATCACGGCTTTTCGGGGATGAGGAAGAAGAAAAATGTCTGAGTTTCTAGGGAGAGATAGAGATTATTAGCATTAATTCGCCTCTCAAACTGACGCAGATTGTCGTCGATTTCACTGCATCGTGGTGTGGACCATGCCGTTTCATTGCGCCTTTTCTGTCATCGCTGGCTAAGAAATTTCCAGAAGTGACATTTCTGAAAGTCGATGTAGACGAACTCAAGGTATATCAGCTGCTCTTTCTAATTCTCTCAACAAATCCTCCATAGCCATTTGTTTCTTGATTTCTCTGATAACTTTCTGCACAGTCTGTCGCTCAAGATTGGGCAGTGGAGGCAATGCCCACTTTCATGTTCCTCAAGGAGGGGAAAATAGTGGACAAAGTTGTCGGAGGAAAGAAGGACGAGCTGCAGCACACTATAGCCAAGCACACTGGTACAACTTCTGCCTGATATTATTGAATTCACTGTCTGAATTTACTCTTCTAGATCTGTACTGAGAGTCAAATTCTCCATTGTTATATCATATCTGCTCTGCAATTTCAGTAATCTACTACATTGTCATCTTCTTCTCCAATTTTTCATAGATGATTACTGTTTTTGGGAGATAATACATAGCTTTTAATGTTGGAAGAAATGTTGTGTTTTTAGATGACAAATAAACCAAGAATGCTCGGAAAAGATAACATTAAGATTAGATTCAAAAACAGACTGAAACTGGGGATGCTCCCCTACAACACAGAGAGAAAGAAATCACCATTGATCTCATTTCTCAGCGCCTATTCCTGGTTAAAATGCCAGGAGATGGTGCTTTAAACACACCCTTAGGACCTCATTTGATGAGAACCCACAAACTCTACTTCCTACAATCACTATTCCACTGTTGCAATTTGACTATTGACTGGCTTTTAAAATCTAAAACACAAAACAGATTCTACCTACTCTGTCGACTTTAGTTTTTTCTGTATTTTCTTTGCTTGTTTCTCTTGCTGGTGCCTGGTAGTGTAAAAGTTAGGCAGCTTGCTTCTCCTGATTTAGCCCTTCTAATTTGGATGCATAGTTGTTGAGCTTGTAGGAGCACAAACAGCTTCAACTGATAGTCTTTTCAATACATTTGGACAAGGGTCTCTTTCGAAGTTACTGTTCGATATCACCACTGCACATCTCTGCTTTCCCACACAATTCTGCACCCAAAAAAAAAACTCAATCTAGCTATCGATCTAATAAAGGCAGATGAAGTCAGTTTTTTATGATTAACGTACCTTTTCTAAGATGGAATGAGAGGCCGGGGCGTGGCAGATTCCCTGCTGGAAACTCCCACAAGTCCCGACCGGAGTTCCGAAGCTGGCGAATTTTATCGAAGATATGGAGTAGCCATTGTTACACCTAAGGTGAACCTTTGGCCGGTGAAATTCTTCCGATTTTCCATAACTTTCAATCTGCCATTTCTTTAAAGTCGGATGATACTCAGCAACATCGGCACACACACTCGTCACGGATCTTTTCACAAGAGACACTCTCGAAGGATTCCCTCCAAGCTCTTCAAATAACACGAGTAGATTTCGGGTTGGCTTCAACCAAGATCGCGGAACATGGTACCTAGAGATGATAAATAGTTCATAGATTTTATATCGATGAAATTATGCAACTTTTTTTTCGATACTTATGATTTTATGCAGATGAATAAGTTACCATCTTTGTGTTGGTTGGCCACAGCCTAGCTGGCATTTCAGAGGTCGATACGTGCCGGCATAGCTGCATGCATTGCAATCACCGGTTGCAAAAGCGGTCCAATATCGACCAATACTCTGCCCGTTAATCCATATTTGGCCCTTTCCCATTCCCTCCATGTCCAAAGCCAATGGCTCGTCTCCTTCCAAGGAATCGAAATAGGCCTGAATATTCGATAGAGATCAAAGTGAGACTAAATTCCAACTTGAGCTCGATTTAATTTCATCGAATTTTATGAGACCTTATGCCAAGTGAGAGGCTGCTGACGTTGCACAGCCAATGATCCCATCATCCACTCGACCGAAGAAATGCTATTCGGTGAAACAAGATTCAGAGTCTCTCCTTTCAATCCAACCTTTTTCGATTTTTTTCCACGTCGAGAAAAACACGTTAGAAAAGATTCTCGAAATGAAAATGGCGATAAATTCGGAGGCGAGGATGAAAACCTGGTAAGTCCATTTTTGCCAAGAAAGGTCCCATTTTCCTTGGCTAAGTCCATGAAGTGCGACTGGGCCGAGGATTCCGGTATTCCACGTCTCGAAGTGTCCCCCGACGTTCTGCGAAAAAAAAACAAGATAAATTAGCATCCATTCGAAATCAATTTAGACATATATGTATAGGAATAGCCATCTAGGACAAAAATTTTGCAAAAACGCACAGGCAAACCAACAGCAACGCTCAGCAGTGCGATTTTGTTCGTTCCAGCCCGTAAATTGACCTTACTTCTGTAAGTGAATCGCCTATTCGATCTCGTCCCAAAAGCCGAACCTGTGGCAGAAAACGGCTGTTTATTCTATGTATTCAGCTGAAAAAAATACAAAAAATTAACAGAAGAATGAAGCTATAGAAAGCACCTGAAAACTGGCCGTTGATGAAGACATGAACGGCATGTCCGAATGATTGAACGATCAGAGTCGGGAGCTCTCCTCCATGCAGGAAATTTTCGTTCGAACCGATTTCAATACTGAAAAACATCGTAAAATCCATAATTCTTGCATAATTCAATGTGTAACGATAAAATCTCGAAAATTAGTCGATATGAAGAGATGGTCTCACCTTGTTATGTACCATAAATAATCGCTAGTGTCTCGAGTGACATTGATCTGTTCCAAAAGACCACGAGTCGTCATGGTCGAGCTATCGTCCATGGCAAAAGTATCTTCATCATAACTTTCCCAAGAGAGCATGGGAGAATTTGTAGGCAACATTTCCATCTGGGTGGTCTGAACTCCAACCTAGAGAGAACAATTGGCAATTTTTTCGATCAAAATCGAACAATTCACTCGAGTAATTTGCTCGAAGACTCGTAAATCTTTTAAAAAAAGGTATGCACCTTTGCCGTGTTGAAGACTGCATTTCGACAATCGGGGAGAATGCTGATCGACCATGGAGGTAAGTTGTAATGCGCTTTGTTGAACATGACTCTCGCGGCCAATTTGGTATCGTAGTTTGCAAGAAAAGCCGCACAATTTCCCGATTCGGACGAAAATACATGAGCCTGGAAAATATTACGATTTCGGTTAGAAGTTGATCGGGCTTAGAGATTCGAAGTTGAAGTGAAAACCTGCTGATAGGTCCCTAAGGAAGTAATAATCGGATCCGCCGAAACTAATGCTTTTTCGCACATCTTGACCGCTCGATGAAGCTCCTTCAAGTGACCATACTTGGGTTGCCGGAGCATACCTGTTACTCATGAAAACTAGAATCAGTTTTCTAGTTTTTTGGTGAAACTATAAACAGTTTCTGGCCTTGTTGGCAAATACTTGTGATTATCTATAGGTTCTTGAAGCATCAAAACAGCAAAACTTGAAGTTCTCACCATATTCATCGATCGGAGCATCGTAATCGTAACTGGTAGTGATGAACGGTCCTCCTGCAGTTCGTCCGAAGTTGGTCCCACCATGATACTGCACGAACAGAAATTCAGGATAATCTTATGACATTAGTCCAAAATCAAACAATAATATGAAATGAAGAGAAAGAAATTCTTACACAAATTTGGAAAATCCAAAAAATCTACTAATATTTAGATCTAATAACCTGACCTGATCCATTAACGTGCTCGGGAGAAGCAAGTTTCGATCTTTTGGTTGATCGTTTTCCTATGTTTCATCATACTCTTTTTGTTTTTTTTTTCGATAATTTGGGGAGGCTATCATATTCCAAAAGTATTTGAGCCAAAATGACTTGAACAGAAACAAACCATGTAGTAGTTAATATAGGAACCGCCTTTCTGCACGAATCGAGCAACTGCGAATGCCAAATCCTGGACGGGTCTCCGGTGGATCGGCCCGCCGAACTCCGAGAACCTGTGCGCGTTAGAGAGAGAGAGTAGTTAAAAATGGATATTGAAGAAATGAAAAAGGAGAAAGCATGGAAAATTGATGCATTTTTTACCACCCACTCCAAGCCTCTGTCCACATTGTAGGCTTGTAAGGTTTATTGGGAGAGAAAGTATCACAGTAAAACCCATTACATGTATTTATCTGTAAAAAAACAAAAAACAAGAACACTGTTCATCAAATCTTACTGAAATTGAGATTAAAAGGAGGCGTTTAATGGAGAAACAGAGCTCACCACTGGATCTGGGGCGTCTTCTTCCTTGCACATTACCCATGGGACTCCGGTTCCTAATCCGACCGCCATGTTTGCAGCCCAGTTCATGTAGTTGTGGCCGGAGCTCCCCAGTGATTTGCTCTGAGCTCCATATTCATTCTCAATCTGCATTTACAGCTCTTGGATTTTAAGTTTCATTTCTTGCATGTATTTGATTCTCGGAGAGATTTACCTGAGAGAGAATGATGGGTCCACCTTGTGACTCGAACAAGTTCTCGCTTTTCATCAGACCCACAATTTTCTCTGTAAATCCCTGCATTGCTCTCTGAAACGCCGAAAATGGGGCAAATTCTCAGCAGTTTCTTGGGGGAAACACAGAATTTGTTCTTGGAGAAATGATGATGAAGAAGAAGAAGCACCTTGAAGGGTTCATTGTCTGTTCTGAAGCTAATTCCTGGAATATATTTCAGCCAAACGGGAAACCCTCTGCATGGAACACCAAAGAAAATCAAACCCTTCATTTCTCCTGAAATCCAAAGAGCTAGAGAGAGAGGGATTAAGAGAGAGAAAAATGGCATGGGTACCCGAAATTCCACTCTGCACAGACATAAGGACCGATGCGAAGATTTGCGTAGAGCCCTGCCTTCTGAATCGTCTTGATGAATCTTACCAGGTCGTATCTCCCTTCAAAATTGTACTGAAATCCATAAAAATAGAGGAAATAAGCACAGAGAAGCACAGAGAGAGCTAGAATAAGAACTAAGCTTCCATTGAAGTAAAAAAAAATGGTGGGTACAGCTCAACGCACATTGCCAGGGGAAGGCTCGTGAACATTCCAAAAAACATAGGTTTCAACCACGTCAATCCCTCCATCTCTCGCCTTCTCTATCAGATCTTCCCACATCTACAAACACAGTTAAAATCTCAAAAAAACCAGACCAAGAAAAAAAAACCAAGTTAGACACCGAAATGAAGAAGAAGATGTTGATGATTTCTGTACATCAGGAGTGCTTCTAGGGTAATGTATGGAGCCAGAGAAGAGGATTCGCCTTTGCCCGTCAATAACGATGGCCTTCTTATCATAACTAACACTACATTGAACAAGCTGAATACCCAGAAACCAAATTAAACCCGAAATCAAAACCAACTTGAAAATTGAGTTCTTCCCCATTTTTCTATCCTCAGAGATGAAAAGCTCTGTTCGGATGAGAGCTTATGTAATGACCCTAAGCTGAAATGTGG
The DNA here is from genome assembly GCA_003255005.1 of Begonia fuchsioides. Lineage (NCBI taxonomy): Eukaryota > Viridiplantae > Streptophyta > Magnoliopsida > Cucurbitales > Begoniaceae > Begonia > Begonia fuchsioides. The sequence continues at coordinate 155,025 of QAOC01041569.1, read as the reverse complement.
CAGAAAATGGCAGAAGAGCTCATTTCCTGCTTCGACAACGCATTCCTCAGCTCTCGCTTCCGAGCAAAGCAAATTTATAGCTGGTTATAAGGAAACGTCTGGTTGATACCGTTTTCTCTCTCTCTAAAAAGCACAAGTTTTCTCTCTCTAGAAGTCACAGGTGTTGAGGAGCAATCACGCCGCGGCTGTGACGTGAGCTACAAAACCAGGAGAAGCACGAGACCAGGGCAAATCGCAAAAAAAAAAAATTGCAGGGTTTTATGAATTAGTGATTATTTTAAAACCACAGATTTAATATAGAATGATGCTGTGATTATGATGTTTTCTATTTTTCATACCTTTTGTCTGGCAATTCAGAGACTGGTTTGACCGAGTACCTACGAGATTACGAATCGTACATTATGCTTGTTTTTTCTGTGTTTTACGATGAACAAACCGGGAAATTTTCAGTCTTTAGCTCTCTCTCTCTCTAGCAGAGGAAGGAGGAGAGAGAAAAAAGGTAAATGAAGATGGCGAGAATGGGTGTAAGTACGTTCCCACATGGTTTGGTGAGGGTGGCGATGGAGTTAGTGGCCAGAGTTTGAGTCTTTATCTCCTTTTGTCTGCTTCCATTACTCATCAATGGCGGAGATGGCGGAGCATAACGGAAAGGAACCCTATGCGGATGGGCCCTCCCCCTCGGCTCTTACCCTACTTTTGCTTAATACCCTCCATTAAGCTCAGTGTCTCTTGCAATTAATTATAGTTAAAACAATTAATAATAATACGAAATATATCTCTCTAAATCAATCATGGATAATTCTAATTTTAATTAATTATAGTATGTTTTTATTATACATACTATAATATTAAATACTATACTAAAATATCAAATATTAATGTTAAAATAAATATTAAAATTAATTATATTATTTTTTATTCATTGATGGCTTAGTTAAAATCATCGATGTTTAACAACTCAACTTATAAATAAGAACATGAATTTAGCTTGCTCATCTTTAATTTAACAATGAAATTAAAAATCTAACCCGCACAACTTAATGTCAAGTCTAACTCGAGTATGAACAAATATGAGATTGAGTTATTATAAATTTACTCTCATGTCATACATTTAGACCTATTGTCACGTGATTTGATCAATTTAAATATATAATGAATAAAAATAAAAATAATTATTTATTATTTGAATTAGTACAATCACTTAGCAATGCATCGGAAAGCATGACAAGCAAATATGACAAAAATATAACTCGACACTAACTGATACGAGATTAAATTGATAATAGTTTTATGAAGTAAGAAGAGATCGTGAGCACGTGACAAATCTTGAGTTATGAATGTGCAATGGATCTTATTATCGTATTGATCAATCTTGATTATTAATGGAGTACTATTATATTAGTAGCAATAGGGAAAGGTAGTGTTTTCAAACATAACTACGAATACATTGCAGCATCAAACAAACTACTACGAAAACACCTACATGAGGAGGTTACTACCATGCAATGTAATATCTTAGTACATGCAAAAGATCATATGAGAAGTGGACCAAGAGTCTATCACTTTATTGGTAGGGTTGCATAAGATAAAGATGTTGATGATACAGATGTGGGGAACTGAGATTCCCTTTACAAGATGAAAATCACGAATATTTACAACACTGATGATGTACGAGTTATATGTTACATGAAAATAGTTAAATATGCTCGTCGAAGAAATTGTCTAAAATTAGAGCATGAAATTATAGTAACAAGCATGCGTTATACGTGAGTTATTTCCAATTAATATTTGATGAGAAATATCTGAGGGAAGAAGCTGGATAAGGCGACGGCGTGATTGGCTGGATGAGTGACGGTCCACGTGAAGGAAGGTGAGACCTCACTTTAATTGGCCAATCACTAAATCAGTGCACGTGCAGAGCATGATTTCCCTAATGCCTCAACAACCGTTAAATAGCGGCGTTACCTGTCCCCCGTCGTTGCTTCTTTCCCGCGTGTTGGCGGTGCCGAGTTAACTCCGTTAATTTCGCTTTCACCCCAGACAGAATAATTCCGTTGGTTTGACGTTTATTCCAACGGTAGTTTTGACAGATGCAGGACGTAATGATTAAACGCTGTTTGGTTTGAGCCGTTAACATGGCCAATTGTCCTTGAAAGACCGGGTTCCATCGTTCTAATAGGACCGTTTTTGGTTCGGTTCACTTCAGTTATGGCCATGGTTCACGGTACCCAAACAAGAGGTAGTTCTGGCCAAAGGCCTAACTTTATGCTGAATAAGAATAATTGATATTATTTTATAATAATTATTTGCATTGGACTCAACTGTTGGGCTTGGGCCAAGTCATTAGGACTGTAACTTGGGGGCCTCTACTCAATCTTGCCTGGTCCGCCATTGATGGTCTGTGAGCAGAAAACTCAAACCTCGACAGAATCTCTCTCCAAGCCGAATCTGAAACCCACATGATTTGCCTCTCTAGACTCACTCGCAGATTCATCGGCGTTGCTAATTCTTCTCCGCCGAGTCTTCACGCGAGGTCTGCTCGTCACTGTGCTCCAAGACCATGCGATGACGAAGATAATAAGGACTTTGAGAAGGAATTCGAGATGAAAATGGAAAATTGTATTGCTTCAAGAACAAAGGTCATCACATTCTTACCAACCAGAGAATTGCTGATGTTTTCAGGGAAGTTTTGAACAAGCCAAAGAGCCACCCAAATTCTTGACACTCCCAATCAAGTCTGATATTTCATAGTCTGGTACGAATCTTTAAAACAAATTTGTTTCGTCAAGTTTCTGTTTCTAATAAACGAATTCTCAGTTTCTCATGTTTGATTCGTCGGCTTGTAAATCAAATTAGTGCAGAGGAAAAAATTAAAACATGCTTTTTGTCGTTTATTTGATCTCTCGGTGTATCTATTGTGTATGCTTGAGGAATGTGGATTCAGAAACAGAGTTGGTTCATCCCCCTCTTGATCAGCTCCTAGTTGATAGAATATTTTGGTCATTCATGACTTCAACTAAGCTTTACCAAAAGAAAAGTCTCAACACTTGAATAAATTGCTTAATTTTCCACTGCAAATCTCATTCCAACTCATTTTGAGAAGCAACAACCAATTAGAAGGTCAAACAAATTGAAAGTGATCTCGAGGCGAGGATAAAAAACAAGTAAAACTCGGTTTATTCAAAATATACCCGGAGAAGAATCGCCAAGAAATCAGTTGATGGGAATAGATTTGTACTGCTTGACAGTGGTTGTTATGGCTTGCTCAACTGGTAGCCTCTCCATGCTTGATGCGCCATAAAATCCATGAACCCCCTTGGTTTGCTTCAGTACGAATGCTGCTTCTTCTGGGCCAGATATAGGACCTGAAAGCATGGCAAATAGACACATTTCTAAGTTTCATGTCACCTATTTTGACATATAATAATGCTAGATATATCTAGTTTTAACGTGCTTAATGATGTTGCTGGTCTCTAATAAGTGGACCAATGCGAAGGTGCCATGTCACCCTGTGACTTGGAACAGAGTAACTCACCAAGTGCCACAAGCTTTACTTTTTGAACCAATCTAACTATGAGGTTATCAATAACGCTGTTATCCTTTCAATCCAATCATTAGAATTCAAAATAAAGAGAGAGTACCTCCATGGCAGAGAACTAAGACATTAGGATTGATCCTATGAGCAGCATCTGCAATTTCTTGGACACGAACTACACTTTGTTCGATTGAAAATGCTGTTTTTGCTCCTATAGTCCCAGAAGTGGTGAGTCCCATATGTGCCACAATGATATCAGCACCAGCTTTCGCCATTTCTGTAGCTTCTTCTTGGTTAAAAGCATATGGGGTTGTCAAAAGGCCCATTTTGTGTGCCTTCTCAATCATATTAACCTCCAAGCTGATAATTAAATTGTCCAAAAAAGGAAGGAGAGAAACAGAACAAAAGGTTAAATGGCAATTTGCTTGCATAAAAGTTTAGTTTAATGACTTACCAAAATCCCATTCCTGTCTCCTCAAGATTCTGTCTGAAGTTGCCATCAATGAGTCCAACAGTTGGAAAGTTCTGCACTCCACAGAATCCAATGGACTCCACCTGCTTCAGAAAGTAATCCATTCGCCGGAATGGATCGGTGGCACATACTCCAGCAAGCACAGGGACTTTTTCCACCACCTAGTTAAACAGAATCCAAATGTCATCCAAATGTGGGATCTCCATACTAATGATCTGCATAATAAATACATATTAAAACAGAAGAAGAACGTGGCACAAAGTTCAATAAATAAATAATCGTCAGCTAAGTCTCTTTTTCCAGTCAACGGAGATGCCAAGATCAAAACAAGGTATTATCAATGGCATGAATATTCGTCGCTTAAAAATTTTCAGTGGTTCTCTGTTAAATCTGGATTTGGTTCATGACAAATGGATATAATATCTAAAATGAATGCATGTTTTTTTTAAATTTATTTATTTAAGATAAACATCAGCTACAATCAAAATCGATGAAGCTTTATAGTTTATACTAAACAGATTCAGGGGGTTTATGTTAAATTTTCCAGAAAGTTTTCATAAGTCAACAAACATATATATATATATATATATATATATATATATTACACTTACGGGTAGAACTTCATTGGCCATGTCGAGCACTATAGCATTAGCATCAGCATATGGTAACAAACCAGCCAAAGAACCCCTTCCTGCCATACGAAATCGTCCTGAATTATACAATACTATCAGATCAACACCCCCAGCTTCCTCAAACTTTGCAGATATGCCAGTTCCTGCACCACCCCCTATGATTGGGAGCCCTTTAGCTGTTTGAGCTTTCAATTGTTGCAATATTGCCCGAGTTCTTCGCAAAGTTTCTGTTAAATGAGTAGAAATTGCATAATTCTAACTGCTTTAGTCAAACATTGGAGAAAGTGCGTGAGCATGTAGGCCACCAAACAAAAAATTCAAGAATCAGTAAGGTTTATTTGAGATTTCTTGCATAAATAATGAAATGTCAGGTAATATGATGAGTCAATTGGGCCCGTCACTAGGGCCAAATCTAAGAGATTAACTTGATTTTATCCAGATTGTGTAGGAATTAGGGGATCAATATTGAGAGAAGATCAAGATGAAGATTATAAGACTTCCTTGAGGGACTTCAGTTTTAAACTTAATAAGTTGATTTAAATCTTGATGAACATCAATTATTGTTGGTTCGAAAATAAAGACTTGGTCCAAGGCATTTTGATCTTGTCTTTATCATATTTAAATAGGGAACACGCCCCATATTATGGAGATATTATATTTTGGATCAGATTGGAGATATAATTTCAATTTTTTTCTTATCCTAGTCAAATATCTTGTCCTTATCAAGAATATCATATAAAGTTGTGATTTTTAAAACTTGAGATAAAATTTTATCGCAGGAGACATTACAAAAATTCATTTTTCATCATTGATCTACATTATTTTCCATGTCATTATACCTGGTCTTGCATCTGGAAAGTCACTTGGGCTGTACAAATTGTTGACATCAGTTGAAACAATGGTCTTCATTGCACTGGATTCCCCATGCAGGTTACTGTGTCCAACAAATCCCATTTCTGAAGGGCTTGGATCAGACTTTCTTGCACTAATCTTTAAAAAGGAATCCACCAATACATCTGCGAACTCAGGGTCATTGATGTGATAAGGATATACTTTTACCTAAGAAGTGAAAAGCTATAAATGATTAGGATAATATCTGTTTTTTTTCTCAAAAAAAAAGACGACAGGATGTGTTTCACAGCCACTGTTACCTGTCGATCTTCATTACACTGAATAAGGGCTTGGAGTTCATTAATTAGAGTAGCAGTGGTCTCAGGATCATGAAAAGGCTTGCCTGGTGCATCCAAGGCAGAAACACCTTTCTGAGGTAGGCATACACAAACTTTCGAGCAAGACTTGTTCACTTTATCAGCAATAAAACTTGCAATGTTCTTGTTCTCTTCTGCTGTTGTTCGCATCAGTGATACCTGAAAGTCATAATCACTTGTTTGGACGAGAAGTGACTCAAATTTATTAAGGAGACAGACGATAAGGACAAATATATCAGAAATATAAGCTTCCAATTTTCTTGTTCACTCCATTGGCAAAAAGCTTGCATTTTGTTGTTTCCACCCACCGAAATTTGCATTTTTTTTATCCAAGTGATAATCAGTTGATTGGACAAGAGATGTGAGACCAATATATTTAGACAGAAACAATAAAGATGAGCAATCTAAAAATTAAGACAACTAATCATTATAATTCATCAAATAAGAAACAAGCTGACCTGATGTAGTTGTTGTATTGAAACAAAACATACTTGAAATCAAAGAAAAATAACAGTTAACGTGCTTATCACCTGCTTATTATGTTCGTAGATCTTCCTTTGATGAAATTCAGAAGGTATGGTATCCTTAGCTCCAAAGTTAACCATATCCACAGCTCCAACACTGAGGACTAAGGGAATCTGTTTCCCTAGGATAGCATCAAAGCGTGAACTGTCACAAGCCATGACACCCCCAACTAAATAATCAGCAACCTCTGTGGTTGTGATATCTATTACTCCCTGATTCAAATAAAAAGGAAAAAGAACAGTGAATAAACTCAACACTTCCAATATTACAAGAAGTTTGTACCAATAGCTTTCTTGATATATCAAACCGTAGCTAGATGAAAATATGCGAAAAAAAATACATGTATATATTTATGTCCACAGATATGTAATGTGCAGGTTATCGTCAATGCATGCTATTCTTCCATCCACTGTCGTTTTTCTCAAATAACACCGCGGTCAAAATCATTATTATTGTTAAAAAATGATTAATCTTGAAACGTGTAGAGAGACAGAGATAATTGGTTATCATACCTGTATAAATCCCTCTTTTGCTAGGGACTCCATGGCTCTCCCTCCCACCCCAGTGGCGTGAAAGACAAGAGTCTCATAACCTTCTTTGACCAATCTTTCCTTGGCAAAATCTACACATGGTGTTGTAACTCCAAACATTGTCAAACCAACTGTCGGCTTTTTGTCAAAGTTACAAGAATCTTCAGACCTCTCAAGTCTTCCAACCACCATTCCAACAAAAGCAGCTCCAGCATTTGATAAAATAACCCTACTAACGCTATTAATACCACAAACATCCACTATTGACGGGAAAAGTACCAAATCAGACGTCCCAATATAATGCTCTGTTTGACCACTAGCAACAGTTGATACAATGAGCTTTGGAATTCCAACAGGAAGAGATTTTAAAGCATCTGAAATTAGAGATGTCCCTCCACTGCCTCCAAGACCAATAGCTCCAGTAATAACACCAGCCTCCAGAGAATTTCTAATAAAATGGTCAAGGGCTTTACTCATTATAGAGAGAGCTTTTCCCCTGTCATCAGGAAGATGATCTGGACTTTGGTCATAGCAAGAGAGTACATCCTTCCTCGACACCAATACAAAATCATCTAAACTTTCTATCGACTTCTGACCTACAGAAACGTCAACTACCACTACTTCTACCTGTCAATAGTACAAGATACTATCATTAATTCTGTCCATACTCATGTTAATCACAGAATCAAATCAGATAAGATATACAAAATCCAGCAAAAGTCACAGGAGCCAAATAAATTTCGATCTTTTACTGATGGATCAGAATATTTACACTCAGTTTTCATTAAATTTTCTGATTTTCCCAAATACCATATTTTACTCGTTGCCAAGCAATAACGCTTGTTACTGATAAGGTCAACTCCCAGAATCTAAACTGAAATGAACAAATGCATCATGAGGAGAATACTTTCAGACTACTCCGCCAGCATCCAAATGTTGAAGAGAAGAAAAAAATACGAATTCCCATTACTACGTAGAATAATCGCTATCAAGGATCAAACAATGTACCTTGGGAGTCGAACTCCGGGAGAAGATGTTAAGATTGGATCGAACGGAGTTTGAGAGGAATAAGAGCTCCTCGAGCTTGGTATCGGCGGTGCCGATACAGTAAAGATGGAGAGATCTATTCCCGCTCGGCATTCTTCCAAGCTCTGAAGCTGCAGAACGGTCAGGATTTGGAAGCAGAGGCGTAAAAGAATTTGCGCAAGAATTCGACCTCTGGTAAAGTGAATTATGCAATCAAAGAAGAGATGGAAGCGAAGCAAAAACAGAAGAATGAGCTTCGATGGAGGAGTGGAGTTTCAGAAAGTGGAGACGACGGAGAGGAAATCGTTGAAGAATCTCTCGATCTGATCATGAACATGGCTCCTAAGTCCTCGCTCATGCGTCACGCTTAAACTATATTTTATTTAATACAGTTTTATCTAGGGATGGGCAACCCAAATCCGACTCACGGTCTCAGCCGACCCGTAACTTTTGGGTCGGGCTTGTAATGAAAAATTTGAATTTTTCTTTTAATTTGGGTCGGGTTCTTATTTATTATTTGGTTTTTGGGTCAGACTTTTATTTTTACTAAATCCGCAAGTCCGACTCAAGAATGATGATCATCGTAAGTGTCTGGTCGACCTATGAACAGTATCTGGTCGACCTATAAACAATGTCAGGTCGACCCCTTTGGTTATGCGGTCGACACTTTAGTTAAACGGTCGACCACAATGGAGTAACGGTCGACACCTTCACCTACGTAAGTTGAAAGGTCAGCCAAAATTTGGATGAATCTGATTCATGGACGTAAAAGAAATATTATTTTTGATTAATAAAAGACATAAAAAACATTTCGCTGCCATATTTCTGCCAGACAAGAATTTTTATCTTCATTCTCTCTGAATTTTCTTGAAGGTTTAAGTTCAAAGTATTCATTTATTCTTTTAAGTTTCTTTTAGGTTTAGTAATGATAAAATAATGATATTGCTTGAATTGTTAAATATAAATGAATGATTTCATGCTAAGAAATGTGAAACAAGTCGATTATGTACAAAGTTAAAGTTTTAAAAATTCGATTGACAAGTAGTACGAATTAGAGTTTACTTCCTTCGTAATAGTTAAAGTAGACGCTTAGATTGATCTATAGTTTTTTGAATCACTCAATTCGAAGTTATGTATACAAAATTATGGACGTTGCAAGTTTTCAGATGAAAACTGGGAGAGGAATTCGGACGACCGTTTTGCATTATAAATAGATCATTATCGAGAAAGTTATATTGTGTCGACACACGCTATTGGAGCATTACAAATGGAGCATTACAATTTGACACACGTTGTTGGGGTCGACACACGCTATTGGTATAAGTTATATTGTGTCGACCCTTCTTCGATTTTTGGATCGACCGAAAGTTATCTTGTGTCGACCCATCTTTCTTGGGGTCGACCGAAAGGGTCATGCTGATAAAATTATGAGTTTTTTTATGGATATTTTTATTTTGAACGAATTTTTTAATAGGACCAAAAACTCGACTCGACCCAACCCAAATGGGTTTGGGTTGGATTGTCTCAGAGATTGCGGGTTTCGGGTCGGTCTTTAATTTCGAGTTTGAGACTAAAGCCCAAATGGGTCGGTGCTGGTCAATTAAAAACCCGACCCAAATCAACCCATATTCATCCCTAGTTTTATCTTGATTTTAAATTTGAGTAAAAATCATTAAAAAATCTCCGCAAAATAATAATAGTAAAATACTAATTTGGAAAAAGTAAATTTACTAATATTTCTTAATATATATAATTTAAATAAATTAAAATTTTTATTACGTATTTATATTATGACAATAATATATTTTGAAAATTTTAGTAAATTTTCAACACTTACTTACCTTTTACACGATTTATTATAATTTTTAATTGATAAAAATAAAATAATTTGTTAAAAATACATAAATTATTTTAAAACTTTAAAAATTTCATGATAAATTATTCTAATATTGTCTTTTAAATTTAAAATTTGATTCGAAAAAAGTCAAAACAAATAATGTTATGTACCCTATAAATGGGTATTATTTAATTGATATTATTTAAAAGTCATAATTTTGATACTTTTATAAGATTTATTTTTTTATTTATTATTTATCAAAATAAGAGTCGTACATTGTTTCTTCGTCGGTTTGCGTAGGCAAGGTGAAACATGCACTGTCAGCCTGCAATTTAGAAGATAACGTCTTTCATCTTCATCACTTCTGAAGCAGATTCCAATCGCCCACGTTTTTCTGTCCTCGAGGCCATAACATTTCCAAGCTACCCTATAAATGGGATCACTATCTTCAACAGTAAAATGAACCAGTAGAGAGAGAAAGTGAGAGAAATGGACGTAGTTTCAGTGCTTCACATGAAAGGAGGGAATGGAGATACCAGTTATGCTATGAACTCTTCAATGCAGGTACATTTTGAGCTTAACGAATCTAAATCCTAGCCCAAATGAACCTGTAATGGCTGTTCTTGGCTCCATTTTTATTCTGGGTTGATCTGAAAAAACTCCAGTTTTAGTGATAAATGGAGACCTAATGTGTAAACAGAAGAAGGTTCTTTCGATGACGAGGCCGTTGCGAGAGGAAGCCATAGCCAAGCTCTGCAAAACCACCATCTCGTGCTTCAACATTGCAGACTTGGGCTGTTCTTCCGGTCCCAACACGCTTTTCGTGGCGTCCGAGGTTATCAAGATAATATGCAATCTCAAATCAGTAACACAAACAAAATCAAAATCGATCGAGTCTCAGGTCTTCTTGAACGATCTTCCGTCAAATGACTTCAACACACTTTTCCAATCCCTTCCGAGTTTCTTGGAGAATCTTCGGAGCCAAACCGGAGCTGGTCTCGGCCCGTGTTTCTTCACCGGAGTTCCCGGTTCTTTCTATGGCCGCCTATTTCCGACCAATAGTCTGCACTTTGTCCACTCTTCCTACAGCCTCCAATGGCTTTCACAGGCATGCAAAAATGATCTAAGAGCTCATATTTTTCAATTATACTTAATTTTTTTTCTTTATATTTTACTAATTAGGTTCCAAGAGGAATAGATGACAACAAAGGAAACATATACATGTCCAAAACAAGTCCACCCAGCGTTCTCACGGCTTACTACAACCAATTTCAAAATGATTTCTCAACATTCTTGAAATGTCGAGGAGAAGAAGTCGTCGAGGGCGGCTACATGATTCTCACACTTCTCGGCCGAAGAAGCGAAGCCCGGTCTAGCAAAGACGGCTGTCATATTTGGAATCTCTTGGCCGAAGCCCTCAACGAAATGGTGGTCAACGGAATAATCAACGAACATGAACTCGACGCCTTCAACATTCCGACTTACACGCCATCCTCATCTGAAGTGAAACTCGAGATCTTAAAAGAAGGATCTTTTTTCATTAATCAACTCCAAGTTTCGAGCATAAGTTGGAACGGGTACATACCATTCTTTAAAATCGCAAATAACTTCAAAAGTTTTAGATTGTACGCGAATTTGACCTTCTAGTTTAATCTAGTGCAGGTATTACGACGAGGAAGGAGTAACGAGCTTGTCGAACGAGTTTTTCGAAAGTGGTTCTTACGTCGAGAAGTATATGAGGGCAGTGGCGGAGCCTTTGCTCGTTTGTCATTTCGAGGCAGCCATTATAGACGAGGTGTTTGGCAGATACAGAAGGATTGTTGCAGAGTGCATGAAGAAGGAGAAACCCGAGTTTATAAACATCTCTGTTTCTTTGATTAGAAAAGAGATGCACTAAGCTTAAGAATTGGCCTTTGGATTCTCTACTAGTTTCGAAATATCTAGCTCATGTAATTTTTTAAACTGCAAAAATTATGAATTTTTTAGAGTTTCGAATCGAAAACTGCAGTTTTAAGCTATGAAATATCTCTCCAACCCATTTGATTGATTTTCAGAGTTGCAGTCCACAGAGTTTCAGAATCTGAGATGCATGAATTCTCCTGGAATTGAACTTAAATGCAACAAAAACAGAAGAACAATACAAAAGCCAATTGGATAAGCACTTTTGAGTTGAACATCAACGAGCTGGGTTGTCTCCTGGATGGAAGAAACTCATCTCAAAGAGAGGAACCATATTTTCAGTAAAAATCAACCATCGCAATCTTAATTGAACAGTAAAAATTCTTGCAGAAAATTAAACTTTCATGGCTGCCAATAGGTTTTCTCACTTCCAATCTTTCCACCTCGGTTTCCCACGCCTCCCGCACTCCTCCATATCCGAGCATTGCTCGATCGATCGAACATTCTTCGAATCTGAGAAAGCTTCCGCGACTGCTGGGCGATGATATTTGCAGTCACAGGGTTTTGGCTGAGAATTACATCGTATCCATCGCGGAAAGAATCCATGCCTTCGGTGAGAAGCTGCCAAAAGAGGCTTCCAGAAGCCGCGCCTCCTCGTCTTGCCGATAAGTATATATTGTTGTAAACCGTGCTAAATAGGAGGTCTCTTTGATATGAGCTATAGCCAGAACTTTTCCATGACATTCCGAATTCTGTAAGTAATATCGGCTTTCCTAGAAGGAATTGTGCATCTTGGATGTGGGTTCCTAGCCAATTGTTCACAAAAGTCAGCTGATATTGACTATTTGAGCTTGATAACCTGTTCATCAGACACTTTTTATAAGTTTCAGTACCAGTAAACAACAAGAAAGATTTATAATTAAGCTCTTCAATTCGAAAAGTCATGAGAAGTAAATCAACTTTATCCGATTTTGAAAAGTTTAGGAGCTGAGTTGTGGTTTTCGCAGTATAATCGACTTGTAATCCCTGCAGAATCGATATATTTTGGCGGGTTTAGAAGATAATTTACCATTGATCAGGATAACAGTGAAGAGTGGCAAAATCAACACCAGCAATCCTGTTGTTTGCAATGAAATCTGTCCCCACATTAAAACCTTGATTGTATCTCATTCTCTGAGGCGTTGATTGCCCATAAAACCCTTCTAAACCAGCTTCCAATAGATGGTTTCTGTCAATGGACTTCACAAAAGAAGCCATTTCCATTATCCATGCCTAAAGAACAAACCATCCAAGCATTTCAATTTTTTTCACTCAAAATCTGTATCAATTAAGCATATGTACAAGACAGATTGAAACATAAAAGATGAGAATGGGATCCACAGAGATATCTAGAGTGCAGAGATGGAAAGGAGGAGGACAAAAACAGTAAGAAATCTCTCAGTCAATAATGGAGGTAGGGAGAAGATAAAGAGAGGCTCACCTGAATGGTCCTGCCTGATGGGTCAGATGAACATCTTGGCTCATTGATTAGCTCCCAAGCCATAATTGTGGGGTCATCTCTGTAATGAGTTCCAGTGAAGCTGTTGTATCTATTAACTACGGTCTGTATACGAGTAGTAAAGATTTCATTTACATGTTTATGGACCATAACATTCAAACACTTCCAACTGTGGAATTGTTAAGAAATAAAACTGGAATTATGAAGATGAAAAGCTCTCTTACCCTGACGTGATTCTTGTAGAAGCCCTTGACAAGATAATTCCTGAAGAAATCGTCTTCAGAACTCAGGTACTGTCCACGGTTTCTAGCCCAGTTTACATACTGCTTTTTCCCTCCGAAGCTGTCATAGTTGTTCACCAAGCTTAGTATTAATTTGATTCCATTTTTCCTAGCTTCTGCTATTACGAAATCCAATCCCTACAAAGCGAAACAGATTCTGGGTTCTATAAAAAAGAGGACTGCATAGATCAAGAAGAAGATGAGGAAGAAAAAGCAGAAAGAAAGACTGATGGAACAGATCAAAGCAACTGCGAAATAGCTAAGAGAAATGAGGCAGAAAACATAAAAAGTAGCTCCTGCGATAACGACAATAATGCTTCAGAAATAGGGGAAGAAGAAGAAGAATTATTAAATCCATAAAATACAAAAAAAAAACAAGAAGAGAGAGTACCTTAAAGGACTGCTCATTGTAACAGCCAGGAGCGTACTGAAGCGCTCGATAACCACCATCGTTAAAAGCCCAAGTTCTGGCAATGGTCAGGCCATGGCTAGAAGCTTGCCTAAAAACAGCAGAAACTCTAAATCTCTGAGAAGGATCAGAAGCCATGTACATTAACCAATACGCATTAAACCCATTTGCGTAAAAGGGGCTGCCATTGAGCAGAAAATGAACTCCCCCCGTCCTGATAAACCCGTCTGCACCCTCAACGCGAAGCTGCAGACATTGCAGGTGAATGAAAGAGAAAATGGCGAAGAGAGATAAAGCCAGACACTTGTTCATATTCCACGAAGAACAAAAAGAAAGGTTCTTTGATGGCGGTTGAAGAAGAAGAAGAAGGTGGTATTTGAAGCAGTGGATAACATCATTAAATCAGACACTGAAAAAGACATCGATCCCCATCTAATGAATACACACGTCTCGACCCTTTTCTTTGCCGTCTGCAAGCCCAACGTCATCTTCATCTTTATTATATATAGTATTTTTTGTCAGATTCATCATACAGCACCAAAAAATCTCTTCAAATAAAAATATTCCAGAATATAACAAAAATTAGAAAGAAAATATGACCCTTTTTCGTACGGTTTTCCAGTTGAACTATGTATTCCTTGTAAAGAAAATGAACAAAGCATAATCGAATTTAAGCCATACAACCATTTGAATTTTTTTTTATGTTAAGGAACAAAATAACACATTCAAAGCTTCAGTTTGATATCCAAGTTAGGCCCATCTTACCTGCAACTTTCTTCGAAAACTTGTTCTTGAAATCTTTTCCACTGCAACCCTTCTGATTTTTCAAACTTAGAAGGAGAGACAAAAGAATCAAAACTAGAATGTACTTCCCATATCACAGAGTTGTTAAGATAAAATGGGGTCAACGATCATTTAAGAGTGAAGTTATTACAAAGTTCAGCAACTAGTGAGAGAAACATCAATGAAAAAAGAGGGAGAAAGAGATGAGAACAGGCCAAAAATTATGAGAACAGGCCACGTTTTGTGGTCTTAAAATCAGAGAAAAACAAGTTCACGAGCAACTGCCGAATATATAAAGCAATCCAAGAGGATCTGTACTTTTAATGCAGTAAAGAAGAGGCCAAAACTTTATCAAGCCAAGCAGTATACCTAAATGGATGGCCCCCTCTCCCACGTTCTCATGCTAGAATGCCACGTCCTTTTCACTATCCATGCTTCTCCTTTGATTCAACAAAGGAAGATGCATCATGGTGCGATCAAAACTCATCCATTTCTAGAACGATGAGGCTTAGATCCAGTCATGATCTTACCTTTTGTAATACTAGAACATTTTGAGCTTTGTGATCTTCATGGATTTAAAAGAACAACTCATGAACCTATAGGTCAATCATGCATCTAGATCGAAATGCACATGGTTTGCCTAACATTTCTGCATTATCTATGGGATGCTTCCTTTGTAATATTGTTTGATTGGGATAAAAAACTGTTGATATATGTTTATTGGAAAGCAAAAAATCTCTTGTACTATGAAGCTTTATTCTGAAAGTGAAGACCGGGAGAAACCGAAGACTGAAAAAGAGAAAAACCAAGCCGCGGACCAGAGATAGTGTTCTTGTCACTAACTTTCCGGGTTGGAATATATAGAATTCGAATCACCAAATGATCACCAAAACGATATATTGCAAAAATGTAACACCTTTTGAATATCTAAATTAAGGAGACAGTTGGTTCAGTTTTATCTCTCTGCTAAGAGAAACTCGTCCAAGTCTCCTAAGTAAAGTCTTATAAACTCTCAGAGTTGAGTAAATGTGTTAGTCAAGATGAACCGTCATAGTTTCAATTTTCTATCTTCCCATTCACTTGACATTTTTAAACACATTCATCAGGTTTGGCTTTTCACATGCTCTTTGTTTATGAGCTTCTTGCCTCATTTAGTTTTTTCCTTTCTTTTCTTCAATACCCTCGACATCTTCCTCGTGAAGGTCTTCTGGGAGGAGTTTCCCATTGTGCTCTCATCTATGGTGTTCTTTTTGGTTTTTATTCATCACTTCTCCACACTTGTTGCAGAGGCTGCTGCATGCATCTGAACTAAGATCTAATTGGCCAACAAAGAAACATGGCGATCCCTGAGAGCTTGAAGAAAACATGCAATCTTCTTTTACATGACTGATAGGAGTTGGTCGCCAGAAGTGGCAGATGGCTGGGCTTAGTTTTTATGACAATATTAGAGACAACGAAGAATGACTATCAGGGCAACGAAAAATGGCGGAGATAATCTTCTCTTGAACTGGAATACCCTTTAGTCCTACTGCAGAAATTACCACATCGACTTGTTTGATTGAGCCCACAAAGTTTCGTGATCGTTGATATCTCCCTATCAAAATTGAGAAAAAAAGTATAAAAATGGAAGAAAGTAAGAGATTACGGCATTAGAAATATCTTGATTTATACCTAAAGTAGAGAAACGCCATAGATCTCGAAGCTCTATAAAATTTCTGATTTTTCAGTGCTGGAGATTGAGCTTTCTCTCACTAAGGCGTAAGTGGGGTGGCCGGCTTTAACGCTGGCTCCGACCAAGTATTTCCCGATGTATCCAGAAGCTCCGATGATCAAAATCTTGCTTTTTTCGGCCATTGAACTCTAGGGTTCCTCGATGAAACGCCAAAAAGATACAGAAATTTCAAAGATGGCCGACAGAAGTGGAGAGCTACGCAGATAGTGAATGATAGGGAGGGATTCATCGGTCTCGGGTCAAGTTTGTTGACATGGTTTTTTCAGTTCTTGACTCCCTCAGCCATGACCGAACCGTGACCTGCTATTTTGGGAGAAACTAGAACCGAACTGGCTCGGCCCATCCCTGTCTGTGCTCGATAATGGTTAATGATTTGTGGTTCGGTTCTTGGATTGTACAGTGAAACCGCCAAAAATCATACAGAAATCATTTGTGGTTCGTTCGTGTTTCAGAGAAGGTTAAGCTGCCAGCGTGCCAATCGTTTCATCTGAGATGTTTGCGAAGGGAAAAGGAACTTTGATTGGGTTTCAAAGATTGACCTACCTAGTCTGAAATCATTGGAGAATTGAAGATACTACTAGTCAGATAGCCTTCACGTTTTTCAAGCTTCAGTTATGGCGATTTTGGAGGATTCCGTCATTAAGTCCAAACTTTCTCCGTCTAATTCATATGCAGCTGTGGTCCTTGGCGGTACCTTTGATCGATTGCACGACGGCCATCGCCTTTTCCTCAAGGTTTCCTTCTCCTTCTTTCCCTTCGTTTTTTTTCCTGAAGTTTATTGATGGTGCCCTACTCCTGAAAATTTAGGCGGCTGCGGAGTTGGCCAGGGATCGCTTAATTGTTGGAGTTGGCGACGGTCCTATGTTGACGAACAAAAAGGTAGTAATGATTCTTGCTTAAATTTAATTATATGCTCTCTTCGGATTTCAATGTATCATCTTCCGTTGAATTTTCATTTTGGATCATTGGGCAATCCTCAAAATGTAAAATGTCAACGTTCCAAAGATTATTTAAAGCTTTAGAATAAAAATGCCATTTTTTTCTAGCACTATAGAGTATAGGGTAAATTTCCTGTTTTCAACCGCAAGTTCTCTCAATCGCTTTGTCTTTCTAGAAATTTGTAACGCATAATTACTGCTACTGTTTTTTTTAACGAAGAGAGGATAGATGACATTAGAGGTCGGGATACTCACTCCCATTCCTCATTTGGGTTGACAATTGTAAGCAACCACGTCACATATGAAGCCTCTGACTAAATTTTATGAGACAAAAGTTATGGAGGCAAGAAATTCAATTGGAGCTTTATTTGGTAATCAGCACATTTTTGGAGACCTTACTGAAACATTCCAAATGACCAATTATATGATATGGATATCCATTTGGCGATCTGAGCTAATTCATTTTAAATGTTGATTTCTCGAACGAGAAACAATAACTCTGATACGGGTATCATCCTTTGTGATACCTTGATTTCAACATGCTCTTCTTCCCCTTTCCCCCTCAATTTTCTTTTTCAAAGAAATTGTTGATTTGATTGTTTGTTTCACCTTTTCAGGTTTCGGAACTGATTCAACCCATTGAGGACAGAATACAAAATGTTCACAATTACATCAAGGTATTCGCTGTACCGTATGTTTATGATGTCCTTTCGATATATTTAATAAAGAAAAGAAACTTTGTTTCATGGTTATTATATGAAGCACAGAAACATTCTCTTGAATGTGATTTATCATCATATTTATGTCAGAGTTACTACTTAATTTCAACTTGTTTGTGTAATTTTCTCCTCTTTTGCTGTGAGCAATTTTTATTATATATATTACGGATTGCGAATATTGCAGTCCATAAAGCCAGGGCTGCAAGTTCATGCTGAACCTATCACAGATCCTTATGGACCATCAATAATTGATGAAAATTTGGAAGCAATCGTTGTTAGGTACTCTATTTTAACTATTTCAGAGCTGGCTAAGCTACTTATTTACATATGCAATGTCATTTCAACTCTGTCTAATAGGTTTCTTTACTGATGGTTTTGATCAATTGTAGGTGTCTGTTGAATATTTACTACACACTAAGAAATTCTGGTATTAAGTTGGGTAGAACAATGATATCAAACCATCTGATGCGATCCATGAAGGCGTTCAATCTTTTTACCTACTTTCTTTGATTTTGGCAGCAAAGAGACTTTACCAGGAGGAGTTTCGGTTAATAAAAAGAAGGCTGATAAGGGACTTCCTCTGCTAAAGGTTTAAATTCCAGCTTCTGTACTTAGCCATACAAAGTATTAGCAGGTTCTTTTGAGAGTTAATGGTAGGCAATGTTATAGAATTTGATGTGATGAACACGGTAACAATATGACAAAAAAATTTACTAAGATAATGCAGATATTTGAGAGATCTTCTAATTTTAATGTTGAAAATGCAAACTAATAGTATTATTGTAAAGCCCACTTCTGTCACAAATCTTGTCGAATATTCCTACTTACATATTTTAATTCTTACCTGTTAGTTTTGGAATTCAGATTGAAGTGGTCGATCTATTATCTGAAGAATCAAGTGGAGGGAAGCTGAGTTCAACCACATTGCGGATGCTTGAAGCCGAGAAATCAAACAAGCAACAGCAATAGAAAATCGAATGAATCTCAATAATCAGATTTCAGGGGATTTCACCGCAGAAATAATTAAAAAAGGCGACCAGGGATACAAAAGGTGGAGTATATTTGAGGTTGGTTTCTCCAGGCTTCACCATTCAGAATTTTCAGGCAATATTTATCAATTTTATCTGATGAAACTCGAAAATGCGAAATGTTTCCTATATTGAAACTGGAAATAAATTAAGCATATCTTATTAGCTACTCCCCCACAGGTTGTGTATTGTAATTTGAATCTTGCCAGTAGAAAAGAACTCCCGACCTATGTATCGAACTTAGTTTTCTGGACGATTCTCGTTGATTACGTAATGCATTAGAATTCAATGTTGTAGTTTCTTTTTATGAACCACATTTACCAACAAATAGAGATGAAGAATTGTACAGGATTCAGAGGCATGAGAAGGAATCTCATTCAGTCTGCTTCATTAAACTATTTTGCTCTTGTTCCAGCTTAGACTAAAGCACAGATTTTGCTTCATTTTCCATGTGTTTGTGATAGAAAATCGGTTCCCTGACAATGTTGTCGGAGGAAGATCGCGAGAAAATTCAATCGATCCAGATGTAAGCATAGTAAGAAACCCATCTTACTGTGAATGGATCTTTGGACTTGCCAACTCAATTATTTGTATCAAAAATTGCCATGGAATCAGTGCCTGTTCTTGGAGATTTTGTTACCAAAATCGTTCTTGTTAACAAAAATCCTTCTCTTACTTTACATGAAGTAAAATGCCAAGCTTTATCCTACAACTGCGAAGCTTTGGTTGCAGAATCAACGATGGCGTTCTTAATCGTTTTGATGCATCCTAAGTTGTTTGTTCCTCCCAAATTTTGCTCGTTTCTCGGCAGTTGAATGGCGATCATCATGCCCATTCCCACTCTCCCAAAACATTACTCTTTGGAACCGCCATGGACGCAGACCTTGTCTTTTTTAATGGAAAGCTGTTCGACCATGAAGGAAGCTAAGCAAATACACGCTTTGATGTTCAAAACGGGCCACTTGGCCGACGCCATTTTAGCTGAGAAGCTCTTGGCCTTCTGCTCCTCCTCTGAATCCGGCGACTTAGCTTATGCCCAGATGATTTTCGACGGGATTTGCAGACCCAGTACTTTTATGTGGAATTCCATGATCAGAGGTTACTCCAAGAGTAATGAACCAGAAGAAGCTTTGCTTCTTTATTATCAGATGGTCTCTAATGGCGTCGCCCATAATTCTTATACTTTTCCTTTCGTCCTCAAAGCCTGTTCTTCCTTGTCAGCTTTAGAACAAGCTCATCAAGTTCATGCTCAGATAATAAAGACTGGGTTTATCGATGATATTTACGTAAATAATTCTCTGCTCCACGTTCTCACAAGATGTGGGTGCATTAGATATGCACGATTGCTGTTTGATAAAATGCCTCATAGAGACGTCGTTTCTTGGAACTCAATGATTGATGGGTGCATGAAATGTGGGGACATAGAAGTGGCCTATGATTTGTTTGAAGAAATGCCGGTGAAGACTCTTGTGTCGTGGACGTCAATGATTTCAGGCCTTGTCGGATTGGGATTATTAGAGGAAGCTTTGAATCTTTTTCGTGAAATGCAGAGTTCTGGATTCGAGCCCGATAACGTAGTTCTTGCTAGTGCTCTTTCGGCTTGTACATTTCTTGGAGAATTGGATCAAGGGAGATGGCTTCATTCCTATATTCTCAACAATGGAGTTCGCATCGATCGAGTTTTGGGTTGTGCCATCATAAACATGTACGCGAAAAGTGGAAAGATGGAAGAAGCTATTGAAGTTTTTGATGAAATGGGAAAAAAAGACGTATTTTCATGGACGGCAATAATCGATGGTTTTGCCGTTTGTGGCCGAGGAAGAGAAGCTCTTGGCTGGTTTATAAAAATGCAGAAAGCAGGAGTAAAGCCAAATGAAATAACTTTGACTGCAATATTGACAGCATGTAGCTATGCCGGGCTAGTCGAAGAGGGCATTTTTTTCTTTAAAAACATGAAGAAATTGTATGGCTTGAACCCAACGATCGAGCACTTTGGTTGCATGGTCGATCTCCTCGGACGAGCAGCATTGCTAGACGAGGCCGAAGCTTTGATCAAGGCAATGCCAATGAGAGCAAATTCAGTGATTTTGGGCTCATTGCTCAATTCTTGCATGATTCATGGAAATGTCGAATTAGGGAAGCAAATAGGGAGAGCTCTAATCGAGTTAGAGCCGGATAATGATGGCCGATACGTAAGTTTGTCCGCCATTTTAGCTTTAGATGGTGAATGGGAAAAGGTGGCTCGATTGCGAAAGCAAATGCACGAGCTTAAAATTTCGAAAATTCCGGGCTGCAGTGGGATTAGCTTGAATGGAATGGTTCATGAATTTGTATCGGGAGCAATCGATCATCCACGAAAAACCGAGATTGATTTCATGGTGAAACAAATGACCAAGAGTTTGAGAGAAGAAGGTTGGTATTAGCCGTTCTGTAATTTTCGAACCGGGTTGTATACAATTTCGATGATTACTCTTTGAGTTTTCAAAATATCTTACTTGATTACGATGAAACCCGGTCGAAAGCTTGAAACACGGGTTCTGATGACTTGATTCGATGAAATGTTTGATTGATACTCAAAAATCGTCTAATCGTGAACAGGGTTAAAGAGTCTTTAGAAACACATAATCATATTAACAAATAAATCTTTTGATTTATACGAAGGTTTGGAAGTGGGCCCCGTTACTTTAGTTGTCCTAATTATGTTTTTCGTAGCCCTCAAGTTTACAAGGGTTTTATTTTCTGCTCTTAAACCCTAGCGAGAGAGAGGGTTCATGTCATTTGTTCCTGCCTAAATCGGCCTCCGATTTCATCCAAAATTTGCGATTTATGTGAAATAAGACTTCAATTACAGCATCGGAGCTCCGGTTTCTAGAAAAGGCCGCTCGAAGCTGTCCTCTTGCTTGGCCCTCGCGGGAGCTGCTGTTCCTTCGTTATTGTTGCGCTCTAACCCTGCTGCACTCTATGTTTCGTTTCCCGTCTTTTTATTCTTCTTCGACTTCAGAGCAGACTTCAGACGGGCTGTCGGATGATAAAGCATTGGCTGAGGAGCCCAATAAGTCTGGATTCGATGCCGAGGCATTGGAAAGAGGTGCAAAAGCTCTCCGAGAAATCAATAGCTCTCCAAATGCTAAGCAGGTGCTGTTTGATTGCAATGATTGTTGTTTCCGAGTTATTTGTAATTGGTAGAAAGTTAAATTGATTCTGAAGAGAAGCGTTTATTTGGCATCCTTTTTCTAGGGCTCCATAAATTTGCTACTACAGAAAAATAGATTGATTTAAAATTCGGTAGAAAATTTGAAGTTTAGTCTTTGTGAAAGTATAAGCGCCTCTGTATGAATTGTTTTGTATTCGAGTTATATACAGGTGTTTCTTATAGTATGCTCACAGATAGCGATTAATCAATACTTCAGGTTTTCGATTTGATGAAGAAGCAGGAACAAAATCGCCTTGCAGAGCTGGCTGCTGAAAAGGCTCATTATGAAGCAATTCAATCTCAAGCCGATATTGTAAGTCATCCTTCGTACATTCTTGTTGGTAAAATCATTTTGTTGAGATGTAGCACAGGCTTGTTGTCTTATGCAAGCTACCACATCTTTTGAGAATGCATGTAATTGTTTAAACTCTCTGGATCCACTTGTAATTGCAGGATAAGCAGAAAAAACTGGCTGAAGATCAAAGGAATCTGGTCCAGCAACAAGGCCAAGCAAAGGCTCAAATACTACGTTTTGAAGATGAGTTGGCTAGAAAAAGAATGCAGGTGGGTAGATAGATGATATATCCAGTGGATTAAACTCCCTGAAATGGTATTGTTTTGCCAATTGGTAGAAAAATGTTCATGTTACCAAAAAAAATGTCTCATACACTGTGATCAGGTGAAGCAAATCACTAAGCATGTTCAAAATCATTTGTAACGGTGTTCTTGCAACTTTTAGTTAAGCATTGTGAAAATCCGTCAGCCGAATGGACTTTCTCTTTAAAAAAAAAAGTTATGTTAGGAACCTGCATTCTATTTTTTATGTGGAAGGAAAATGATGTATTGGCTATTTTTCATATGCAGACAGATCATGAAACTCAGAGGAAACATAATGTTGAATTAGTTAGAATGCAAGAAGAGTCCTCCATAAGAAAGGAACAGTCAAGACGGGCAACTGAGGAACAGATCCATGTTCAGCAGCGACAAACTGAGAAAGAAAGAGCTGAGATAGAAAGGGAAACCATAAGAGTAAAGGCAATGGCAGAGGCTGAAGGACGAGCTCACGAGGCAAAATTGACTGAGGACTATAATCGGAGGATGGTTATAGAACGAATAAATGGTGAAAGAGAAAAATGGCTCGCTGCAATAAATACAGCCTTCAGCCATGTTGAAGGTACTTAGGCCCTTTCTGTTGATTCCATTCCCATTGAGTTGTGAATTTTGTGGCTGCTAGGGATGAGTTATCTAATTCTGTTTTGTGATCGTGGGCAATGAAATGTTGTGCTTTATACTGGCAATCTATGTATGAGAGTATTTTCTTTCTTTTATTCCACTTGGTTTTTGAATTTTCCTGCAGTGATTTTGCCTAGCTATTCATCTTTAAGTCTTGCACAGTAAAGAAAATAGTATAATTTAGGGCTAGTGTTTGTATATATAATACTATTGAAATATGATGCTTTTATTAATTGTCATCTTGTCTTATTTTCTGTTTGACCTTTGACTGGCTCAGGTAAGCAGTCCAAAAGACTAATTGGTTTGGGTTTCTTTACTGCAATATGCAGGGGGTTTCCGCATTCTTCTTACTGATAGAAACAAGTTGCTTTTGACTGTTGGAGGAGCTACTGCATTAGCTGGAGGAGTTTATACGACCAGGTTTTATTACGTATTGATGTTTCAAGCCACGATCATCCTTGCTTTATCAGTGCCTACTCTGATAATAATTGCATATTTCATTTGATTGAAGATTTGAAATGAGAAAATTGAGATTTCATCATGATAATGATAATGATTTTCCCACTTTTTAAGCTTAGTACTTCTTGCTTGGAGGATTTCTTGAATCACGTAACATATATTGATATGTTTCATTGAATCTGCCTCCCAAATATGTGCCATTGCAGAGAAGGTTCCAGAGTACTATGGGGATATGTTAATCGGATATTGGGACAGCCTTCGCTAATTCGAGAATCATCTATCGCAAGATTTCCTGGGTCACAGATCTTTACTTCTGCAAGGAATAGAGTTATGGGTTTTAGTACTCTAGCTGGGACTGCAGCTCCAGCAGGAAGCAAAAGTACTCTTGAAAATATTGTTCTCAATCCTTCATTAAAAAGGAGAATTGAACAACTTGCCCGAGCTACTGCAAACACCAAAATTCACCAGGCTCCATTTCGAAACGTGCTATTTTATGGCCCTCCAGGCACAGGAAAAACTATGGTTGCAAAGGAAATAGCTCGAAAATCGGTACAACCATGACAACTGATGAGTTGATTTTGTATTTTTTCACTATGTCAAAGAATATGTGCCTTTATGAAGCTTTAAAAGTCCAAGGACCTTCAGATGATTTAGTTTTGATAAGTCAACTAAATCTCAAAATGAAGAAAAATGTGAACTTGATTTGCAATTTAGATCTGTTACAATCACTGACTAAACTGTTGATGGTAAAAATCTTGATTCTTATTTTGATCTTTGAACGAGTTGCACTTTGATGCATTGAGCTATATGTTCATGAAGAATTGGGGCTTTCCTAGCTTTTTCATCAATCAAAATTTTGATACGAATTATGTAATTCAGTTCTATTTTGATACAAATGGGTAATGAATATTTGGTTGGTGAATTTAATCCTTAATATTCTTGTACAGGGTTTGGATTACGCCATGATGACAGGAGGAGACGTTGCACCTCTTGGCTCAGATGCTGTAACCAAAATTCATCAAATTTTTGATTGGTCTAAAAGATCCAACAAGGGCTTACTACTTTTCATTGACGAGGCTGATGCTTTCCTGTGCGAGTAAGGTCCTTCATTCTTTTCTTTTTAAAATCAGCTATGCAGTTGGAGTGTTTTATATACAAATCAAAGAATGTCTTCATTTGAATTATCTAATAGAATTTTAATTCTAGTAAATGGTCGTAACTTGTTTGTGTCTTTGAGGGATTACACTAATTGCTGTACTGATTTCACTTTTTGATGAAAAACTCTTGTTGGCAAGATCGAAATTCATCATAAATTAATAGATTCCCAGAAAAAGCATGTTTATACCATTCAAGTTGTTCTATGTTAAGTTCTTCATTTGTTTCCCCAATTAAAAATGGTCTTCCATTTGCCCATCTTTTGCCCCTTTTCTCTCTAAGATGTTCCACTTTGTAGCGACTTTTTTTCCCACACCTATAGTATTTGGACTTTCTTTGTGTGTCTTTTCTTCTTTTAATCGAGTCTTTTCATGACTCCTCTTCTTTTGTAAAAATCTTCTGAAGTTTTTTACTATATGCTTAAGTTCTCGTTGCAAAACTAGATCAACTCGGATATTTTCTTAGCTGACCTTCTATTCTCACTGATTCAGCCTCTGAAAATTTTGAAATTACTTTTATGTAGGCGAAATAGTACTCACATGAGTGAAGCCCAGCGAAGTGCTCTAAATGCACTGCTCTTTCGAACAGGGGATCAGTCAAGAGACATAGTTCTTGTCCTTGCCACCAACAGACCGGGCGATCTCGACAGTGCTGTGACTGATCGAATCGACGAAGTGATGGAGTTTCCACTCCCTGGAGAAGAGGAAAGATTCAAACTTCTAAAGCTTTATTTGAACAAGTACCTAAGTGGTAAAGAAGAGAGCCCATCCAAATTTGGTCTTCAACTTCTGCTGAAGAAACCCTCCACCCAGCAAATAGCCATGAAAGACATTTCTGATGATGTGATCAGAGAGGCTGCTCGGAAGACAGATGGGTTCTCCGGCAGGGAGATAGCTAAGCTAATGGCTAGTGTTCAGGCGGCCGTTTATGGGCAGGCGGACTGTGTATTAGATCCCTCTTTGTTTAATGAGATTGTGGATTACAAAGTTGACGAGCATCGCCGACGAATAAAACTAGCTGATGAAGGCGGCATTCCAGTTGCAGGGTAAAGAGATGTTACTAAATTCCATTTTTGATCAATTTTTGTTTCTCTTGTTTTGGAAATTTTGGACATTGCATGCTACAAATTTCATTTTGAAAGTGAAAAAACTACCATTATTGTTAATTTAATCCAAATCGGAGGAGCTAATTTTAGTCTCTTTCCTTGTGGATTAACTGAAGAAATGTTACGGATTAGTTTCTTTTTATATTTTCATAGAATAGTCTTTGATGGGTCATGCATTATTTGATGCAATTACCTTATCAATTACAAATAGTTGGTTTATTTCATTAATCGTATAAAATATTATTTCAATTAAGTAAACTATTGACGATCAAATTTCAAGAATCCGAGTAGAACCCGGATGCTTTTAGATGCACATTTCAAGTCGATGAACATTGGCCATTTTAAATACACAAATTACAACTAGAGCAGCGTGGAATTTTCATTCCAAGATACAACATACAACCCTTTTAAGAAATTTCATCATCCAGGCTAAAATGCTTTTGGAGTAAATTAAGGTAACTTTTGGAGTAAATTTTCAAAATGCTTATGAAACGCAGCAGCAATAGACTCATGGCGTTCGATTTGACTTTCAAAATTCTAGTTGTCCTTTGTTGTAACGTTCACGCACTTGAACAAAAGCCAATATTAATTAGGTTGACCTCATTTGAAGACAATAAGCTACTTAAAATCATAAAGAAACTTCTAACGCAACGATATTAATAAATGCTTAAAAGACCAAGAGTATGCAACCAAAATCACAACCAATAAGCAACCACAACAATAATAAAAAAAGAGACAGAAGTTAGAGTTCAACTCACCAAAACGATAGGCAAACTTGGGACTACAGCCTTATATCATCTTATAGATTTAACAGAAACAAAATCTTCGAGCATGAGCTGCAGATTTAACGATTCCCCCAGTGAAGACCCTTCCTATAAACAGTAAAAGGAAATTAGAGCATAACTGAGCAAAAACAATCATTTTCACAAATGACACAGGGAAACACTTCTGAGAACCAGTTTCCCGCGAAAGACAGATCTAATAGGACGGGTAGTGAGCTCTCAAACATAATAGAAGTGAAAGCCGCCAAAATATAGGAATTATAAGCAAGAGTTTTCACGTCTAGAAGCAACAAGTATTACAGAGTCGCCACGAAAAGTAAACGAACATTTTCTCCCATTCAAACAAAGAGATCTGCGCTATTCATTAGTATTCATTCCTGCACTACGACCAAGACTGGCGAAGAGCCAGAAAAACTAAGAATCGAACATCCGAACAGCTCCAGAGCAGTGAAATTTTTCAAGGACGGAGAAAGAGGGCGAACAAAATAGACGCGGAACGCTTACCGGAGTTTTTTGTTTCGCCGGAGACTGATGTCGTCGTCGGTTCAGCTGAGAGTTTGAGGCTGAAAATGGAAATAGTTATACGGTTGCTCTTACGTATCTCTTTTGTTGTTTGAGCCACAAAATTTTAGCTTATTACAAATTGACCCTAACGTTACAGGAATTAAAATAAAGCCCAAATAACGGAATGAAATGATACTCCAGTCTCAGAGCGTCTTCTTCGTTTCCACGAGGAGTAAATGTCTTCTCTCTACCCCGGAAGAAACGAAAATCTCTATCTTCGCTCTCTTCTGCTTCGGATTCCTTCTTCTGATAGACGGTAATTCTGTTTCTTCAACTTTCTATCTAGATTTTGCTGTTCTTCTTTGCATTCTCATCTTTTTGTTGTGAATTCACCTTCAGCTCTTCGAATTCCAATGATTTTCACCATTATTTTTTATTTTGTAACTTTGAAACCTCTTTACTATTACATTTGTAATTGGATTTTCAGCTATCGGGGATCATGTGGTTGTTTGATCGCCTTTTTTTCATTCTAGATTTTGCTGTTCTTCTTTGCATTCTCATCTTTTTGTTGTGGATTCACCTTCAGCTCTTCGAATTCCAATGATTTAGTATTGTTAGTTTTTATTTTCGAACTTTGATACCTCTTTACTATTGCTTTTTTATTTGGATTTTCAGCTATCGGGGATCATGTGGTTGTTTGATCGCCTTTTTTTCACTCTGATCGTTTGGCTACATGTTGGTGAATCTTAAAATGTGTGATGATTTTCCGTGGAAATCAAGCTTTCAAAATGAGGCAAAAGATATTTAGTTTATTTATTTTTTGAATAAATGTCGACGTTTCTCTTCTATTATTTGGTCGCGGAACGCGTTGGTGTTGGTTGAGGTTGATGATCATCGGACCCAGTTCAATCCGCGAGTACAGTTATTGAACTGAAGAAGTCATTTTTTACCAACGTAAGTCGCATTCTGATAAATAAATTCTTTAAAGTATCTGCAAACACTGAGCACCAAACTTGCTGAAAGAAACTTCAAATTCGATCAAGATAGAACGCTAGCTTCTGGGATGTTCGACTTGAAGCTTCTCTGGTTTTTAACTTTCTAACTATAGGTGACCTTTTTAGTTTACTGATGCAACAAAATTGAATGCTGTTTCCCCTTACATATCAGGATGATGGAACCTAAAAAGACGTGTATTGTTGATGCAATGCTTCCGAGAAAGATAAGGGGTTGGGGATAACTCCAAAAAATGAGAAATTCTACGCTAAGGTACGCCTATATGAATCCATTTTCAAGCAGAATGTGTTTGCTGCATTAGAGGAAATAGGAAAGTGATAGAAATGACTAATTATTGTGGATTCTTCTCCAGATGAGAGTAACTTCTCATCGGAGATTTAACTTCTTTAACCTTCGAACTCAAAAACAGAGTTGGAAAACATTAGATATTTGCAAGTACGTCAGGCCCTCATGACAATATATAATATGACGAATGCCATTTTCTTCTTCACTATAGGAAAAAAAAAACTCGATATTTGGGTAGGAAGAATGAAGATTGGAAAGTTGTAGCCTTTGAAATAAAGTAGATTGATTCATATGAATATCTGGTACACTTTGTGAAGGAATGTACACCTTTGGCCCAAATGGAACCTTCGTTCGGGCTAACTCTTTTCCTTCAGTTACTTAATGAGCATGTTTTTACTTTCAATGTAAAAGAAAGAAAAACCTTTGGATATGATCTAGGAAGAGTAGAAAAGTTCGTCTAGGTATGAAAATAAGTTACTGCTGTACCATCGTTACTTGATTGCTGTATTGCAGTTGTTTATCTATATGTTCATTGCAGCCTCCAAGTTTTCCTTTTTGTTTTGTCAATTGCCAGTTTCAAAGACTAAGAATAAAGAAATTATATGGTTGACCAAAATCTAGTTATGTTCTCGTAAGTTAGATTGTTTTTTTTAATCTAGAGTGGAAACATTGTTTTTGGAAAAAATAGTGATTAGTTGACTCTTTATTTTTACATTCTAATTTTTAGCTTTTGATGCCCGCTAATTAATAAAAAATTATTAGTAACTAGTCATGATAGTTGTTCTATCTATTAATCAACAGCAAGTTAGAAAATAAATTGAAGTACATCAGCAGACATGGTTGTCTGTTCAATTTGTTGCAGACTAGCAGGTTCAGACGTTCAGTACATGTTTTAGTTAAGCTTTAGTTGACCACCGACTCTCTGGAGAGAAAGGTGATGCCTTTGGTAGTGGGAAGGAGCTTTTCTGGAATAGTTCTTCCATGATTGACAATTGTTTACTCTATTATCCTTCCTATATGCGTGTTTCAAATATAGTAATCAGACTCTGATTAATCGTTGAAAGAGAGCTGAGACCAACTTATGGCAGATAATTAGAAATTTTGGGGGAAGAAAGAAAGCTCTGCAAGATGGATATATTCTTGGAAGTTGGACCATTTCCTAGCAAATTGACGGAGCTGTTGTTTTCTGGATGATAGAACATCCCTGTCGCATGCACAATGGGAGTAAACGACAACCCACAGATGAATTCTGCTCAACCAGCCCAACGTTTTATTTTTGTTGCATGCGAACGATGAATGGCCTTATAAGTTTCTGTGAACTCTAGAAATCATATATTCAAGCAACAATGAGGAGAGGGTTCAGTACCAGCTCGCTCTGCGCGCTGAAGGAGAAGAAATGGGACGCGATTGTCGTCGGTGCCGGCCACAACGGCTTGATAGCTGCTTCCTACCTGGCACGAGGTGGTCTCTCCGTTGCCGTGCTCGAGCGGCGGAGCGTTATTGGAGGCGCCGCCGTCACCGAGGAGCTGATTCCGGGGTTCAAGTTCTCTCGCTGCAGTTACGTCCAAAGCCTCCTTCGTCCCTCAATCATCAGGTGGGTCGCATGTTTTTCATCTTTTTTTGTTTCACCTTTGTCTCCTTTTGCTTTGCTTATGATGATAAATTTGGTGTGTGGTGTTGAAATTGAAGAGACTTAAACTTAAAGAGGCATGGGCTGAAGCTGCTGAAGCCAAAGGCTGCTGCTTTTACACCATGTGCTGATGGTCGTTACCTTCTTCTGGGGTTGAATGATGAACATGATCACTTGGAGCTGTCAAAGTTTTCAAAACGGGATGCAGAAGCTTATCCGAGGTAATTTAACCTTTTTTTCATTCGGTATTTCTTATTTCCGCTGCATCTTTTTTGTGGAATTGCTGTCTCACTTATGCACAGTAATTGATTCTAGATATGAAAGACAACTGCTTAAATTCTGTAAATTCATGGATTTCATTGTTGATTCCCGTACTCCTGAAGTGTCATCGCCGTGGAAGTCATCAGTTGCTGAACGCTTGAGAAGTAAGTTACAAAATTCAATCTTTTGGGGTCGGTGTTTACAACATGCTCTCTCTTTCGGGCAAGATGATATGGTGTAAGTACAATACCTCTGAAGAATTTAGCTACAGCCTCTCATTAGGTTATATTTCTGTTGTTCGTGTCCATGTTTTCCTTGAGTGAAATTCATTTTGGTACCTTTTTTGTGGAATTTGAGTATCAAAAGGCCTATTTTTATCAATTTACAGGGAATTAATGGAGCTCCTTTTATCACCGACTTCAAAAGTTCTAAACAAGTGGTTTGAGGTCACAATTTACTCAATGTTTCATAACAATTTCTGAAGGAATTATGAATTATGTCTGAGATTTAGATGGTAAAAATTACTTTCTGATTTTCCTTCATGTGGCCGCCATGTTTTCAGTCAGATGTACTGAAGGCAACACTTGCTGGAGATGCTATCATTGGAAGTACGGTATGGTTTTACATTCTCATGTCAGAAAGGAGTCATTAATAGAATTAGAAATGAAAGTTAGTCGCGTTGTTCAGATAACATCCTACAACAGACTCTATCAATTTACTATGGATCATGGTCACCCGAGTTTGATGCCTTACCTTAAGGATTACAAGTAGAAAATCTCTCTAAAATTGGCACAAATGTTCGGCCAAAATGGAAAAGGGTGAAGGCCTAATTAAATAACCCTCAACTCAGGTAAACTTGGCATTTCATGAATTGAATTAAGAAAGTCTATATTATATTGCATCCAGATGCTAATACCATTATCACCTGATATGTTAGAAAGAAGTCATGGTATTTCACTCAAACTACACTAGTGGAAATTTCATTTTGCTTGGTAGAGTGTGAATTTTAGTTTTGCTCCTAGAGTGAAAATTTTATTTTTCAAATTTTGTTTTTTTGCACAAGACTTTTTTGGTAGGCATCTCACTATTGTTATTTGTAGCTCCTTCGATAATTTACTGGTGTTCAATTCTATAAATTAATGGCACAAACTAAAAAGATATCACTCGAGAATAAATTATAATATCCGCCGCTTTTCTATATTGAAAATGACTGAATGCTTAATTTTTGTTTTGTAGGCAAGCATCCATGCATCTGGGACTGGATACATCCTCTTGCATCATGTGATGGGTAACACTGATGGCCAACGTAATATTTGGTCGTAAGTATGTCGCACTTTCAAGTTTAATGATTTGAAATGAGCAACTCCCTGTCTTTTTGAAATTTATGCCCTAACTAATAAATCTTATTGTCAAGTTTGAAATATTGTCATTTTTGGGTACCATTTTTAATAACTTCGGCATGATGATGTTCTTTCAACCTTCTCATGCAAAAGCGAAACCTTTGAAAAGATGGCTTTGCTTGTTTTTTTTTGCAGCGTTGTTTTAGTTAAGTTATCATGAAAATGTCCCCTTTTGCCTCTCAGTTCTTGTTTTCTGGCTAACTAAATATGCATTACGTCTAATGCAGGCATGTTGAAGGTGGGATGGGTTCTGTGTCATTGGCCATAAGTAAAGCTGCAAAGGAAGCAGGGGTTCATATTATCACCAATGCAGAGGTTTTCTCCAAAACTGCCAACTCTTTCTCCCACAGCCTCGTTTCCTTTTGTCTCTCTCGCTTTTTTATTTCTATCCTTGCAGTTATTCAAGTTAACCTTTTAGTTGCAATATCATAATTTAATAAATATGAACTAAGAATTACCAACTGTCAATATGATGATTCTCCTGTAACCTTTTTTATCCATTTAGTATAGTTTTGGTTGACCACCTGTAGTCTTGTTCTTGCTAGAATATTTTTCCTTTAATTTATAAATACCTGTATTGGCATTCAGGTTTCCGAACTTTTGGTTGAAGACTCAGGTTCAGTACGAGGGGTTAGTGCTATTAATTTTTGCTACTCGTCGATTTGGTAGCATTGACTCTACATTCTTATTCTTCATATCATCTTGGTAATTAAGGTCTTGCTTGCAAATGGAGCACACGTACTATCTTCGGTTGTTCTGTCAAATGCAACCCCTTACAAAACTTTCATGGTAAGTTGCTCCTCTCCAATTTGAATAACAAAACAAACTTATTAGCTGATGTGTTTGTTCTCTCAACCTCTCACCACAATCATTTTATCTTTTCTGAGATTATGCTCTTCCGCTGCAGGAATTGGTGCCCGGAAATTTTCTTCCTAATGATTTCCTTCAGGCAATCAAAAGCGCTGATTATAGCTCTGTAAGATCTATATAGAACTTTGTTTGTGTTTTATTATTTTTCCATGGTTCAATGTTATTCAGTACAACTTACATGTTATATGAGAACAAAGAACTTAAATAAAAACCTCGCATCTAGTTCTCTATCTGGTGCAACCTTTTTAGGAGAAGCTTTTAGACATTCTTCAGGAACTTTCTGACTCATGCATCGAGCTTTGTTGATTTTGAGGAAAGATAATTATATTTGCTCAAGAAAGTACCGGAAAATTCATAAGCTTTGTATAGCAATTCATTAGTTGATCGTAGACTCCGCTTGCTTGATCAGGGAACTACAAAAATTAATGTTGCCGTTGATGAATTGCCCCAGTTCAAGAGTTGTAAGTTAAGCAGTCCAGATGTGGGTCCTCAACACACAGCAACTATTCGCATAGGCACTGAAAGGTAGTAACAAATACATATCATCATCATCTTCATTTTTCTAGTGAACTTTTGTTCCCTTTATTTTTCATTGTCAGAACTTGCTAGTGATTGTAACTTCAAAATTCTGATCTCTTTATATTTGAGAAAGCATGTTGGAATTATTCGATTAAATCATCAAAGAGCTTTCCTTCTAAAATATATTTGTTTCCAAATATCATTGAAAAGAGTGATATTATGTTTATCCTTTAATTTATCGCTCAAATTTTTTAACTTCGAACCTTGAATTTATTAATTGGTGCAATTCATATTTTATTAGAATGTGAAATTAGAGTTTAGTCGGTAAACCTGACGTTTCGCCTGAAAATTTGATACCATAAGCAGATGAATTCTCATTTGAGTGTAAACCATCTTAAGTCATATTTTATTTTCTTGAGTAAAAATCTTATTAAAATCGTGTGAAGTTACTCTATATATTAACCTTTTCAGCATGGAAAATATTGCCTTGGCTTGTAAAGACGCTTTGAACGGCTACCCATCACGCAGGCCTGTTATGGAAATGACAATACCTTCTTCCTTGGACAAGACCATATCTCCACCCGGTACTTAAATCTGGCCTCCCTTTCTATAATCAATGCACTTGAACGGTCACCTAAGATTCAAAGCTAATCTGCTAACTTTCAGGTAAACATGTCATCAGCTTATTTACGCAGTACACCCCCTACAAACCCGTGGACGGTAGCTGGGAGGATGCTACATACAGAGTAACTTCGATCTGTTCAAGACTGTGTTCTATGATTCTTCGATCTGTTCATGCAATATTTATTTGCTAATCTACATTATCTATGGCTATCCGTACAAATTTGATGGTTTATTTATGTAGGAGTTATATGCACAAAGATGCTTCAAGTTGATTGATGAATATGCCCCAGGCTTTAGCTCATCAGTAAGTGGATATGACATGCTTACACCTCCTGATCTCGAAAGGGAGTTCGGTCTCACAGGTATAGTTTACTCGCACAATATATGCCTTCCTCGATCGAACAATGTTCTTCAGAGACAAACTGAAACCCGGAAACTTGCAACAGGAGGGAATATTTTTCATGGAGCCATGGGTTTGGATTCACTCTTCTTGATGAGGCCCTTAAAAGGATGGTAACTTTTCGAGTAGAAGAATTGCTTCACTACCTTTAAATGACACAATAACCATGCAGTATAAGATTGATATAATGCTCTAGCCATTATCTGTAATGATTTCGTTTTATAAATTGGGAATTTGACTCGATCTGTTAGTGTTGTAAAAAGTATTTGCTAAGTTAGTAGATCAACTTAGAAAAAATACTACCTATAATCTTTATGTGACCACAGATGATTCAAAAGTTTCTTTTTTCAGGTCGAATCACAGGACCCCAATTAAAGGCTTGTACATCTGCGGCAGTGGATCACATCCAGGAGGTGGCGTGATGGGTGCACCCGGCCGCAATGCCGCACGTGTTGTCCTCGACGATTTTCATAGCATATCTCATTAAAATTCCTAAGCATACTGAATATCACGAACTATATTAAATAAACCAGCACAGTCAGAGCTTTGTTGTATTGGCATTGAGTTGGGATCAAATATATGAAAGGCTGTTTTCGATTTCATTCAGTTGTGAATTTAACTGCAGACATGGAAGCCTGCCAATTTCATTCCCTGGGAAACAGATGTGCGATGAAAAGAGCAAGATCAAGCCGTAAAACATGAGTGGCATCGAAATACAAAATTGGAATGCTTCCAGGGAGGAAATAGAATGGAATTAAACCAGAATTCAGAGATTTGTCAGAAATAAATGTTTGCTATTGCTGTTTCCAAGTTAAGACAGATGGAATGGAACGCACCTTCACATGCTTCAATCATTGAAATAGATGAAAGATAATTGTCCACCAGCAAATTTATAATTGAATACACATTCTTCATCAAAGTGCTCTTGATGTTTTAATCGCCAACTATACATTACGAATCTAGTATTTGATTTAATTACACACTGTCTCAATGCAGCCATTGTTACTGCAAGAAGCTTTCTCCCCTGACCCCCAAAACTTGGCCGTTTTCTCGTCATCGATCTCCATCATTCGCGAAAACTCTTGATGATCATACTTCAAAGTGGCCTTTCCTCCAAATTCGCTCGGTAGGTTCTCAAAGTCGAAGAAGGATTTCATGAGCTCCACGCTATGATCGTCTTTCGGGTAGATGAATTCCACCTTGTTTGATGTTTTTGGATCCATAAAATACTTGATAATCTGTAAAACAGCACATATTTACTCAGATTTTATCTAGAAATCGAGTTTTTTTTGTAGAACAATTGCAATACGAAAAAAAAAAGAAAAATCAAACCTCATAGAAAGCCTGAAAGATCCTAGGAGGATTGTACAAAAAGGCAACTCCGAGCCTCTCTGGGTAGTGGCTCTGTACAATGTTGATGACATCTCGACATGCTTTGACAGAGAGATTAGTGTTTAATGTGAATCCAGTGAAGTCTACCAGCCAGACCATCTGTTCTTGCCCTTCCGGAAGATTAAGAATCGCATTTTCCAAAAGGTAGACAACGTGTCGAACGTTGTCTTCCGGCGAATTCGAGTTCTGAATTTTCATATCGTGAAAATTGAAAAATAGAATGCTTTGAATTTAATAAACTTCATGAACAAGGAAAGTGTCGATCGAACCTGCATTCCTGGTCTTGTTATAATCACCGGCCGTCCGAGTCGATCTTGAAAATTTGCTCTGAACGCTTTACCTGTTGCTCCTTCATGTGCCACTTCATGCTGAGAATCATAAACATGGAGTTCCATTAGGAACTATTTTGAAAAACCTGTTTCTAAAAGGAGTTTTCAAATAATTAGCCAAGTGTACCCAACGGATTTCTTCAGGCCTGTAAGTTGATCTCCATTTTAGAGTTTCTTCAACTATTTTTTTAGCTTTTTCAATGTTCCAATTACGAGCCACCAAACTTCTCCTCAGGCAGCCATCGGTGCAGAACTTCGAGTTTCGTCCTGAGAGAACTCCAAGTTTCTTCCTCAGTTCTGCAATCTGTTCCACTCCCTGTTCATAATCTCGGGAAACGTTTAATAGTATGCATATCAACTGACAATCATATACCGATCAATGAACATTACTAATTAATATTATGGTTACAAAATTCAGATTTATTTCACAACCACTACCTTCTTTATGTCTATTTGTTCAGAATCATTCTCCGGCAGATTATGAGAGCGCCTTTGTAGAAAAAACATGGTCGGTTCTGAGACCTGGAGGAGCTCCACTTCTTCCCACAACCAGATCAATTCTTACTGTGAATTTTTTTAGGAAATTCAAACAAAAAGAAGGATGTCAAGGACAAGATCCAAGCCGAACTCTGAAGATCTTTCAGAGGAGCAAAAAAAATACATTGAACCCAAATCAAAGGTACAACAAAGAGGAAAAGGCATGAGACGTTGACAAGTTCCATGATCAAAACAATAGTGGAGCAGATTTAAAGGATCTAATATATGAAAACAAACGAAAGCCTACTGCAAAAGGAAATGAACAGAGACAACGGAAGAGCCCTCAACCTTGGAAACAAAAGGAAGAATCAAGTTGATATTTTATACTGGAGAGTCTAATCCCAGCTCTCTCGTTCTTTATTTTTGCTGATTTAATTTCAAAGAAGTTCCAAGCTTTCTATGATTTCTGATTTTTCTGTCCAACAAATTTGACAAGCTGTAGGTTTATTTGATGAGGGTACACCAAAATCACTCCTCAGAAACACCATGTAATAAGAAATTTTAGCCAGCAAAAACAATTCCTGGACAAGATGGTGATGCCCCGCTACAAGAAACGCTCATAAAAGCATAAAAGAAAGAGAGAGTATACCTGAATAACCAGATCCTCGATTCCATAAAATCATTGTTTTCAGTGGGAGGGAAGAGTCCCCATTCATCAAACTTTCTTTGCTCACGGAATCTACTGGTGCCATGTGGCTCATCATGGACCATTAGCCAATAAAATCATGTGCTACAAAGAACAGACAGGGAGTGGCAGCCGCAAAGAACCTTCGAGCCAAAGACTCGTATGTAGAATCAAATAATAATATTCAATGTATGACGGCGACGGCTATAACATTATTACATCATTAAATCAGAAGAATTTCAGTTGGAACAAAAATTCCACAGCTCCATCCCTTCGTTAAATTACCACTTTGTATTATTATGGCTATCATTAAAGAGGAACATTATCATCAGACTGTCAAATCCCAACCACCATCCTCGTGTGTTTGGTTTGAACGACAGATTTGGATGGGTTCGAACCATCATCTCAGAGCCCACTGGCTTTCTGCGCTCTCCCATATTTGAGCTACGAATCTCTACCACACCGTAATAAGTAATTAACAAGCAGTCATAGTTCATAATAGCAATAAAGAATAAGAGTTTCACTCAATTACCAATGAACCATATAATTCCATATCTTCTTCCTGGGAAGAGTTGAATGGTTGCTTTCGAAGCAAAAATCTTTATACCAAGGAAACTAAAGATGGAAAAGGGAAGCTGAAGTTTGTCAGCTCTTTAGAATATCAATCCACAGAAAGTCCAACCAACAATCCAACCACAGAAAGTCCAACCTCTAGTCCAACCTGCAGTTCCAGGGCTGACTCTTCTTAGAGCTTCGAATCTGTCAAAGACATGATTACAAACCTTCACCGACAAAATAAGCCTCCTAATGTCGACGTTTCACCCATTTCCCAGATCATCACTTCTCCATCGGCATTTTATAAAGTGACGTATCAATAAATAATCATATAAAAATTGCGTCTTTAAAATGTTATGCACATCACTTCTCCAGTGTTCCAGATGCTCATTTCTGCAGATAACAAGCTGCCAGCCCTGCCAGAGAGTACATATAACATATTATCAATTCCAAATCCAATCTGGAATGGCTCGGCAAGACGAGCAATTTTTGAAACTCTAAGACAATTCAAACGTCCAAAAGTTTCATTTTTTCAACGATTCAAAGCTAAGTTAAATTTCTCAATAAACCTATTCAGAAACACATTTATGACAACAGAGACAGGCAACAAATTAAGCAAGCTTAAAGGTAAAAACAACACATGTTGACCAACACATTCAGCGGAGGAATTATCCCAAGCGCTACAACGTCTCCACAGTTTCATAAGTGCAAGTTCGTGAAAGACGCTTCTACCGAGACATTCTTTCAAGTTTTGAATTAACTGAAAACGTGAAGCTTGATGATAGTGAATCCCGATAACATGTAACTATTGAGACGTAATTAAACAATACAAAAAAGGATGAAACGTTTATAAAAACTACAACGAAATAGACAAACATTAAAATAGGTATTCACATGAAGTAGTCATGAAAATGAAATAAAATCATAATACTGCCGACAAAAACAATCCAGTCATATCTCCTAGAGTGGGAGAAAACTTAACATATTGGACGTAAAATTTACCTGTAAACAGAAAAAATGTCTAAAAAAAAATGGAAACATACTAATGTGCAGGAGGAAATATTGCTCTCAACCATCCGATCAAAGCTTATCTCCTGTACCATCATCCAATATTTTAACATCAACTCCCTGGTCGGACAGCATTCTAGTAGACGAAAACCCAACAATAAATTTGAATCACAAAGTAAACAAAGGGATGACCCTCACTATAAACCAGTATCCGACGTGCATAATAAGGCTAAAATTAACCATATCAGAGTTCCTTCTCGTATACAAGCAATTTGCATGCTATTCTGCTGAATTTGGCACACACATTACATGTACCAAACATGAACTCCGAAACAAATGATTCTATAATAACAGCAGCAGATTTTTAGCTTTCGAAGGATATCTTTTGCATTCTAAATAAAGTCTAATTCAGATAACTTGTGCTAGCAATAAAAGCTCGAATGGAATTCTATAAATAATTAATTCGTAATATTTTTTAATAAATTGAATGCACTACTAACTCGAAAGTAATCGTGTCCTCTGCACAATCATATCAATATGTAGGCAGGCAAATGTTGATTAAAAAAATGATTGAAATCGTTTTTTTTTTCTTTTCCGGGAGAAGGTGACAAGAAATGAAAAAAAAAATTAATGGGTACCTTGTTGGCCTTGGAGACTCGTACGCAAGCAAAGAGAATTCTCGTGCTGATAGCAGGCACGAAAGCATTATACCAACTGATGATAGAAATAAAGAAACTCAGCATGCACTGATGAGGGGAGACCCCTGCGATCTCCCCCTCAAAACAAAAAACTCATTCTTTCATTAATTTCATTTGTGACCAGCCACGCAAACACACGTGTCATGGCAAAGGTCGGACAACAAAGAGCCCAAAATGCCGTAAACATCCAAAACAACATAATAGCGTTCTTCGATCTGATTGACCTTAAGTAACAAAAATCGTGCAATTTGCTACAGCCACTTGATCGATCAATATCTCCCCCGCGTAAATGATGAAGAAAACAGTTCCATAAAATCACAACGCTTGAAGTTTAGGGATGAATTAATCTCACAGCATTCGACCAAGGATCTGCAGATGTAGAAGATCGCCTACATTTGGACTTTTCGGCGCTCGTCACGTCGGAAAAAGGAATCAAAATGCTGTTGCAAATTTAAAATTCTTACCGAAAAAGTTAGAAACAACCAACAGGTAACTTCGCCGCATACATCGATATGCAAACAGAGATGGAAAGAAGAAAAATAACAGCATTACGTACGTATTAATTGCAGGAGCGATCAAAAACGGTTAACACAACGATAATCTAGATAAATTGCATCCCTAATCAATCTATAATCGTTACCTAGATAGTGATGTCGTCCAAAACTACAAGGTTTTGAGAGCCTTGACCTGCAAGAAAACGTCGAACCAGGAGAGGGCGGGCGCTGAAGGTAATCACAGCCCCTGAACATATAATTTAAGCTGCGATGGACGGTCAGGATGGGGTCAGCTGCATGAAGATAAACGGCTCATATTTTTACACGTGACGTGTCAGATCAAGCGGTTGATAACCGTTGATCATAGGGTAGTTGACAGAATTTGAATTGAATTGTTTCTTAGTTAGAATGGCTATTCAATTCTGTCAATTTGAGCTAAAAAGTTTGATATCATTTGGATCAATTTGTCTGATTTTAGGCCGGAGTTTTGAATTGGTTCAGGATTTGAGTGAGATTTTATGCAAATTCGTATCATTTTGACTTTTTATTTCTAAAAGCAGGATCAAATCAAACAGTGAATTGCAGGTTTTGTAAGATTTGAAACTGGCCCGACACACAGTTCGATTGGAAACCATAGGTCTTCGAAAACAAAGATGGAGAATAATGGCATGTGTAAGCACAGCCCATGGAAAGAATGATCACAAAAGCAATGAAATCCAAGCAATTACACAGATAAAAGCCTCAACCAGAGTCCACATTCAGTCACTCAGATTACAACTTTGTACATGGTACCCAAGAGTGAAGGTTAGTTATGTATGCGAAAACCACCTGAAGAAGCCTAAACACTCCTAAATCAAACCCACCGGGATTCGGCCAAATCGTACACGAAATGAACATTATGGTCGGGGATGAATACAATCAGACACAAATAAAAAAATGAAAATACTTCCAGCTATGAACATGTAGTTACTGCCGTTTCCAGAAGGCGATTCAACAAGACAGTCGAAGCAAAAACACACCCATTATCGCCACGAAGAGACAGTGAGAAGAGGAACCTCATTCCATGCAAGAGACAGAAACCCAGGAGGTGATTCTATCAAAGAATACAAAGAGCTGTAGTTGTAATTCCACAGAAGGATCTTCGCCTGGCTGACTGCGTAGTGGCTGATCGATCCAGTTGAAAAACCCGAGCTTTCCATTAGCATTTTCCACCTCTCCTTGTCGTCCATTCGCTCTCTTTTCGCGCCTGCGGTTTCCGGCCCGACTACACCTGCGATTCGTCGGCCCAGGAGGTGCTTTTCCAGTTGAAGTCTCTCTGACGATTCTCGGTTCATGTTCGGTTCCAGAGACTCGAACAAGGCTGAATAGTATTTTAGTGCGTTCTTGAATCGT
The DNA here is from genome assembly GCA_003255005.1 of Begonia fuchsioides. Taxonomy (NCBI): domain Eukaryota; kingdom Viridiplantae; phylum Streptophyta; class Magnoliopsida; order Cucurbitales; family Begoniaceae; genus Begonia; species Begonia fuchsioides. The sequence continues at coordinate 113,509 of QAOC01041569.1, read as the reverse complement.
TTCACAAATCCAACCTGATTCAAGCTTGCTTCGTATTCCCCGAGAGTCACTATCCTAGGGTTCATAGATTTGGCCAACCGGAGGGCATTCTGAACCCCAGCCGGGCTTTCATCCAGCAGGATGTACAATTGCAGCATGAAATTGACAGCGAGAACCTCATCAGACTCGACACGGAAGCTCGATTCACTCAGCTCCTCAATTGGAGTAAGGATTGGATCAAATTCAAATTCCAGTTCTAGAAGCTTTGCAAACTCACTCAGCCGATTACCAGTGGCAATCAAGGAAGCATCTGGCGATTTCCCTAAAGCCGCAGCAGGTATGCCAGAAATTCTAATGCTACTTGGTTTTCCTGAAGAACGAGTAGCCATAGCTTGTAAAAGTGCCGCCCATTGAACTCCGTGGACAATACCGAAATCTATTATGTGAATCTTGCTCGCTTTTTCTGTACTTTCTAAAATCGCCTGATTTGCAGTCAAATGAGCAAATTTTGAATAGGGACAAGCATCGTTGAGAGCTTTGTAAGAGAGAGAAAACTCCTCTGTGGTTGTCGCACATTGAGCTAAGCTAGTTTCAGATCGCAGTGACAATCTGCTGCACAGAGCTTCGCAGAAGTAAAAGGCAACCCTCACAGTCGGATCTCCTTTCTCAGACAATGATTCCCTTAGCTGAATCAGGGTTTTCACTGCTCTGTCAGGTTCCGATTCAGATAATCGAGCGCAATCCAACAGGGCTAAGAGGAGAGTTGGCGTTGATTCAGATTCCGGCGAACTTGATGATCGGTCAGCCGTGTCGTCCTTTTGAACTCTAGACACCGGTGGATTGACTTCTTTGCTCTCCGACAACGGGGATGGTAGAGGTGGTGGAGCCCAGGCGGAAACTGAAGGCTGCAGAGGGCTGAGATTCTTTTGAGTATCGTAGAAAATGACTCGGTTGAGATCCGACGGTGGAGAGCAGGCGATCCCTAGTCGACTCGGGCCGGAAGAAAATGGATTTCCGTTGAAGAGACAAAACTCAGCATTACTTTGCCACTCATTACAGCTGGACGGCAAGTTGGAGGCATCAGAAGAACCTCCACAGGCAATTAAACTATCCATCCACTCATCGGAATCAAATTCACCTCTGGGGCCGCCATCAAAATCCGAGAACCTAAAACCAGTAGAGTGGTGCTCCAGGTTCGGGAACTGAAATCCAGTTTCTCCACTTTCACCTCCTCCGGCCACCTGAAAGGGGTCAGAAAAGCCAGCGCCCGAGTGGCCAAAATCCATTGCCGGAGAGGTGGAAATCGCAGCTTGTTGAGAATTATTCCAAGGACCAAGAGAAAACGGACTGAGGCTGCCAGTAAGTTGGTGTGGCGGCTGCTGCTGTGGTTGTTGATGTTGCTCCTGCTGGCGTTGTTTCTGATTCATCACCTGCTGAGCAATTGCCATCAGATTTCCACTGTCACTGCACATATAAGCCATTCGCCGGCCAAATTCTGCCAGAAGTTCCACTCACATCACCTTGCAAGTTCAGTTCTATCAGAGAGTCGGTCTTTCTTAATTCAATCTGACCAACGAAACCCAAACTCCGAGTAAGAGCTCAGAAATAACAGGATCACAAATGGAGGGTTTTAGCTTGAAAAATTTGGGGAATCAGAGAGAATAACAGAACCCGCGAACTAAAGCATTTGACTATCAGCCCTCCATCCTTACAAAGATTAATATCTTAGCCGCTCCCATGTAAATTGACATTCAAAAAATGAACCCGAAAGAAGAAGTTAGTAGCCAGACTCCACCTTGCACTTGATATCTGAAGCGAAGCTTCAAAATCTTAGCATCCAAGGAAACCAATGTACAAGAGAAAAATAGGAAATAGTCAATCTTCGACCAAAATTGAAGAAACGAAATACAGAAAAACACAGGAAACAGAAACTCAGTACACAGACCCAAAACTTCAAATTCACAGTAAATCATAAAAAATTCAGAGCTTCAGGATGAAAGGTCACCAACGACTCTCATACAGCTTCAAAACAATGAAATCTATCACCTAATTCAACCGTCAACCATCATGTACGCGTCAATTTAACATATAAGCTTCTACCTGAAGGCAAATGAAGGCGAAATTACGATTCAAATCTGCAGAAGCAAAAGCAGCAGTGGGAAGTGGGAGAGAGAAGAAGATCGGGATGCCAAAAAATGAAGAAATAGATCATTTTAACCTAGAACGGAAGGTCAAGATGGTAAGCACGGAGCAAGATCGACGGCTAAGAGGGGATGACGTGGCACTTTAGTGGCACAGAAATGAGATATATCGTCAACGGTAGCAGTCTCGTCCGTTATTTGAAATGGCGTCGTTATTCTTTCAGCTGACGTCGTTATAGTAACATTATATTATGCAGCCGTGACATCTCCGTTACATTTATTAAATAAAATAAAAATGTGAAATCAAACCCGAGATTGGAGCAACCCAGTTCTTGAAAACGGGAAGCAATGGAACCGTTGTGAATGGATAAAACCGAGCTAACCCGAGAAAGAACATCTAGGTTCAACCCTAAACAAAGATAGAACCGAACCAAAACTTGACCGAACCCAACATTTGGGTTAAAACATTGCTTATTACAGTTCGAGAAATCGTTCGAAAGAAGATTATGGATACTCTCTTCGCTAAAGCTTATTATATCATATTTACAGACTAGGGAGTTACAGTGATCAGCCATTGATGGGCTCTACAACAAGGCTTAAAGCTAAGCAGCTGCATTATTCTATCCACTCGCATCCGTCTGGTGGCGCCCCTTCTCCTTCTCCTTCACTTCACTTCCCTGCGTCCTGTCATATTCTTCGCGTCCAAACAACAAAGCAAAACCCTAATCAGCCGCCACTGACAGACCTTGAAGCTAAATTCTTTTACGTCAACTTTCAAATACAGTTACCAGGATGGTTCTCGTGTACAGTTTTACTCTCATTCTCCGTCTTTGGGATCGACTGGTTCCCTCCATAGATCCCTCCGAACCCTTCTTCGTCGGACCTCGTCGCATAGCCCTCGCCGAACGAATGAGACATTATGTCCCTGTTTCGCAGTTTTCGACTGGTGAATCGAGTTTATAACTTACTCAACCTGAGTTTTCAGATAAAGAAGAACTAACCCGGTTTCCTCCGTGGTCTGTTGCTTAGCTTCCTCGCTGGCCATGGCGGTGGTCGGCCGGAATCTGACGGAGGAAGTTTTGGTGGGCAGCGATGAAGTGAATCTAGAAGATGGAAGGGATCGAATTGCCCTAACAGCGTAAAACATGATGGGCAAATAACTTATAAAAGTAATCGAATAAGAGACGTTGGAATCTTAAAAAGCCAAGCTTTCGGTCTCGGTTTTCAGTTTTACTGCTCGATGACTGACGCGTGGGGATGTAGGCTTACACGTGTGGACGCATGCAGCCATGAGGTGGCGGGTCGGCTTTCTTCCCGGGTAGGGTTTCATCGCTCTAAATTCTTGATTCATACAAAGCTCAAGGGTAAAGTGGGAAGTCATATTCTACGGTGGCTCATTGGGTGGGTCCTCCAAAGGATCCATCCACGTCAGATGGGCCCAATGGAGGAAAAAATAGTGGGGCCCATTTCAATCAAAAGAAAAGCCAGCATGAGCTACACGTTAGGGAAAAGGGGTGCTAAATGGCTGTCACCTTTCAACTTCCATTACATTTAGATTTCTCTCTTTTTCTATTGCATTCAAACTCTCAATCATGGTTAGAAGCTTAGTCGTTTATTAATTAATTAGTCATCATTTATTATATTTTCGAGTCTTTTACTCGTAGTCTTGTCATTTAGGACGATGAATAGACCTCGATTGATCGTATGCAAAATTTATGAGTTGATTGGGGCGTGGGCGACTCCCTAGTCTTTGAATCTTCGTAGAAATGACAATATGGGTGTATATACGAATCATATATGGGGTACTGCGTATGGTTTGAAAATATATAAAACAAAATATGTATTTATTCAATAAAATATGGAAATTGGAGAAAAATAATGTACAAAATTGAGCAGAAATGAAGATGAAATAAGTGGGTTTGCCGGGTCAATTGCATCCCCACAAGAAAGAAAATATCTCAACACTCTGTATCTTACACTGAACATGGAGCTTTTGGCTGTGCATATCCTTTCAAGTGGAAGACCCACTAAATGCATTGCTCCAAGTTTCAAAAATAAAAATGAAAAGTATAGCATTTTGCAATGTGACCCAAGCTGAACCGGATCGAACTTATCCGAATTAAACTCATGATCTCGGGTCCAACCCTAATACATTCACAAATGATATTTTGACCAAAAAAATAAAAAAGAAAAGTAGTGTCCAGTACTGTCGAGACTTAAAGAATGGGTTTAGTCAGATTAGAATGAAGGAGAGCTGCACAGAAAATGCATACAATAAACCAAGGAGGGGATTGGTTGATTCGGGTCAAACCTGGAATCAAGTGGGGCGTTGAGAACCAATGGAGTCCAAGTCGAGGGTCGTGGAAGTGGACCTTTTGATCCCACTTCTCTTCACTTTTTGACATATTCCAGCCTTCATTGTAGACACGCAGTGCCAGTCACTAGCCCCAAAAACTACACAACACGCTCCCTTTTCTTGTGTACAATACAGATCTCTAATTCTCATTTTCTACCCAATTACCTTGCTTCAGTATGTAATCTGCTAAAATAATTAACAGCCGGCGAAGCTCGGGAATGATTCGACTTCATCGTCTCATGCCCGCATATGCTTCGACTCCAGCCCGTTATAAATAATTTTGTTTTTATAAAAGGGGTGAAAAATCAATTTTCTAGGCTTTGCCAAAATGCATCGTTATCACAAGCATCTATAAAATTAATAACATGCATATTTCTTCTATCATTCTTCGAGATAGTAATTTTACAAAAACAAAAAATTGCATAAAAAAAAAAGTTATGCACAGATAAATTTCTAACAACTAAAAATGTAAATGATATTTAAACTAAAAATGAAAAATCAACTCTAGCTCCATATGAAATGAACGCACCCAAATTTGAACAAATGCTCTGAAAATCTCGGATATAACTTGTAAGGCAAAACCAGTCATGCAGATGAATAGATGCAGCAAAAATCTTCCAAAACTTCATGAAAGATTCACGACAACAAAACACAGAAGCAATATACTACATAATCCAAGCATAAATGTCTTCACATATTCAAATCGAACGTTCAAAATAAGTAGCCGAACCTCCCAGATGTCGTAAAACGATGTCATCAAACAAACAAAAAACTTGGTCTTTATCAAACATACTCTTTCCAAGTCATAATAGGCTTCACAAACCACACAAAGTACCGAACTGTCCGTGGCTCCACAAGTTCCTTACTATATCTGACCAGGTCCTGTAATAACGCACAATAATACTTCTCATCGGCACACCAGCAGCACGTGTAGGTTTATGTCAGCTGAAAATGATTGAAATTTTAAGAGAACAAAATTAGAGAACTTACTAGAAACAAGCACTGATTTCGCGGCCTTGATGATCCCTTGAAAGAGATCTATCTGAACGCCTTTACTCGTGATCCCCATCTCAGTTTCTCTCTTTCTCACGCGACTTGTAGTTATAATCACCTTCCATTCTATCATATTGATCATCACGATCACGATCAGAATATTGTTCATAGCGGTCATGTTCATCTTGGGCGTGATCGTCATACTGTCTTCGACCACGATGCTTCTCATGTTGATCATATTGCTCAGCATCATGATCAGGATCGGGATGCCTGCGTCCAAGCTCAGAGTTTTCATACCATCCATCATCATCTTCTGGTTCACCATGATCATAGTCCATCTCTCTATGTTTGTCCTTCTCATGTTTTGATTCAACTCTACCATAGTCTAATTCTCGATCATGTTCTAGAGATCCAATTTCATAATCCCTTTCCCTTTCTCTCTCACGAAGGCGGTCACGATCACGTTCTCGATCTCTATCACGTTCAGTGTCACGACCTCGATCCCGACCTCTTTCACGAGCTCTATCGCGATCATGACCTCTATCTCTCTCTCTTTCCCTATCCCTCTCTCGGTCTTTATCTCCTCTGTTCCTATCTCGGTCTCTATGGTGCCTATCTTCTTTGTGGTCGCGATCTCTCGGCTTGTCATGCGAACGTTCGCGAGACTTCTCTTGCTCTCTTTCTTTGTCTCTTCCTCTATCACTAGATTTCTCCCGATCCCTTCACATTTCATAAATAATCACTAAGTAACATGATTTGGAATAACTATTTTACAAAAAAAAAATGACCTATTTTCAGATTAGAGGCTTTTTAACCTCTAAAAACTTTCTTCATTTAGTTTTCATTTATATAATCAATGCACATTGCAGTTTTAAAAGAAAAACTTACTCGCTTGAATGTCCAAAGAAGCAGATATAACCATAACATAAAGTATATGCTATCATGTTTAAATGAGAATGGCGGCAGAAAATGTAATAAATGAAAAGTTCTACCGCTCCACATGGCGATCCTCCCGCGCCCTTGGTTCCTCAGACCGAGATTGACCTCCAGGCAGCACTTGCTCTCTGAGAGTAAGAAGGATAACATAAAAACTCAAGTAAGAATCTAAATCCAGAAAGGTGTCATCAAGACCTTCAACTAACAGGCCAAAAACACCAATTTACATTTCTATAAAACATTATAATCAAGAATCAATAATTAGGTCAAATGCCAAATACCCTACACATCTCTCTCAGCCACAATCTATCACCACCACATAAACTAAGATTTTCATTTGGCTTCAAAGATACACATCAGCAGCCAAAACCCTGCCTGAAAAAAAAATCTGCTCGAGCATAATCCTACTGACTTTTACATTCCAACAAACTGTAAGGTAAAGTTCACTCATTCTTCTCATTCAATGTGTCTAGAGCACACCAGTTAATATATTGAACTATCTTTGACTCAGCGCAGCAAAACAGACAATCAACAACAATACCCTTGTGAACAAGCTTTCTGCCCTAAATTCTCTAAATTTATTTAACTGGCTAGATCAATGTTTCGTACCAAACTTCAACCCTCACAGATCACAGGATTTCGATGATTTGAACAGTTACAAAAATTTCTTGAGCTAAAAACAATGTCAAATTTAAAGAAAGACCAAAAGAAAATATTACCTCCCAGGCTCACGCTGATGTACTTCTCCTCCAACCCTGCTAGTTCCAAGACCACCTCCTAGGCGTCGAGGTCGCCAATTTGGGACAGTTCTTCCACGCTCGACATCCACAAGTACCCTTCTACCATCGATCTTCTTACCATCAGCTTGCTTATATGCAGCTGCATCATAGAGAAAGGAAAACCTTAAATAAATTGCAATCCACTATATTAATAATAAGAAAAGAAAAGTTAATGAAAACAAACCTTTCATGTCCCGTTTGTGCACATACTCAATGAAAGCATACCCTCTAGGTTTACCAGATTCCTGATCAGTAATCAATCTAACCTGTGAAATAACAAGGGTAATAAAAAAGGATTATGTTCCAAGGAAAATGCAAAAAAAAATCTTAAGAAGGATAAAACACTCACACAAGACACTTTTAAATGTTTACACCAAGATAAAAATAAAGTAAAAAAGATTAGCAAATCCGATTGGCACGGCAGAAAGGGCACTATGCCTCCTTAGCCGTGCTCACCTTTAATTCACAGGGCTTCCATTGAGAGGTGCATCACCACCAGCTAGAGTCGCAGAAAAATGCATTTGTGGCCATTTTACCAATTGTGAGAATAATAGCCTCCCCTTACCAGGGATTCTTTTTTTTATAATAAAATACTTATAGATTAAATAGAAAATACCAGGACGTTCCCACAGCAGATAGTTTTTTGACACCTTTAAGCCAAAATTAAAACTTTTAGCAGCAGGAAATGCAAGTAGTAAAAATTTACAGAAATGGTAAAGAGATGCCAGTACTCCCTATTTGTTTTACCCAGTGAAGGGGAGGGCAAGAGAAGATTCCATTCCCCTTTCATTTCTTGAAAATAAATGCAAGGCAGAATGTAACACTGATCCGGTCAACTTAAATTTTTCGGCATTGCCTGGTGGGATGAAGTACCATCTCTCCGATTTGGATTGGTAGTAAATAAGTGAATTTAACACAATATTTGGCCAAACACATAAAAATTGCCTCCTTACCAGGAAATTTTCTTTACCTATCAAGAGTTTTTACAAAATCTCCAGAAGCACAGGTCCTAAATGGTTCCCTATCCCAACTTTATCAAAGGATAGTCATCAAAGGATAAATCAAAATAAAAGCAGTCACCATAAATTAGGTCTGGATACCTGTGCGACATTACCTATTGGCATAGTTACTTTGTCACCAACAAACTAAAGAAGACACATTGAAACATCCTTCCTTTTCAAACACAAGATCCCAAAAAAACTGGAGAACAGAGTCAAAGGCTTACAGAACAAGACATTATTGCAAGGTAAACAGCTGATTTTTTTGGAAACAATCTCCTGATTGAAAGTAGATATAGCAAACATGTTGCACACCCAAAGACAATGAGAATATTTCATGTAAACCAATTTTTATTAATCGGTAATGGGAAAACATAAACAATTTTATGCACAAAACATTTTTTCCAGTTGTTAAGATAACAAGTGTAATAGTTTACAATTAAAAATTGCTAACCGAAAATCATTAAATTCACAAAAACGAAGTCATATAAACAGAATTAAATAAAACTCTTACCGAGCCCCATTAATAAAGCTCAAATACCTACCCGCTTGATTGGTCCATAAGATTCAAACTCCCTTTTGACTCTGCTCTCATTGGTCTCATAATTCTGCAAGCCGTAATATCAATAATTTTTACTCTGACATAAATTCACAACTCTATTTTGAAAAACCAAAAGCCCTCACCAGTCTAGCAACAAATAATGTTTTGTATGGGTCTCCAGTAACATTTGGATCATTACGTTCAAGATCTGAAAAAATAAGAAGATTTAAGAAACAATGTGGATACTGCAGCAAATCAATGTACAATTCTGGAAGTAAATTTGAATTATCACATTTAGGTAGCTCATCAGCTGCCTTTTCAGCTCCCTTCTCTAATCTTAATTTGTGAATTCTGGCTTTTCTTTCTGCCTGCACCAAAAATAGGGGAAAATGAATAAAAACCAAAAAGAAACAGATATACGTGGTCACATAAATTTGACATTGTGCCCAAGATTTCCATTTTCCAGAAACTTTTTATATGATGCAATGGTAAGTCTAGAATAATTACTACTACCTTTAATTAGAATCAACAGTATAAATTTCCTCAATAAATATGTCAAAATCAGGAGTCACACAAAGAGTAATTATCTCACAGGGGTTTCTGCTGTAGGGACAGGTGGAGCATACTCAGGGTCATTAGGATCAGCAAATTTACTCACAAATTGGGCCATCCCTTAACAAGAAACAAAAAAAAACACCATAATTATCACAGTTAACATTCATAATGACAGTAATTTAAGCAGAGAAGCTTTAAAAACCTGTTAACGGAAGACATTTTCTTTTCTCTGGAGGTGGTTTGAACTCCAAAGGTGGGCGAGGCTCAAAAAGCTTCAGAAGGCTGTTTGTTAGACCAGTAGGATGACTCTGGCCAATCTGCAAATCAGTCACAAATATTATGAGCAAATCCATCATCTAACGAGCAATGATCGTTGTTCTATCAAACTCTGAGTATGGATCTAATGTAAGGGCCACTATCTTCTTTCATAAATCCTACTGGTGATTTCCTTTATTACAACAACCGCCGTTAATATTAAATTTAAGAAGAAAGCAAACTGAAAAGCGAGAGACATATGTTTTTTATTATGATTAATATCATAGGTTCCAATATATATGTTCCATAAAATCTACCAATGGATTTACCATGAAACTAAAGCTACTCACAAGAAAAAATAACAATTATGGTAAATAGCGACAAAACATCATTCACATAATTCTCTAATTGAAAAAACTAATCACCATAAAAACAGAGTAAATATTTCCTAAAATGATAAGCCTCATTCAAATAAAGAGCGACCGAATCCCTAGCGAAAATCAAAGTGTCAAAAACGCGGAAAAGTGGGGAAATGAGGATGAATCAGAACATAGTAACCAACCAGTTTCAGCTGAAGGACATTTGCACGGTTTTGAGCTTTAGTACGGGACTGAACAGCGGAATTCGGGTTGCGCATGAAAGCATCATCGTAGTCCCCCATGGCGAAGCGACTGAAGCGGATTCAGGTCTCAAAGCAAGAAGGATGGAGGATGGTAGGTAGATGATGTCTACAGTGGTGGAAAATCAGTGAAAAGGCTACGAAGAGCAGAGTGGATCAGGACGGTCTAGTCGAAATGGAGCGAAGAAGCTGAAACGAACAGCGGGATTGGAAGGGTTTTTCGCGAAGGTATTTATCAGTTAAAAACATGGGGCAAGTATCATTCACTTGAACTCCCACCCACCGTCAGCTGGGCTTCGAACAATTCCCGTCGGCCCAGCAGAGTTGGGTCGATGCCTATAAATAAGAGGACGGGTGGGCCTACGTTGGGATGATTATAAACATATAAATTAAATTATTCCGATTCTATTCTATATTAAAAATAAATTCATTATAGTTTTTATTATATTTAGGTCCCGGATTGACTTATTAAGCTGAGTTTGCAGTTATTTTTTTTATTTACACCAGATATTATCTAGTTTTGGGTCAGATTTTACTATATGTTTACTTCTTGTTATCCAATTCCACGGTCCAGCTCCGATTTCGCGATTATTACCTTTACGGATCATAATCGAATCATGAATGGTTCTTTTCTAACAAAACATTGGTGATGGTGTGTTTCTGTCCATTTCTACCTGCTTAAAATACACTCAGTTATGTACCCATCATTGCTAGACTTGCCAATAGTTATTTTAATAAAATAGAATAAGAAGTTAAATATATAAATAAATTCACATCTGAGGTTGAGTCCTCTCCTTTAATACTGTTTTCTCGTAGAATTAACAACCAAATCAGTAATTTAGAAAACTCATTTTCAAATGTACTCGGAAAGAAAACATAATGTTCAAAATATAATCCATTCAAGCATGCATGGAATCATTCAAATAATCACAATAATAAAGAGAAAAAGTTCATCAATAATTCAGGAAATATTTATGGTTCCATCTTCCAATTCACCCAAACAATACAATTCAATCAGACAATCAGAAATGAAAATTAAAAACACAAGTTCGACAGTTTGTTTATTCCGAAACGGGTATAGGCAAAGACTACTCCATCTATTTCCACGTAGCTCGCAACATATTTATACGGATCCAGGCATATGGTTCTCCAAATTCAACGTTTTTTTGCGCCATGGGAGATCCAAGTCCCCGAGAAGATACTGAATTGGGGCTCAAAGGTACTGTTTTTGGTTGCCGGAGTCACTGCTGGAAGTTCCATGCTCGCTGCTCGCAAACTCCTGGCTAGAGAGGGCCATCTGCCTGAACTTCTTCATGTCTGCGTTGTACGCCTTCGTATCGTAGTCCATCGAGCTATCGGTCGAGGTGGCCACCAAGCTCTCCCCGCCTCTCGGCCCCCCATCTTTCAAGTCGTCTAATGACACGTCCCCTTCCAATGCTCGCACGATCTGTAAGTTAACAATCATCGCGTTCTAAGTTCACGAATTTGGGCGTTGAAAAGTTTTTCGAAAGGGGGTTGTTGGACCTGGCTCATTCTCGGGCGCTTTCGAGCGGAATGGCGAATGCTAGCTGCAGCGCAAGCGACCAATCTAGCCAACTCTCGAGGGTCGAAGTTGTTTTCCAAGCGAATGTCGACCAGCCCGTCGTAGTTCCCATCCTCCAGCGACCGGCTTAGTAGCGGCCGAGCCTGAAAGATTATCGAAAAATGACAAGGAAATCAATGCAAGAGTTCGTTTCAAGGTGGATGATTTTTGAAGAAATTTCACAAACCCAGTCAACTAAGCTATCCTCCATAGCATTGCTTGGATCTACTGGTTTTTTTCCAGTTATGAGCTCCAACAGCATGACCCCAAATGAGAAAACATCCGATTTCTCGGTCAATTTGCCGCTTGCCGCATACTCCGGAGCCAGATACCTGCATTATAGCATTTTTAGATCGGAAGTTGGATTCATTGGATTGAATTTAACGACATAGATTAAACGGCAATACCCGAATGTGCCCATGATTCTTGTAGAGACATGAGTGTAGTTGTCGGAAGAGAGCTTTGCCAATCCGAAATCAGCCACCTTCACAGATGCCATTGACAAGCTTTGTTAGCTTCGAATGAAAAATTGCACGTGCACTTGTGTAGGAAAAAAATGATGTTTGGAAGAAGAAGAAGCGAATTACCATGGCTTCGAAGTTGAAATCGAGGAGAATATTTGCAGATTTTATATCGCGATGGATGATCCGAGGATGACCTGCAAGTCGGTGCCGCCATTAATGAACAAACTGGATAATCTAAGCTATGCACGAGATCTGAGATGTTTTGAAAACGTTGTCGGGAAAGTTCTTACAGTCCTCGTGAAGATAAGCAAGGCCTTTTGCAGACCCAATAGCGATTCGGAGCCTGGTGGGCAAGTCCATGGTGGCAAGATTTTTAGCTGACGAACAAGAAACAGTAGAACAAAATCAAAACTTTGAAAGTGGAATTTGTGTGTTCTGAGAGTGTTGATGAAAGCTTGAGAGGTCTAACAATGGAGGTGATGTTCCAGTGTCTTGTTGGGGACGAATTCATAAACCAACATTCTCTGTCCACCTGCAATGCAATACCCGACAAGGGAAACAAGATGACGATGATGAACTCGGCTAATGATTTCAACCTCCGCCTGGAATTCTCTCTCTCCTTGTCCACTGCCGGACTTGAGGCTTTTAACGGCGATTTCTTTGCCGTTCGGAAGAACACCCTTGTGGACGTACCCAAATCCACCTTGCCCGAGCAGATTCGCCTGAGCAAACCTGCCGGTCGCCGCTGCCAGCTCGTCGTAAGTGAATGTGCTCTTGTTGAAGCCTAGCGCCAGGTTTGGTGACGGCGGAGGAAGCGGCATTTGCCTTGGGCCGGAGAAGTTGGAGCTCGTTTCGCCGCTCATCCCCATAGGAGGCGGCGGCGGTGCCGGCCATGGGACGCCCATCGACTCACTCGCACCCGGAGGAGGCGTGTGCCTGTTAAAAGGGTCCCCGCCGTGCCAATTTGGTTGCGAGTTGTTGTAATAATCGCCATTTTTGCGACCTTCGCCGGAGTCTCTGTAGTATTCCTCTTCCTCTCGCTTTCTCTTTCTCCTCGAGCACATTGCCACGATTACGAGGATGGCAATAACCAAAAGACTCACTCCGGCAGCCACTCCGATTATAACCGGTAGGTTATTATTAGAAGACGAGGAGGAGCCGGATGAGTCGGAAGATGTCGGCGGCGGTGGAGGAGGGGGAGATATTGTTTTGGAGGACGAAGACGATTGAGTAGGAGGAGGAGGAGGCGGCGGCGGTGCTGGCGGAGAAACGGAGTCGTCTTGCGGCGGCGGGGGAGGTGATTTGGAGGAAGATGAGGGAGGCGGAGGAGGGGGTGATTCCGTTGAATCATTGGGAGGCGGAGGCGGGGATTCCTGTGAAGAAGCAGAGTCCGGCGACGGAGCAGTCTCAGGAGAAGAAGCCATTTCCGATCTGGTTCATTAACTTTCCACCTCCCTCGCAGCTGCTCGTCCGGCGAATCACCTGCCGTCGAACAAGAAGAACAAGATCACAAACAACTACAAAAAGAAACAAAAATCACAGAATTTCATCCGTTCTACGACAGAATCATCAAGATGTTCAAAAGGGTTTTCATCGCAGACAGGAAATCGACAAAACATGTAGCCTGAAATCAGCAAAGTATACGAAAAAGATGAACGTACGGGAAGGAAGAAGGGAAGAAAAGGTGAGGAGGGAAAAATGCATGCATGGTTTGGGGTTCCATGATTCAAAGGCTCCATCCATTGGGGCTCCTACAAACGAGGGACGTACTCTCTCTCTCTCTCTCTCGTTGTTAGATTTTACCCGTTACCAGTTACAGGCTGGGATGCCTTGCTCTGATCCCCACAATTTCTTCAATCCACGACCACTAAATATTTTCTTCTTTTTTATTTATTTAAAAATGAAGAAATGTAATCGAGAAGAGCACCAAATATTGCTTCGTCCGTAAAACTCGTTAAATTACTCAAAAACAAATTCAATTTAACTCATTTAATTCAAAAGTATTTTAAATTCGAAAAAGATTCTTTAACTAAGGCCTGGCTCTCATTGAAGAATGCCCCTTTGCCTTCTGTGATCCAAAGATTGAATCTTCTACAGAAGTACCCAACAAAATCAAATCCTGCAGTGGTGGGTCAACTCCGCCGGAGCTCTTCCTTGCCATTGCACCGACCCAACTCTAAATTCTCATCTGGGTGTCTATCTATGGCCATACCCTTGCCTGCTGCCTCAACAGGTGCAGGAGAATTTCATTCCAAACTTCCGGCACACTGGGCATACACCAATGGCTGCAGTCCGGAGTATGCGCCCTGTTCAGAGTTCCGACGTGTGCGTCGGTCCCGTAAGCTCCCATGGCTGAAACCTGCAGAACCGTGATCGGAGCTGTTGAGTTTTTCAGAACGTCGTTGACGATGCCGGTAAATGGGCTCCGATCAAACCCGTTTGTTTCCGTTGCTGGGTGTTTCGTCACTTTGCAGACCTTGAAATCGTTATCACTGCAAGAACCAACAATGTATATCTAATATTTGGAGGATGATCTCGGCGAAACTAGTTTTGGAACTGACCTCCAATGGGTGGATTCGTAGGCCCGGAAAAACACTTTCGTCTGTTCTTGTCGAGTTTAGTGTCGGCCCAGGTCGCCCATGTCTCGATTGCCTTTCTGAAGCCGTCGAGAATTGACATTTCGAGATGCAGAGAGTTTCCGATCCGGAAAAAGCAGCCCCTGCCTTAGAAATTTGAAAAGAATTCAGAAATCAATGGCGGTAACGGTACTTTTTTTACGGAATTAGACGGGAAGATTAGTTTACTGTTCTAAAAGTTGGTGCCTAAATACACAAGTACAAGAACCAAGGCTACATTGCTTCGTCTAAAATGACGAGTTAAAAGTGAACATGAATCAACCAACAGACGATTCAAAGGTAGGAGCATGCCCACTTGTTTGTCGCTTTCAGAGACGAAAGAAATCAAGAAGGAATACCCTTTTCACAAAAGGTTGCTCTAAAATTCCATCCATAATTCGATTTGGTTCAACGCATGATATTTCCTCGATTCAACACAATCTTGGCCCAGCTCGGCCAGCCCGAATCTAACCCAAGAGAGGCTACCAAGGTTTACTGTGTTTAGTTTGTTTCACGAAATGTTTGATTCAGAGTGATTCGACTCGTTATCTGGATTATTCAAGACATAGACTTTGCCAGTGCATAGAACAAAGTTGCACATGAGAAGGGCCACAGACAGCCTCTCTCTTCCTTTTCAAAGATTTTTCGCACTTTAATCAGTATTATTTTTTGTAATCCTAGCATTAGTATATTTTTAATCCATCAATATTATTTGACACGTGAGCAAATACAATCAAGTGTTATAAGAATGCAATCCTAACATTAGCACATTAACTCATAAGAGGACACTTGGCAATTATTAAATACAAATTAGTTTAATAATTGGAATATAATATCATCTTTTGTAATCAAGTAATTTATTGTTATTATTTGGGTTTTTCATCATTGACCATAAGGTGTTTCTAGGGTAATAATTAAAGGAAAAGGGTCCAACTTTACCTCCAACCACGTAGTAAAGTACAAATCAAACCTTAAACTATGTTAGATTTAACCAAACTTGGAATCCAAAAAGTTATAATTACAAAAGATAGTCTTACTCAAATTCGTAGTCCATGCTCAATTTTTTATCTTTAAAAATGGAAATTTTTAGTAAAATTAATATTTATATGGTGGACAAAAAGGAAAAATGAACGAACGAGATGCTCCGACCATGATTGGGCCGGGCGAACCAAACGCCGACAGCTCCCCGGCGAATCGCTGACCTTAGACTTGGACAAAAAAGTTTAAAGCCAAATCTAAATCCCAAGATAACCACATTAGATTAGTGAGGCAAGTAATAAATATATATTAATTCCCGTCTCTCTTTATTCAAATCCAAAAGTCAGAAGTCGTCTATTGTGTCCTCACTCTGCCGGAGATGCTCTGTTTAAATCTCTCTCTCTCTCGCCGCCGCGCTCTGCGATTCGGTTCGTCGGCTATGTTGTTCGGAGCTGGGGTTTGAGTGGCAATTTCATTTGGTCGGCCAGGCTGTTGATTACTTGATTTATGTGGGTTTATGTTTTTCTGCGAAGTTTGATCGGAGTTCACGCCGGAGATTTGAGCTGACCTGCGATGCTGGTTTCTGGGTGCGTGTTTTTTTTCCTGAATTTGAGCTGGGAGGAACGTAGAGATTGAAAGGTTTGGATTTAATCATTTTTTTTTTTGGGTGTTGTGAATTTTGGTCAGAAACGCATCAGAGCTGGTTGGTGGGTGAAGCCATAAAGGAGCTTGACTGGTGGCTGAGAGAGAGAGGAAGAACCCTAGAAAATAAAATTTTCCTTGTCCCCCCCTTTCCTCCTTCCTCAGAAAAGCTTCTTTGAATTCCGAGATAAATGCGTTGAGATTTTTATTTTTTGCCCTTTTTTGTCTGCTTTGTTGAATTGAAGAAGAGCTCAAGAACTGAAGAAGAAAACCAGTAAATTCATGGCGACGGACTTAGATAACTCCTCTACTGCTTCAGGCGAAGCTAGTGCTTCATCCTCTGGAAATCAACCACCACCCCCAAAATCAACAGCCAAGAAAAAGCGAAACCTACCAGGAATGCCAGGTTTGATTCAAGAGCTCCGTTCCATTTCCATTAATTTCGTTTGCTTTTTTAGGGGTTTCAAATCATTGTTCCCTTTTCTCCTTTTCAGATCCGGACGCTGAGGTAATCGCCCTGTCTCCGAAGACGCTCATGGCGACGAATCGATTCGTCTGTGAAATTTGCAGCAAAGGTTTTCAAAGGGATCAGAATTTACAGCTGCACCGAAGAGGTCACAATCTTCCATGGAGGCTGAAGCAGCGTTCGACCAAGGAGGTGAAGAAGAGAGTCTATGTCTGCCCCGAGCCATCCTGTGTCCACCACGATCCTTCTCGAGCTCTGGGCGATCTCACCGGAATAAAGAAGCATTTCTGTCGAAAACACGGCGAGAAGAAGTGGAAATGCGACAAGTGTTCGAAGAAATACGCGGTTCAGTCGGATTGGAAAGCTCATTCCAAAATATGCGGCACCAGAGAGTATAAGTGCGATTGCGGAACCTTGTTTTCCAGGTTTCCGATCACTCACACTTTCAGTTAAATTTCCGATTTTTATTTTATTTTTGATTTTGACTTCTGGGTTTGGAATCGATTGAAGGAGGGACAGCTTCATCACGCACAGAGCTTTCTGTGACGCGTTGGCCGAGGAGAGCGCCAGAGCTCAAACTCGTCCTCAGCAGCCAACCATGGCGGAGTCTGACCCAAAAGTTCAGCCTCCTGCAGTCGCTTCACCGTCGCCGCCTTCTTCAGCTCCGGTGCCGCCTGCTCCTCCACAGTCGACCGGCGGTGTACCGTCAGCTTTGCCGCTCCATGGTCCAGGTAAAGTTGATCCAAATGCTGGGATTTTCACGATCGAATTAAGTTTGGTTTTGTCGGATGCAAGCTTTGACACGAAAACTCTGTTGTCTCTTCATCAATCCTGGTCTTGGATTCTAGCTGTTTTTTTGTCTCTTGCTGGTTTTTTGGTATTATCCGAGTAAATATCCGAGCAAGAGAGTAATCGATCTGAGATCTGATTGATTCTAATGCTCCGCTCCGATCAAACAATTAACAGCAAGTCTTCTCTGAGTTTCTCGAAAAGCTAAAGTGAAAACGAAGATGCTATAGAAAGAGGAGAGAGACAAGGGGAAGAATTCATTATTGATCATCCTCTTTTTCTCAAAAGCTAAACTTTTTTCTTGTTGACAGAGCTACCGGAAAATCCGCAGCCAATTATCGAAGAAGTAGTGACAGGAACGGGTTTAAACGGGCCATGTAGCAGCAGCACGAGCCCGAGCAGCCATGGGATTGGGTGCTCGAGCAGTAGTGTATTCGCAAGCTTATTTGCTTCCTCAAACGCAGCCGTGAACTTACCTCCTCAGCAACCCCCTGCCTTCACCGATCTCATCCGAGCCATGGGAAGGCCAGATTGCCCGGCTGAGCTCGAACCCATTTCTCTCTGCCTCTCAACGACCCATCACAGGCCGTCCATATTCGGGGACGATGGCCAGTACCCTCCTCCAGCGCCGCAGCCACCGGCCATGTCAGCCACCGCCCTTCTTCAGAAAGCCGCTCAAATGGGGGCTGCAGCCACTAATGCATCCCTGTTGCGAGGCTTTGGCTTAGTCACGTCCGCCTCTCCGACTGCGCAGCAAGAGAGCCTGCACTGGAGTCAGCGGCAAGTGGAGCCAGAGTCCGCAGGGCTCGGCCTGGGGCTTCCATACGACGGAAGCTCGGGATTGAAGGAGCTGATGATGGGAAATCATTCCATTTTTGGTCCTAAGCAAACCACACTTGATTTTCTTGGTCTGGCAGCCGGCGGGAGTCCTGGCAGCAGTCTGTCGGCATTAATCACGTCGATTGGCGGTGGCCTAGACGTGGCAGCTGCGGCTGCGGCCACCCTCGAATTCTCCGGCAAAGACATGAGTAGAAACTTGTGAATCAGACACTCCATATTTCTGGAAACCCCACAAGATGATCGGGCCTTGTTTTGATGCGGATCGAGTGGAATCGGGATTAAAAAAACAGGTGGATGATTCAGCTCCGGACACAATTATTAAGCGGGTTTTCATATATTTGTGTATGATTTCAACTCATAATATCAAATTTCAGATAGCTAAGTTAGCTTGTTTTGGTTTGCTAAGAATGAATATGTAGATAGTTTTGAGCAGCATGCACATATGTCTCCGGCTCATCATCAGTCGGGCATAGGAGAATATACATACACATGGTTCGATCAGAATCTCTGGCAGCTTCCACATTAATATAGTTGTCTTTGGTTGAACAATAACCCATTCATTTATCTAAAATCAATTTCCCTTTTATATAATAATCAATATTTATCCAAACCCCTCTGTACGTGGGTCTAGTTGTTTTGTTCATAAATCAATTTATTCGACGAATTAAGACTATTTCAAAAACTCACACTTAACAGAGAAATTAAACATATAACCGAACAGGTACAAATTTCATCTTACTCGTACGTTTGACTGAGTATGGTTCGAAATCTGTCCCTGAATGAAAGCAAATAGTAATAAACTCACGTTTAAAATTTAAAGAGGAAATGAAAAGGACCTGGATGCAAATAAAATACCGACAAGGACTAGGTCGTAATTGTTTACGTCTAATTGCTGTCAGATTTGTACGACTCGTTTGTCGGCTTCCGCTCTGTCCACGTTTATCCTTAATATATTTCGCTTTGCACCATTATTTTCTCGAATTTCCTTGCGATAATAAAATATTACCCACAATTATTAAAGCATACTTTTGGTGTGGAGTAGCCTCTTGATTGGTTGACATTTGTCAGTAGCTAGACGTTAAGGTGGTCCTGTGCTTGTACGCTATTGCCTACTCTTCTTCCGCAGCCATAAATCATGCAAATGAATAATACATATTCAAGGCACGGGATAAAAAGTGTGACCGCAATATTTTCATTTAGTCACTAAAAATACTATATTATAAATAAATATCTAATATTAAGATTGGCTTTGCAGGCCGTTCTTTTATTTAACAAGTATTGAATTAAAAAACAATTAATTTAAATGTAAAACTGATGTTATTTAATAGGGAAGAAGGTGGAAGTTGCTGACTTTGAACAGAAGCCACGTGAATGTGGTCCACCCTTTGACTTTCCGCTTGTTATTTAATATTAAAACAAATGTAAGAGCTGAATGTGTTCAAATTGGCAGTCCATTCTTACGAATTTAGAACCGAGCTAATCGATTTTCAATGATGAATAAAATCAAAAGCTGAACTGAAACTAAAAATGAAAATGTTAGATTCAGGTCAATTTAGTTAGTGCAGACTGCAGTGCATATAATTGAATTTTGGTTTTAAGAATTAAAATCTGAACAAAAAGTGAAAAAACCAACCCAAGTATTTGAAGGGTCGGTTGGATCGGCTCCGCTTGCTGTGGTTACTTCTTGCAATACATAAACTGCTTTGCAACACTCTTCACAAAAGCTGATTATACGCAAGTTGCTTTTCAACACTCTTTCGAGAGAATGAGATTATTTGAGTACAGATTTCACATCTTCTTCTTCCTCTTCGGCTTCACTCGCTCTTCTCTCTCTCTTCCTCCCGCTCTCTAGCCTCCTCTTCTTCTCTCCTCTTCCTCTCTTCTGGCTTCCTCTTCTCTTCTGGCTTCTTCCTCTTCTCTTCTCTTCTGTTCCTCTTCCTCTCTCCTTTGAGCCTCCTCTCTTTCTCTCTCCATCTCCTCCTCCATTACCCTCTCCTCTTCCTCAGCGCAGGAAACGCACTCCAATATCACAGACTCCACCTGTTTCCCCAGAACCTGCTCAATCACACTCGCATTCACATTGAACGAAGCCGCCATAACCTCTCTATTCAAAGCTCGGAGAACCGAGCTTTTCCCGGCCAGAAACTGTGGATGGTTTCTCCTTGTCCATGTACTGAACCCCATGAACACCATTGACCCGTTGTCGAACGACATCTGAGCCATTGGATGGAACCTTGGAACTGCAAACACGTCTCCCTCCTCCACTCGAAACCTCGTACTCGCTCCTAACTGTTCTTCTCGTTCGAATGAACAACTCGAGCCATCCCTCCCCCTTTCACTACTATTGCTACCTCATTCGCCATTGGATTCCAATGCGGCCCCATCATCGACCCCTGCAAATCATTTTGCAAAAAATATTCTTTTTTTTTTAATTTAATCATTCTTGATGGAAAAATACGTTGAATAAGTGAACTATATACCTTTGTTAAATTCACCATGAACAGACCAACGTCTGAACCTCTCAACAAATGCAAGTTCTTGTTGTTGACGGTGAGACTCCATCCATTGCAGTTCTCGAAATCTGGCTTTTCGTCGAACATGTTATACACCTTCGACTGCTTCTTTTTGTTGTCTTCAACGGAGATTCTCCCTTCTGACATCTCTCTCTCTCTCTCTCTCTACGTTCATGCATCGAACTGCGATTTGGATCAAAAGTTGGCCGGATTTGACAGCTCTTAATTGCAAGTACGTGCCATCACTTCACCAACTCTCCCGGAAAGTTAGAAGCATTTTCCGGCAAGATGGAACCCCCACGTTGTTGTCTTTGTCCTTAAAGGCATGAAATGGAGAGACCGATAATTATTAAAAAACATGCACCCTTTCCGACCTTGATTTCGTCGAAACACTAACCGAGATCTCGATAATGGCATCACATTTGTTTTAGGACTAAAAGCCCCCCAGTTGGATAGATGTTCTTGCTGCACTTGAAGTTTTTTCGAACTAGAAACTTGAGATTGAGAATCCTGAATTTGTACATGTCATCGGTCTCAACTTTCGCAGGAACTGTACGTCGATGTTTTCATTTATTTAACTTAGACACACCCAGATCTTAAAAACTCGTTCTTTTCGTGATTCCAATGTTCAATCTTTTGCATAATGTCCCGTTTCAAAACTCATACCAACGACCCTGTGTCTCTACTATTACAGAAAAGTCTTTAACAACCTCTGATGTGATTGTTACGAGCTCCATGAAATGAGTACATAATATGACACGGATTTCTGAAGTCATGTGATACCATGTCAACGTTTATGCCCACGTGTTCTTGAGCACGCTTGTTGTTCTCTTCCTCATCTTTCTTTCCGTTTAAGTTGCAGCACAGTCAACCATATATGCCGGTCTTTATGATGAAAGGTCGTAGAAATCTCAAAGAAATTTGGCGGTCGATAAGGATGCGGCTAATATTCAACATGCCATGTCGTTCAATCGCCAACCATCTAAAATAAACTTTCTAATCGAGTCCATCAATGTAGCATAAATGTCACATAAAGATGAAGAGCGACATTATGATGTGAAACTTTCACATGAAGACCAGGAAAAATCAAATAGGAAATGATCCACGACAACAAACATCCAATACTACGATAACAATTTGATTATAAAATATCCGTAATTGATTTCATTGCACTTAACACGAGCCGAGAGATTTACGACAAATCTCGAATGAGGTTCTTTTCTTTAGAAGTTCGTAGTTTTTGAAAGGTAAACAAGTCTGAAGAATAGTTTCAGTTCGGTAAGTTAGAGGGAGAGGGAAGGTAAGAAGGGATAAGGATGACACTCTATCCGTAATTGTGTGTTAATCAAGATTAAAGAGTTTAATAAAGGGAATTAAAAAATATAAACACTCAAATGCGCATGGCCCGAGTGATTCCCTTTGTCAAGCTTTTTCCTTTCTTTTCCTTGCCTTCAAAAAGGAGAGAGAGACACTACCCAATGGGTGCACGTTTATGCCGACACATGAAACATTGGTTTCCATTTTTTTTGTTTTTTACATAGTTATTGTTTTTCATGCGATTTTATCTAACTTAAATAAAGACTCCTGAGTTACCGCCTTCCTTGCAAAGGAGGGCAGGTGGCCGCAAAAATTCGCACTAATCTAGTCAAAAGAATTCATTTATGTAGATTGTTTCCGGAATTTAAATTGTTTACTTAATTTCATGATTTGAGTTGTTCAATTATAAGAATAAAGGGCTTTGCATTAATTTCCAGGGATGTCTGAAGAGCTGGTCAAGAACTTGCTATGCCATATGTTCAAGGAAAACGTTGAAACTTTCATCCAAAAACAGAATCCACATTGAATAAGATCATGCAAACAATTAATGGTAAAGAATACACCACTTCATTCACAGGATTATTCGATCACAGACCAGATCCGACAATTAAAATCCGTATGTGGACACACAATGAAGCAATATCGACTTAGATTTAATCACACGACAAGCATATACTAAATCGACCAAAAAATGAAAACTCTAAGAGAAAGTAACTATCCAAGAATCGCATGCGTTCAAACTGGAAGGAGTTTCTTTACCAAAGCAGCCATGTACTTGCCTTGATGCTCCGCAAGAGCCAACTCTGTTTCGCTCGGCTCTCTCGTCCCATCGCCAGCAAAGACTCCGGCTCCGTAGGGAGAGCCTCCTCGGATCGAGTCCATCTTGAACATACCAGCCCCAAAAGTGTATCCGATCGGAACAAACAGCATTCCGTGATGGGCTAATTGCGTAATTGCTGTCCATCTGCAAGAAAAAAAGAAATCATGGGTCCATTCAAATGCCAGAGACCATGGGGAAAACCAAAGAACTCCGATAATTTTCACTTTTTTTCCCAACCAATTTCCTAGTATTTCAAACATAGAAAAGATTGAAAGCTTGTAATTAGGTCTCATAGGATGTTCTGCCCTTCTATCTGATAATGTTATTTCTACCATTGTCTGTCATTCCTTAATCTAGCTCAATAATTTCGAATGTAGTAGTTGAGGGTCAATTAACAAATGATTAAATGACATAGATAAGGTAGCTACGAACAATTTTTTTTACAGCACAGCAATATCTCTTTTGATAAACCAAATACTACATCCGATCTGTATTTCACATGAACTTGATCAATATTCTTTCACCTAAACATGAACAAAAGTAACAACTCATTCATTTAGATTCGATATAAAAGAAAGTATTGTCAACAATATGTCAAGATTTTCAGTTGCAGAACCAAGATTAGAGTCAGTTCTTTATCGAAATCACCAAGTTCCTCATGATGCAGAAAACGTTATTCCAAACATTTGATTCACAATTGAAGCTTTAACCAATTTTTTCTTCTGATCCTCGGCAAAGATTTGCAAAGAATACATGTAGCATAGAAGCTGGTTAATTATCAGAAACGGAAATTGGAATTGCGCAAATTAACCTTCAACAACACTGATCTTCAACATTGCACTAGTTTCAAGCTAATACAGGGAATAGCATCAGAGAAAGCAGAAAGCAGTAGTCCCTGCAGGACTCTAGGTTTTCTAATCACAAATTTACAATTTCATCGTTCAAATGAAGCTTAGTCGAGTTTGCAGTGAATCCAAAAGCCAAAAACATAGCAATGAGATGAAATAGAAAAAGATCTTCGATTAGGGAGAAGTTTGAGCTTACGCAGTCGTTTCTTGGCCGCCGCCTTGAGTGCCAGTACTAACAAAGAATCCAGCGGGTTTCCCGGCGAGCCTCTGCTCCTTCCAAAGCTGCCCTGTTGAATCAAAGAAAGCCTTCATCTGCGCCGCCATACACCCGTACCTAGTCGGAAACCCAAACAAAATCCCATCCGCAGCCGCCAACTCCGCAGCCGAGATCACCGGAATCGCCGGGTCCTTCGGCGGGGCTTGCATCTTCTCCAAAACTTCTTCCGGCAACGTCTCTTCCACTCTGTACAAAATTCCCTCAACCCCATCAACCCCATCAATCCCGTTCTTCATCCTTCTCGCTAAGCTTTCCACATGACCATACATAGAGTAAAACACTACAAAAATCTTCAACTTCTCAAATGGCGGCAAAACAGTTTCCTGAATTTCGGCATCAGATACGGAGACCTCCGGCAGCGTAGGCTCAACCGATATGGGCAAATTCGTTTCACCGCCGTCAAGCTCCAGGTCTTCAGCGGCGGCGGCAGGGGCGGCGGGGACGTAAGTGACCTTAGATGCCTTCTTCTTGCTCGGAACACATCCTCCTCCCTTTCCCATAACGAGTAAACAGCGATGGCTGCAACTGTAGACAAGCAATGAATTGCGGTTCGTTAATCCGTGCGAATTCAGTAAAAGGCACAGAATTTGAAGGATTTGGTAGAAATCGGCGATTCAAATTGGCTTCGGATCTTAAAAACGGCAAACGCAGCGGCACAGCCCCCCATGTAGGACGGCTTTTTTATTGATTATTCGCGTCATTTTCTCTACTTGGTAAAAATAAACTACTCTTCAGTAGAATTTATCATGGGCCAGGCCCATTATTTTTAGAAAACCCAAATATGGGCCTGGCCCGTTAGTTTCGAATAAGCCGGTTGAACCCACTTGATACATCCACCGCATTTTAGCCCTTGGGAGAGCTCTCTTGACTCGAATTGAAGCCTCTCTTCACTCTGCAGATGGTACCGCCGACTGCGGCTCGCCGTCGCGGAGGCGGTGAAAATGGGGCGGCCGGAAGAGAAATCGATCCGCCAGGCAGCGATTCGCTGTCTGGTTTCCGCCATTGGAAGCGTAAAGCCGTGGATCACCGGATTGAAAACCCATCAAACAGTAGAACCACAGTAAAGCAATCGGCCAGACCTTGATTATCACAGTCTAATACTGGGAGTAACCCAGAACGAAATCAGACTTAGAGAAGGAGGAAATGAGTAGAGATGGAACCTTTGTGGGGATTTTATAGCTCATCATTTCGTCGTTAAATCAGTTCTACAAACTGAAACTATTCGAGAAAGCATATTTGAGTTCTGTAATAAGATTTGTGCATCAAAATCGTGACACAAAAACGAGTAATTTTAAAGTCCACAATGAAATTAAATGGGTAACACATCGAATGAATGTCTTCTACATTATGGAACGAGAGGAGAGTGAGAGAGAGAGAGAGTCATCGTGTCCAGTCTGTAAATGGCTCAGACCCACCAACCAACACTCTACACCTGACCAACACCGCCATTTTTACAGAGGTTGACCTCTCTTTCGCTCTCAATTCACTCCCTCTAAACCCTAATTCTGATCTGGCTCTTCCCCGCCTTTCTCATTTTCTCACCATTTTCCGACTCACCACCCGAGAGACTGTTGCCTTTCGGCCCTGTTCTCTCTGCTTGTTGCCACTTTCTGAATGAATGACTAGGGTTTGATTCCCTTTGTTTGAATCCGATGAATCTCATTTCCTACCACCCTCATTTGCCTCTCTGTATCTGCTTTCTCGTCCTCTTTGTTGCGACGGTTTTCTCCGCTTCAGACGCTGAGCTCAAAGCTTTGCTCGAATTCAAGAAGGGAATTCAGACAGATCCGCTCAGCATAGTCAATGGAACATGGCTAATTTCGTCGGTTAACGGCCCTAATTCTTGCCCTCAGTCCTGGACCGGTGTTTTCTGCGACGCAAATGGCAACATTACAGCTTTAGTTCTAGACCGGCAAGGTTTGGCTGGGGAATTGAAGTTTCAGACGTTGCTTGATCTGAAAATGCTGAAGATTCTGAGTCTTTCTGGCAATGGATTTACCGGGCGTCTTGTTCCTGCTTTAGGTACGATTTCGTCTCTGGAGCATTTAGATCTCTCAGGAAATAAATTCTATGGGCCGATCCCTGAGCGGATCAACGATCTATGGAGCTTAAACTATCTGAATTTCTCGTCGAATAGCTTCACTGGAGGTTTTCCAGTTGGTACCTTGAATCTTAATCAGCTCAAAGTGTTGGATTTACACTCGAATGGGCTTTCTGGGGACATAGGCAATCTTCTGTACCAATTGCGGAATGTGGAGTATCTTGATTTGAGTTGCAATGAGTTCTTTGGAGGACTTGCTATTGGGTCTTCGAATCTCTCAAGTTTGGCAAACACATTGAAGTATCTGAATTTTAGCTGCAACAAGTTAAATGGTGGATTCTTTGATGGGGATTCTATATCACTTCTTCGAAACTTAGATGCTTTGGATCTTGGTCACAATCAAATTATAGGAGAGCTTCCTTCTTTCAGTGCCCTACCCAATTTGCAGGTTTTGCGACTGGGAAATAATCACTTGTCTGGTTCTATCCGGGAGGAGTTGTTTAACAGTTCTATGAGATTGAGAGAGTTGGATCTCAGTGAGAACGCATTTACAGGTATGGCTCGTCCAAAACCTTTTGCAATTATGCACAAATTTAGGCCTTTTTTTTTGTGAAAAAGACATCTGGACCTTGAATTTTTGCTATAAAAATGAAGATCATCGTTAATCTTGTTTAATGATTCTAAGCTGATCTTAGTGAGAATGCATTTACGTGTCTGGCTCTTTGAAAACCTGTTGCAATTATGCAGAATTCTAAGCATTCTCAGCCAAAAAAGTCACCAGAACCTTCACTATTTTGGCTTTGAGAATGAAGATTAAACTTTGAAGCCTTTAATCTTGTTGAACAAGTCTAAGCCGATAATTAGTGGGTTCATCTGTTTTATGTTCTCAAGGATTAGCATGCTGATGGTTATGTAATCCTCATTGGACCAATTAATTATGATTTGTGTATGGTGCCATCAATGTCTATTCAATATGGGTTTATGAATATACCTGGTTCTTATTTTATTGTTCATCCTAGCTTGACTCTTTAATGATGTGATAAAATTTGACATTTTTCGGGAGTCTGGTCGATGTTAGTTTTAATTATGTTATTTTCTATGAAATCTAAGAAGTTTCTTCTGCAGGCTCATTATTTGGAATTAACTCCACGACTTTGAATGCATTAAATCTATCTTCAAATGCTTTATCGGGTTTGTTGCCTCCCTTTCTGAAAAGCTGTGCGGTGTTGGATTTGAGCCATAATGGAATTTCTGGGGGCTTATCGGTTATGGAAACCTGGGAAGCCAGCATAGAGGTTCTTGATTTGAGTTTCAACGACATTTCAGGAAGTTTTCCAAACTTGACTTCTCACTTTGAGAGATTAAAGGTTCTGCGCCTTAATAACAACAACTTAGTAGGTACTTTGCCATCTTCATTGGGGAATTATCCTAGTTTATCCTCGATTGACTTCAGCATAAACAGTTTTAGTGGGACCATCCCTGCTACCTTCTTTGCTTCTGTGAATTTGATGAGCCTAAATCTTTCTGGAAACTATTTGACTGGGCCGATTCCTCTTCAAAGCTCTGCTATCGGCGAGTTGCTAGTTAAACCTTCAGATCTGGTGCTGGAATCTCTAGATCTATCGAATAATTCCTTGACAGGGGGGTTGCCTACAGAAATAGGCTATTTGATTAGGCTCAAATTGCTTAATCTTGCAAAAAATGAACTCTCTGGATCTTTGCCCGAGCAGTTGAACCAGTTGAGTTCTTTAGAGTATCTTGATTTATCAAGAAACAAGTTTACTGGAAAAATCCCTTACAAGCTTTCACCAAGCCTCCTTGTATTTAATGTTTCCTACAATGATCTCTCTGGTCTTGTTCCAGAAAATTTGAGGAACTTTCCGGTCTCTTCATTTCATCCTGGAAACAACTTTTTGATATTACCCCATGATTTCCCATCTACGAATTCAGTGACGGATCATATGCCAGATGGAAGGAACCATCATTCCAGGGGTCATATCAGAGTGATCATCATTGTTGCTTCCATTGGAGCCACTTTAATGATTGTTTTTGTCTTGCTTGCTTATCGTCGAGCCATTCTTAAAGAGCTTCGAAAGAAAAGAAAAAGTGCATTCGTTGGTCAGGATTCAGACAGAGCTGCAAAGCTGGGAAGGTTTTCGAGACCACCCTTTTTGAAATTCAGTACAAATACTCAATGGCCGCAGGCTTCCTCAAGTTTTTCAAATAATGATTTGTTAATTTCTGGATCAAGGTCCTTAGCTGAATATTCACCTGAAATTTCGGAACAAGTTTTATCCACCAAAGCTGTGACGAATTCAGAAGCAATAGACCCAAATCTGGTCGATTTTCTCCCTGCATCATCGTCCTCTTCTCGGAATGTAGAAGCTCTGGAACAGCCTGTGATGTTGGAGGTGTACTCGCCTGATAGGCTGGCTGGAGAATTGTTCTTTCTGGATAATTCTCAAACATTTTCAGCAGAGGAGTTATCACGAGCTCCTGCCGAAGTTCTTGGTAGAAGCAGCCATGGAACTTTATACAAAGCAACTTTAGACAGTGGGCATATGTTGGCCGTGAAGTGGCTACGAGTGGGGTTGGTTAAAAATAAGAAGGAATTTGCAAAGGAAGTTAAAAAGATTGGTGCTATTAGGCATCCAAACATTGTTCCAGTGCGAGCTTACTACTGGGGACCGAAAGAGCAAGAGCGACTTCTTTTAGCTGACTACATTGAAGGAGATAGCTTAAGTCTACATCTCTACGGTACGAGCTCTTTTAACTTGTACCTCTATCATATTATTAGACTGAAGTTTCTATTTGTACTCAAGAATTGAGAAGAAATCAGTCGGATATGTCTCTGTTTCAGATTTTTATTTATACATTTGTTGCTGGGATGAGTTTGAACCTTGGACAAACTATGTTTCCTTGATAAAAAATATGAATATTTCTCTTGGTCTTTGAGCATGCTATTCATGGTATTCTTGCAGAAACCACGCCCAGACAGCATTCGCCATTGTCATTCATCCAAAGACTCAAAATTTCTGTGGAAATTGCTCGCTGTTTACTGCACCTTCATGACAGAGGCCTACCCCATGGAAATCTTAAGCCGACCAATGTTCTGTTGGTGGGA
Organism: Begonia fuchsioides; assembly: GCA_003255005.1. NCBI lineage: Eukaryota > Viridiplantae > Streptophyta > Magnoliopsida > Cucurbitales > Begoniaceae > Begonia > Begonia fuchsioides. The sequence continues at coordinate 84,041 of QAOC01041569.1, read as the reverse complement.
CCTCGCTTTGATCCCCGCCTAACTGACTTGGGTCTGCATCGTCTGATGACGCCATCCGGTGTTGCTGAGCAGATCTTGAATCTCGGGGCTCTTGGATATCGAGCTCCAGAACTCGCCACTTCGGGCAAACCTATCCCGACTGTGAAGGCGGACGTCTATGCATTTGGGGTGATATTGATGGAATTGATTTCTAGGAGAAGTGCCGGGGACATAATATCGGGTCAATCAGGGGCCGTTGATCTGACCGACTGGGTTCGGTTGTGCGACCAAGAAGGGCGGAGAATGGACTGCGTGGACAGAGACATGGCAAGTGGGGAAGAGAACTTGGAAGCCATGGATGAATTGGTTGCGGTGGCTCTCAGGTGTATTCTTGCAGTGAACGAGAGGCCTAACATGAGGCAAGTCTTTGAGGACCTCTCTGCTATTTCTCCTTGACTGGAAACTGTGCACATCACTGCCTTGGAAATAGTTTTTCTTCCTTTTTTTTGCTCTCCATTCCTTGACCACCAAATTGCCGTCATTCTTTTTCTATTTGTTTCAAGCCTTGTGGGTTTTGGCTAATTTTACTAATTGATTCCCCTCCTGTTATTGTAAATGGAGAAGATTGATCCCTTTGTTTATTTGAACTAGTGTTTGTGAGCATTGCTCGGTTTTGCTTCGATTGTGATATTTGCTTCCGCAACATGCAATCCTTTTCAGAGCAATATCAAAGGGTCGACCGGTCAAGAGCGGAGATAGACCAAGGTGAGGGCTAATTGGAGAAATCTATAAAATATTAAATTCCATATCATATGATATTGATGTGTGTTTATGACATTTCTGCCTCTTCGTGTTCAATTTGATTTCTTCCTCTACATTTCCAAATTACCAAATTTGAGATCATAAATGTCAATAATTACAGAAAGTACCACCGCAACATAATCATACAAACAAATTCATTTATTTCAGGTTTTATTTAAATATTAAAAATGCCTGAACCTGTGGAATGTCAACTCTTCACTGGCGTAGCCGACGTGTCGGAATCGCAACGAGATGTGTCGCCCTCGGGGTAACTAGGCTGAACTCCTCCGTCATGTCCAAGTCCCCTGGCGATGTCCCGCCCGGAAGCTTCCAGTCGAAGCAATGAACCAGCTGGGCTACCACCAGCCGGACCACCGTCAAACCCAGTTGTATTCCGGGGCAACCTCTCCGACCCGATCCGAACGGAATGAGCTGAAAATCCCTTCCTCTCACGTCGATCTCCCCGCCGGCGAACCTCGCCGGGTCGAACTTCTCCGGCTCCGTCCAGAAGCTCGGGTCTCGCCCGATTGCATAAGCGTTGATGATGACGGTGGAGTTCCGGGGAATGTGGAAGCCGTCGACGACGCAGTCTTCCATGGACATGTGAGGAAGCAACAGTGGCACTACCGGATGAAGCCTCAAGGTTTCTTTCACCGCCATGTTCAGGTATTCCAAGCTTTCTAGATCTGATTCTTCCACTATCCTGTCTAGTCCGACGACCTTTTCTAGCTCCTCCTGCACTTTCTTCATCGCCCATGGATGCCGGAGTAGCTCCGATAACATCCATTCGATCGCCGTGGAAGAAGTGTCCGACGAAGCCGCAAGCATATCCTTGAACATCGAAGAGATCTGTTACGACGTTTTTCAAAGTAAATCGACAAGTTTATTCTGCTCTTACCAGCATCACGGCTTTGATTTGAGAACGATCGAGTCGATATTCAGCTTCTTCCGATTCCATGAAGGTCAACATAACATCGACGAAATCTTTGGTCTTCTTCTCGACCTTCGATTGAATATGGTCGTCGATTATCTTGTCGAAGAAATTATCGTACACCTTACTCACCGCCTTCATTCGCCGCCTCAGTCCTTGAAGATCGAGCGGCGCCAACAGAGGAACATAATCCGCTACGTTCGGCGTTACTGCTAACTTCATGCCTTCTTGAATCACTGATTTGAAACCAGTCGGATCGAACTCTTTTTCTTCAAACTTCTTCCCAAACACCATTAAACAGGTCATGTCCGCACTGAGAGAGGCTACGCCGGCGCTCAAATCGACGGCGGCGCCGTCCCTGGCAGAGTCTTCAATCCTGTTAATCAGAAGCACGAGTTCGTGTTTTCTCGTGGATTTGAACGAATTGATTTTGAAGGTGCTGAGCAATTCGAGAGTGCACATTTTGCGGACATCGCGCCAGTACGCGCCGTATTTGGAGTAGGAGAGGTTATTCTGGCCATAGGCGATGAACTTGACGGCTTCAACAGACGGCCTGCTGGCGAAAACTTGGTCGTAAGTTTTGAGGAAAAGCTCGGCGGCGGGAGGAGAAGAAACGACGACGGTAGGAACAAGGCCGAGCTTCATGAACATGATGGGGCCGTGCTTTTGAGCCAGGCGACAGAAATCTGTGTGGACGTGCTTTCCGAGAAGATGAAGGCAGCCGAAAATGGGAAATCCTGTCGGACCAGGCGGCAAGGGTTGGTTTTTGCACTTTGAGAACGATGCTTGAAGAAGATAAGAAGCAACAGAAGCGAGTGCAAGAGCCATCCAAATCCAAAACGCCATTGGAGAGGGGTTTCAGAGCTTCTGGAAATGAATAGATGTATCTGCGGCCGAAGCGCTCAAGTATTCGACGTAGGATACAAGGGAATGACCAACGGGCTGATATTTTGGCATTAATATCCTAACTTTTAGACTATATTAATTGACTGTGATGTACGAAAATATCAATTCCACATATTTTCAATTAATATTCTAAATTTTAAAATATGAATTTTTAATTGATTAAAATTTAATTTTATCAATAAGCCTCGTAGCATGAAAATTTGTTCGAAATGCTTGCAGAGTGGTTGGTCATTAACTTGTAGCTTATTTAACTGTGTTCGAAATTAGGGGTCGATGCATGCTTCCGATTACTCCACCCGATCGAGGCTACGAGGAAGACCTTGGTCCGGCAAAGAGGACAAGTAGCGGAGTACAATTTCAGCCACCGATCGAGGCAATCCTTGTGGAAAGCGTGACTACATTGAAGCTTCCTCACCTTTTCAGCCTCCACAAACTCTGTTAAACAAACCGAAAATCGAAGCGTCGGATTCCTTTCTTCTATGAGTTTTAGGTACTGAGAAGTCGTAATCACGCGCTTTTCGCTGTCGGGCTTCAATCCGGTGACTGACCGGATGAGAATGGCGATTTCGAGGAATAGAAGAGTGAAGAAGACGAGCACGACGGCGTAGAGGTGGGATAAGAACTCAGAAACAGCTCCCATGGCTGATTACTCCACACCCGGAGGAGACACGGAGACGAGAGAGACAGATATGGCCAAAATTGTACTTTTTAATTTTCATTTAATTAATGCCTTGCATTTATAGCAATTGAGTCAACGCAAAGTCAAAACTCATGAACATTATCTCTCTGTATCAGCGTTGCAGATAATGTTCATCAAGTTGTCGAAACCAGGACGCTCGGGTTTCTCTTCCGGAGAGGTGAAGCCGTGAATCTTTGCTAAAACCAGAGCAGCGCGGATGGTGCTTTCTGTTTGATTCATGAAACCGACCATTATCGGTAGAAAAGGAGGGAGAGAGGGGGGTTTCGTAGAGAGAGAAAGAGAGATGGGGGAAGTGGTTCTGATAACTGGTTGCTCGGAGGGAGGAATCGGTTACTTTCTGGCTCGAGCTTTCGCGGCCAGGAACTGTAGGGTGGTGGCGACGAGTAGGGAGCGGAGAGCGATGGGGGATCTGAAGGAGGACGGGAGGTTCACGGTGGAGGAGCTGGACGTTCAGTCGGTGGAGAGCGTGGAGCGAGTGGTGTCCAAAGTGGTGGAGAAATTTGGGCGGATTGATATTCTGGTCAACAACGCCGGCGTGTTTGCCGTCGGACCTCTGGCGGAGACTCCTCTGTCTTGCTTTCAGGACACCTTCAACACCAACGTTTTTGGTAATTTGTGAGATAAGTGTTGGAGTTATATCATATTTGAGGTTGAAATTGAAGGTGGATTGCATGGCTGATCAGGGTCGGTGAGGCTAATTCAAGCCGTGGTTCCTCACATGGCGTCACGGAGAACGGGGAAGATCGTAAACGTAGGCAGCGTCACGGTGTTAGCTCCTTTTCCGTGGGGTGGCGTCTACACTGCATCCAAAGCTGCCCTTCATTCCATTTCCGATTGCCTCAGGTTCTTTCTCCTTGAGGGGAGGATTTTAGATAAGTTTGATACCAAATCGAATATTCATAGAACATCATCTTTGCTTAGGTTGGAGCTGAAACCCTTGGGGATCCATGTGATCAGCGTAGTGCCGGGAGCAGTGAAATCGAACATAGCAAAAACAGCTCTAGCAAAGTACGATCAAATGTCGAATTTGAAGCTGTACAAGCCCTTGGAGGCTTCGATACTGAAGAGGGCTTACATGTCGCAAGGACCAAGATCAACTCACACAGATGAATTTGCAGAGAAGACGGTGGCTGTGCTGCTCAAACCTAATCCTCCGGCTTGGTTCTCCATTGGCGGGTTCTCTACCCTCATGGCTCTTCTTCATTATCTGCCTCTCTGCATCAAGGACATCATCATACGCTACTTGGTGGGATGCTGAATGCCTCGTCAAAGATTGCACTCACATCGGCTGAAAGGTCGACGCTATTTTCTGTGGTTAAGTATGAAACCTAGTAATTGCCAAGTTTATCCTCTCATCTTGTACTCTAGTTCTACTTCAACTACTTGCATTTCAGCATTTATCTTCTTCTTTACACACCCTATTTCTTGTTGCATTTTAGAGTAGAACAAAGAGTAAAGGTTACAAACTGGAACGAAAGAGGTTCATCAGAGGAAGTTCCATCTTCATATGGAAAGGAGCATGTTTAGACAAAGAAAGAAAAAGCACGCTTGGATTGGAAGATCGAAAACTGAGCATGGTGTCAAGAGCAAGCCCCAGAGAACCCGCAGTCCTAAATAGAATCAAGTCCTTCTGCTTGGCTGGAACAAATCTCTCCTTAAAGCGACACCTGCAGACCTGCAAAGAGGCAATTCTATCACGTTTTCCTAATCATAACTAACATATTGACCTCAACGGCTCAACCCATAACCAATCCACGTAGCATCTAGCATAAACCATAGCCTTTTCCCTATATTTGGGTGCCTTTCCCCTCTGCTGCCAGCTTCGCTGCAACTTGATTCTCCGACAAGGGTAAATAGTAAATCCGAGGAGTTGCTTTGGTCTTCTGAAAGATGTCATCTAGAGTCAGAATAGGGGCCTCGATTTTGTCTTCCATTGCCGGATGAGGTGGTAGAGGGAGGCGCTCCTTCACTTGAGGTGCTTTGGTAAGTGGCTGTGGAGGAGGCAGAGATGGTGGGGGAGGAAGTTGCTGTCGAGGCAGTCGTGGTGAGGGATGAGTTTGCAAGGTGGATGGGCCAAGAGGGGCTACATGAGCAGAAGTTGTGGTTGGAGTTGGAGGCTGCGAACCCTCAGCCCGCTTTTTCACCTCTTGAGGATCGACAAACTCAGCAGCAAGTAGGCGGCCACCATTTGGAGGCCACTGCAAATTATATACAGCATTTCTAGTCTCCACAGCTTCTTCTACTGAAGAAAACTGCATTATCAAAGAAATTTGCCTGAAATTAGTAATTTGATCTGCCAATGGAATGGGAGTGATTCTCGTATTTAGTAGGCTCATCCAAACCCAAGAAGAATACAGAATTCTTACAGTAACATAGCAATGGGTCTTGATGTGGTCCATCCAGAAACTGGTAACACTTCCAGTCTTGCTAAGAAGCTCTTGTACAGCTTTTAAAGTGAAAGGACGAAGAAAATTATCAATCCGGAGCGAATTATTGGGTGGTTTTGGTGATGGTGGAACTGCAAAATGATGGGGACGAAAAATTATGTCACATATGTTTGATCATTATCCCATCCTACTGAAACTAAAACAGCTAACTCACCAACTCGCTCCTTTGGTGCACCTTCATTAACTGTGGAGTCAGATCCTAGTTTTACATCGATTGATAGAGATGCTTCTTTGGGTGCAGTGCTATGTGTAATGTTGGACCCTTTAGATTCTGGAATTTTGATATTCTCAGAGTTCCACGTTCGTTGCCTCTTCCCAGGTTCATTAACAGCCCCAGCATGATCTATAAAGATGATCTCATTAACCAAACAATATATATTCACATCCCAGTTTACCAGTTCATTTGTTCAAGTTCAGAATCAGCATATAAGAATAGCAGCAGAGAGTTTAATTAGAAACAAAATAGCTTGGCAGTAGAGCTTACCAGTAAGCTTTCTTTTTTCAACAAGAAAGGAAGATTGACCTTTCTTCTCAATATTGGAATCTTTTTTGTCTCCCATAACCTCATCATAAGCTTCCTTTCTTATAATAGACTCGTGAGTCTCCTCTTTTATGATATTCACTTCACTCTTTTCACTCATATCGTCCACTTCGTCAGGACTACACTTGGACTCAACTTGTTTGCTCTCTGGAGCATCTTCTTCCATGGAATCATCCCCAGAACTTCTATCTAAATTCAATTTTTCTGAGTAACCATCTGCGACTTCTATTTTCTTGCTGAGCTCATCCTCTGTCCCAAAGCTGTCATCTTTCTCCACAACAAATGCTGTCTTTTCATGTTGCTCACCAACATCTAGTTCTAATTTGAGATTTTCAGCAGATGTATTATCTTTTAGTTCATTTGTTTCATTAATTGTAACAGTATCAGTAATGATAGAATCAGAATTTACCAGGGTCTCAGGAACCTGGTTGTTTGGAGAAAAAGAGTCCGTAATTAAATCTTCCCCTAAGGCATTAGATTCCAAAACGTGCTTTGAATCTTCAATTTCCATAGGAGGCATTGTTTCATCACCCTTTAGCTGACTCTGCAAATTTCTATCCTCCCCCTCGGTTTCAATGTTCTGGACACCATGCTCACTTAATGCAACCTTAGATACCACAGTTTCTGTAACTACAACGGTGGTTTCAACATTACTCACTTCTGAAACAAACTCTTCGTCTACCCTAGGACAATCATCGCCATCGAGTATGACCCCTGCTTGAGAATCTAGTAGTCCACTTGGTGGGGCTTTACTGTCATTGATATCGATTGGGTCTGGAATATTATTAATTTTTCTATTCTCGTAAACTCTTTCCCCTAAAAGTTCTTCTGTAGCCTCATTAACATCAGGCACTGCCTTTTCATCTTTCACCATATTTTCTGATTCATAATTAGAACCTAAATCATTAGCTGTCTCTTCGTTTTCCCTTTCAATGCGAAGAGCTTCATCCAAACGTTTAACCAAATCCTCTTTCAAACCCTTGATGGGTAATTTTCTTCTCCTGAGCTCCTCTTTCAGCGCTGTAACCTTCCACTGATCAATAGGTCGATTGTCCAAAACTTGATATCGGGACAACATTGTTCCTGATTAAAATCACCAAAAAACCCTGAATAGAAAATTAGATAAATTAGAAATCTTGTGCAATAAATAAAAAATGTGAAATACATGTCCTAAGAGCTGCATAAGTCAATGCACTTGGGGGACTTTACTGACTATTACAGCTTAGAAATTCCATGCTGAGTTTGACTAACAGAAATAGCAGTCAGATGCTCGTTGAAGGAGGGATAATAATAGATACCACATTATATCACATTTCTATAGTAATACTCATAAATAAAGAGCTCCCAAACCAAACTAACTGACAGGATTAACAAATGCCTCGATTAGTATAGCACAAATACGAGATTAGATATAGAACTCCTCTCATCATACGAAAAAAATGCAAGGAGAAAAGATCATCAACCATGTGAAAAACAAATATAAACGATATAACTGACAATGAATGTTCCGTGATGCTTGAAAAGAAAGACGAACACAAAACATCAAATTTTACAAAATAACTTACAGAAATCAGTTCCTTGGCAACGCAAAAATGATTCAAGCGCCCAAAACCCTCGAGAAGATAAACAAAAACCTCAAGCCCACAGCAAAAAAGCCAAGATTAGATAAGAAAAACGACAGAAACCACACTACGACACAAACACCCAAACTGCTTCGAATCCCATCTGTTCCCTGAAAATCAACGAAAGCAAAAACAAAAATCTGACAGAGAGAAAGCGAGAAAATTCAGTAAGACAAGTGCAAAAGCAAAAATTTCATAAAAGACTAATTTTCTGAGATGTGTGCGACGGGAGCATCTAGGGTTTTGGCGGAGTACCCCTGTGGCAAGCCAATGGTCGACTCCGAGGGGATTAGTAAGCCATAAACCGACTTTTTTAGCATCTAATACCGAAACTACCCTTCCTATTTTAATATATCAATTTTCAATTTTATCATCTCGAACCCGTGACACCTTAGCTTTGTTATCTAATTTGATCTTTTAGCTTTCATTTGTGTCACCCATCTGCATCTACCAAAATACATATTACTAGCGAACTTACGGCTTTTCAATTTTAAAACTTTAATTGCAACATCTATTCGATAAAATACACAACTTTTTGATGCTGGGTGCAACCTTCTACCATTCGAATTAGCCAGACCAAACCGCGTAATTATGGGTTCAATCCAGGCGTTCGATTCTGTCATGGTTTCGGGCAATCTCCTAGAAACGTGGTTTGTTCAAATCGAGGCACGTGGCCCGCTTGGCTTTTGTGCTCGATGGCAGCCATTGTTGGCCAATAGTCAAGCGTTTGTTCAGCAGAAAAAAGCAGCCGCGGCAGCCTGTCTGATCCGACCCGCAACGGCAACAACCGACGAAGCAAAGGGTAAGCTGCTCATGTCAATGATCAATCCACATTTGTTACTTTTCGTGTCTTCCCACCCCAGGTTTGCATTCAGATAAGAAATAAATAACTAAATAAGAACCCGCAAGCAGAGGCGTGTTGCTCGGTCGATCATCTACTTTCGAAAATTAGTGAGATTTGATGTAAATGGTCTCGCATGCTACGGTCTAAATTGCATCACTGTCGCTGTTTCTTATTCGAGTTCTCTCGCAATGCATTACTTCTGGATCTACTTCAATTAAAGAATAAAATAACAAGGAATAAGAAGCAAGTGTTGGAAATAATTGCAATCAGAAAGCCAAGGCAAGAAGGGGATGGCTGGAAATGGGTCGACGTCCGCAACAAAATACTCCATTGACTTTTATTGAAATTTGTTTATGGTGTGGGTCCAAGTTAATCGAAATAATTATTGAAATTTTGATTTATAATTCTCCAACTAATTCAATAAATTAGTAATTAATTTAATTGGGAAATTAATTAGTTTAAGATGAGTCCAACCGAAAGCCAGTGAGCAGAGAGAGGTCTTGTCTGGTTAACTTGTCGGTGGGGGTGCTCTTGCAAATCAGATTGTGGCTGTCAATCCTCACTACCCACTCCCTCTCTCTCTCTCTCTCTGTATTTGTAGGCGACATTCCTTTGCAAAGAAAAGCAGACGCAGGCTGAGGGAGGGAGAGTGCGGAGGAAGTCATTCTCCAATCGCTTCTCTCCTACGAAACTTGCTCATGCCTCGCTGATCTATCTCTCAACTGTTGTGGATTCAGTCTTTTCTGAGGTTCAGATCTTGTCTTGATTTCTTCTAATTATGCGAATGTTCGATCAGATCGGCTTCATTTCCCGTACCTGCTTGATCCCTCTACTTTTTGCGTCAGATTTGGCGGATTTCTAGCATGTCTGATTTCTAGCAAGTCTTAGCTTGTGTTTGATTCGAATTGCCCTTCTGGTTGACATTTTAGATTGGTCACGGAAGTAGAGGGAATTATACTTCATTTCTTATGTCTTCATCAAGCGGAGTAAATTTGTGCCTTTCCTGCCATGATGTGTAATGGCACGGTGGTCGATGAATTACTTTGCTTTGATTCGTTTGTTTAGTGTGGAACAATTTTGATTTTTGAAGATAGTGGGATCTTCCACAAAATATTGAGCTTCTGGTCTTTGATTACTGCAGAAGGGTGCTGTCGATTGCGTAGATCCAAACAAAAGTGTGGATCTAGATTGATTTAGTTGGGAATTTGAAGGGAGGACCAAATGGCCGCAACAATTGCCTGGCGTCTTGCTGCCAGCAATGGCGGCAGTCTAGCCAGTAATGATCCGGTATGGTGTGGGTTCTTTCTTTTTGTACAATGTTATATCAATTTTATCCTTGGAGGAATTATACAAAATTATGAACCATCATTAACTTCTTTCATGGAGCTGACCATTCATTTGTCTCTCAAACCGTGGGAACAACCATGAGCTAAATTTTCATGTGCTTGTAGCATTTTACTCATCAAATAAATGTTTTTTCACATTACAGGAAAAAAATATCAATTCAAAAGATTCAGAGCCGCCAACTCCAAAGTCTATCATAAAAATGAATTCGAGGTGAGACTCAATTACTAACGAAAAAGTTTTGTCATTCAGTGGAAATTTGTTGAACATCAGACGTGCAATACTTTCTTGATTGCATGTTATGCTTCTAATCCTCGCAGGGATCGAAGTAGCATGGAAGATCCAGATGGCACATTAGCTAGTGTTGCCCAATGCATTGAGCAGCTGCGACAGAGCTCCACTTCTATGTCTGATAAAGAGTATTCGTTGAAGCAGTTGTTGGAACTTATTGATACACGCGAGAGTGCATTCAGTGCTGTTGGATCTCACTCTCAAGCAGTTCCTGTGCTTGTTTCTCTCCTCCGATCTGGATCACTCGAAGTGAAGATACAAGCTGCAAATGTTTTAGGTTCCCTGTGTAAGGAGAATGAGCTAAGAGTAAAAGTTCTGCTTGGTGGATGTATCCCACCATTGCTGGCTCTTCTCAAATCCAATTCGACAGACGGTCAAGTTGCTGCTGCAACAACTATTTATGCTGTTTCTCAAGGCGGGGCGAGAGATCATGTTGGATCAAAAATATTTTCAACTGAAGGAGTTGTGCCAGTGCTTTGGGAACAGCTGCACAAAGGGCTCAAATCTGGATATGTAGTTGATAATTTATTGACAGGAGCATTGAGAAACCTTTCGAGTAGCACCGATGGATTTTGGGCTGCAACTATACAGGCTGGAGGAGTGGATATACTGGTGAAGTTACTTGCAAGAGGAGAGTCCAAAACTCAAGCAAATGTATGTTTTCTTCTTGCACGTGTCATGATGGAAGATTCGTCTGTTTGTTCAAGGGTTTTGGCTGCAGAAGCTACAAACCAACTTCTGAAGCTCTTGGGTCCTGGAAATGAATCTTCTGTTAGAGCCGAAGCTGCAGGTTCTCTTAAAGCTCTTTCAGCTCAGTGCAAAGAAGCAAGGCGAGATATTGCGAATTCTTATGGTATTCCTGCTCTGATAAATGCTACCATAGCTCCCTCAAAGGAATTCATGCAGGGTGAGCATGCCCAAGCATTGCAGGAGAATGCTATGTGTGCTTTAGCTAATATTTCTGGCGGTTTGTCTTATGTCATTAAGAGCCTTGGACAAAGCCTTGAATCCTGCACGTCATCTGCCCAAGTTGCTGATACTCTAGGGGCGTTGGCTTCAGCTCTTATGATATATGATAATGAAGCTGAATTAGCTAGGGCATCAGATCCTATTGCCATTGAGATTACGTTATTGAAACAGTTCAAACCTGGATTACCATTTCTAGTGCAAGAACGCACAATTGAAGCTTTAGCTAGTTTATATGGAAACTCTGTACTCTCAGTCAAGCTGGAAAATTCAGAAGCAAAACGGTTGCTTGTTGGATTGATTACAATGGCTGCCAATGAAGTTCAAGACGAGCTTATAAGAGCCCATCTCACACTTTGTAGCAATGAAGGCAGTCTGTGGCGTGCCCTTCAAGGCCGGGAAGGGGTTCAGCTGTTAATTTCACTTCTGGGTCTCTCATCAGAACAACAACAGGAATGTGCTGTTTCTTTACTTTGTCTGTTGTCTAATGAGAATGATGATAGTAAGTGGTCGATAACTGCTGCCGGTGGGATTCCCCCTCTGGTTCAAATTCTTGAGTCAGGATCTCCAAAGGCAAAGGAAGATTCTGCAACAATTCTCAGAAACTTATGCAATCACAGTGAAGATATAAGAGCATGTGTTGAAAGTGCTGACGCTGTTCCTGCATTACTTTGGCTGTTGAAAAATGGAAGCTCAAATGGGAAAGAAATTGCTGCAAAGACTTTGAATCATTTGATCCATAAATCTGATACAACAACAATAAGTCAGCTCACTGCCTTATTGACCAGTGATTTGCCTGAATCCAAAGTATATGTTTTGGATGCTTTAAAAAGTATGCTTTCTGTGGTACCACTTAATGATATATTGCGAGAAGGCAGTGCTGCTAATGATGCAATGGAGACAATGGTGAAAATATTAAATTCTAGTAAAGAAGAAACTCAAGCTAAATCTGCATCATCTTTGGCTGGAATTTTCGAAACCAGGAAAGATTTGCGCGAAAGTAATATTGCTGTTAAAACCCTTTCTTCAGCCATTAAACTCCTCAACGTCGAATCTGACAGCATCCTTGTAGAGACCTCACGATGCCTTGCTGCCATATTTCTATCAATCAAAGAAAACAGGGACGTGGCAGCTGTTGCTAAAGATGCCTTGTCTCCATTGCTAGTTCTTGCAAACTCTTCAGTTTTGGAGGTTTCAGAGTTGGCAGTATGTGCTTTATCAAATCTTATATTGGATGTTGAAGTTTCAGAGAAAGCCGTTGGTGAAGAGATAATTGTACCTGCTACTAGGATTTTATGTGATGGCACTGTTTCTGGAAAAACTAATGCTGCTGCAGCAGTTGCTCGCTTGCTTCGATCTCGCTCTATTGATTATGCCATTACTGATTGTGTAAATCGAGCTGGAACAGTGCTTGCTTTAGTTTCTTTTCTAGAATCTTCTGATAGCAAATCCATTGCCACATCAGAAGCATTAGATGCACTTGCTATTCTATCTCGGTCTAAGGGTGATGGAGGGAATATCAAACCAGCATGGTCAATCTTGGCAGAATTTCCCAAAAGTATAACACCAATTGTTGCATCCATTGCAGATGCCACTCCTTCATTACAAGATAAAGGTATTGAAGTACTAGCAAGACTTTGCAGCGACCAACCTCTTGTTTTAGGAGATGCTATTGTCATTGCTTCTGGGTGTGTAGATTCAATTACTAGAAGGGTGATCAATTCCACAAACTCAAAGGTCAAGATCGGGGGAACTGCCCTTCTAATTTGTGTTGCTAAAGTTAATCACCACAGATTATTGGAGGATCTGAACCAATCTAACTCATGTTCACATCTTATCCAATCTCTCGTTGCAATGTTAAGCTCTTTGCAGTCTTCTCCCTTTGGAAACCAGGATGACGGCGAGAAGGATTTTGTTAGCATTTATAGGCATTCGACTGAACAACCAAGCAAGGGAGAATCTGATGCAGGCATTTCTGTCATATGTGGTATGAATTTACCAATATGGTTACTTTCTTTGCTTGCTTGTCACGATGAAAAAAGCAAGTTTGTGATAATGGAAGCTGGTGCAGTTGAAGTCATCACTGATAGAATCTCTAATTGTTACATGCAGTATGCCCAGGTATTCTTTTTTTTTTTGGACATGTTCTATTCAAGCACTCTCAAATTCTAAAATCACAATCTATCCAATACTTGGTATATGATTTTTGCCGTACTCACTTCTTTCTTGTAATGTGCAGGTTGATTTTAGGGAAGATAACAGCATATGGATATCCTCTTTACTGTTGGCGATTCTATTTCAAAATAGAGATATCATTAGAGCAAGTGCAACCATGAAGTCTATTCCAGCACTCGCCAGTTTGCTGAAATCAGAAGAGTCAGCAAACAGATACTTTGCTGCTCAAGCAGTGGCAAGTTTAGTTTGCAATGGTAGCAGGGGAACTCTGCTTTCTGTTGCAAACTCTGGGGCTGCTGGTGGATTAATAGCTTTACTGGGCTGTGCTGATGTTGACATACATGAACTTCTTATATTGTCAGAGGAGTTCATGCTTGTACGCCATCCAGAACAAGTTGCTCTTGAGAGGTTGTTTAGGGTTGATGACATAAGGACTGGTGCCACCTCTCGAAAGGCAATACCGGCCCTCGTTGATCTACTGAAGCCAATACCTGATCGCCCAGAAGCACCATTTCTGGCACTTGGGCTTTTGACTCAGCTTTCAAAAGATTGCCCATCTAATAAGATTGTAATGGTGGAATCAGGGGTTTTGGAAGCACTGACTAAGTATCTTTCACTTGGCCCTCAAGATGCAACTGAAGAAGCCGCAACTGATCTGCTTGGCATCCTATTCAGCACTGCTGAAATACGAAAGCATGAATCTGCGTATGGTTCTGTGAGCCAACTTGTTGCAGTTTTGCGTTTGGGTGGAAGAGGTGCGAGGTATAGTGCTGCCAAAGCATTGGAGAGCTTGTTTTCAGCTGATCATATTAGAAATGCAGAATCTGCCAGGCAAGCTGTCCAGCCTTTGGTTGAGATTCTTAGCACTGGTTTGGAGAGGGAGCAGCATGCTGCTATTGCTGCTTTGGTTCGTTTATTGAGTGAAAATCCATCAAAAGCTCTTGCTGTGGCAGATGTAGAAATGAATGCAGTTGATGTCCTCTGTAGGATCCTTTCATCGAGCTGTTCGATGGAGCTGAAGGGGGATGCTGCTGAGTTATGTTGTGTTCTTTTTGGAAATACAAGAATCAGATCTACCATGGCTGCAGCAAGATGTGTTGAACCTTTGGTCTCCATTCTCCTTGGCGAGTTTGGTCCTGCTCACCATTCGGTTGTTCGTGCACTGGACAAACTTGTAGATGATGAGCAACTAGCTGAACTAGTTGCTGCTCATGGTGCAGTCATTCCTCTTGTTGGCCTTCTCTATGGAAATAATTACATGCTTCATGAGGCTATATCCAGAGCTCTTGTCAAGCTTGGAAAGGACAGACCAGCTTGTAAGGTGGAAATGGTAAAGGCAGGTGTAGTTGAAAGCGTGCTTGAAATACTTGATGGAGCGCCAGATTTTCTACGTGCTGCTTTTGCTGAACTTCTTAGAATATTAACTAATAATGCCAGCATTGCTAAGGGACCATCTGCTGCCAAAGTGGTTGAGCCACTTTTTCTATTGCTGACAGTGCCAGAATTTGGGCCTGATGGTCAGCATAGTACATTGCAGGTTCTTGTTAATATCTTGGAGCATCGTCAATGTCGTGCAGATTATACTCTAACCTCTCAACAAGCCATTGAGCCACTGATCCCATTGCTTGATTCTCCAGCTCCAGCTGTGCAACAGTTGGCAGCTGAACTTTTGTCCCATTTACTCTTGGAAGAACACTTGCAGAAAGATCCAGTTACCCATCAAATAATTGGCCCCCTCATACGAGTACTAAGTTCTGGAACTCAAATTTTACAGCAGAGAGCTGTCAAAGCCCTTGTTAGCATTTCACTTACGTGGCCAAATGAAATTGCTAAAGAGGGTGGTGTCACTGAGCTATCCAAAGTAATTTTGCAGGCTGACCCTTCTCTTCCCCACTCACTGTGGGAATCTGCTGCATCTGTTTTAGCCAGTATTCTGCAGTTTAGTTCTGAATTTTATCTGGAAGTTCCCATTGCTGTCTTGGTCAGGTTGCTACGTTCAGGTTTAGAAAGCACAGTCACGGGTGCTTTGAATGCACTTCTTGTGTTAGAAAGTGATGATGGGACTAGCGCTGAAGCAATGGCTGAATGTGGTGCAATAGAGGCTTTATTAGAGCTTCTCAGATGTCATCAATGTGAGGAAACTGCTGCTAGACTGTTAGAAGTACTCCTTAATAATGTAAAAATCAGAGAAAGTAAAGCCATCAAATCGGCAATTTTACCTTTATCCCAGTATCTCTTGGATCCTCAAACTCAAGCTCAACAGGCAAGACTATTAGCAACTTTAGCACTTGGGGATTTGTTCCAGAATGAGAGTCTTGCTCGAATGTCTGATGCTGTTTCAGCTTGCCGTGCACTAGTGAATGTGCTCGAGGATCAGCCGACAGAGGAAATGAAGGTGGTGGCCATTTGTGCCTTGCAAAACCTTGTTATGTATAGTCGATCGAATAAAAGAGCAGTTGCTGAGGCTGGTGGAGTTCAGGTTGTATTAGATCTGATTGGTTCAAGTGATCCAGATACGTCTGTACAAGCTGCAATGTTTATAAAACTTCTCTTTTCAAATAATACAATTCAGGAGTATGCTTCTAGTGAAACAGTCCGGGCAATAACGGGTTAGTATCTCCCACCAACACCCATTTTAAGTTGTCAATGTTTGAACGATAATATCTCTCTTTTTTGTAATATATACTCACATTCTCTCATATTTGTTTGTGAATAATCTCTAGACATAATCTTACCGGTTTGGAAAACTAATTATATAGATTTATTTGTCAATTTTCTAAAATAGCGTTTTCAAAGCATGTGTTTTTGAGAAAGGAGATATTTTGAAGGTTCGAATCTCTGTCTGCATGTGAAGATTTTCCCTCTTCTGCCATGTTATAATTTTATCATATACTGCAGCTGCTATTGAAAAGGACTTATGGGCCACTGGAACTGTTAATGAGGAATACCTGAAGGCATTAAATTCTCTCTTTAGCAATTTCCCTCGTCTGAGAGCTACAGAGCCAGCTACCCTCAGCATTCCCCATTTGGTAACATCCCTGAAGACAGGATCAGAGGCAACACAAGAAGCTTCTCTGGATGCACTTTTCCTGCTGAGACAAGCCTGGTCTGCCTGTCCAGCCGAAGTGTCTAGAGCACAGTCTATTGCAGCTGCTGATGCAATTCCATTGCTCCAATATCTGATTCAGTCCGGTCCTCCTCGGTTCCAGGAGAAAGCTGAATTTTTGCTGCAATGTCTTCCTGGAACATTAGTTGTTATCATTAAACGAGGCAATAACATGAAGCAGTCTGTGGGAAACCCAAGTGTGTATTGCAAGCTCACTCTGGGGAATACTCCACCGAGGCTGACAAAGGTAATCTAGATTGACATTTAGATAAGATCTCTTACTTCATCAGGAACTTATACTTATCATATTCTTATATTTATCTTCTCTTTTAATCCCATTCTTCCTTTCCTGTGTAAATTCGTAGGTCGTATCAACTGGTCCTAATCCCGAGTGGGACGAGAATTTTACGTGGACCTTTGAGAGCCCCCCAAAGGGTCAAAAGCTTCATATTTCTTGCAAAAACAAAAGCAAAATGGGAAAGGTAAATACTTCTAATTTAAAACATACCTTAGTAGCACTTGGATGATACATAACTACTCAAAAGGGGTTTATGCCTTGTGCAGAAATCATTTGGAAAAGTAACAATCCAGATCGACAGAGTTGTCATGCTCGGAGCTGTTGCCGGGGAGTACACCCTGTTACCGGAAAGCAAAAGCGGGCCATCCCGGAATTTGGAAATAGAATTTCAGTGGTCTAACAAGTAAGATTTTTTTTTCCAAAGACCATCTCTTTCGGAAGATTGATTGTCTTTGCGTTTGTATGTAGAGAGAGATTCCTTATAAAGAGAGATTCCTTTTTTTTTTCTGCTGCTTCTAAGATAGTCTGTCACTGCATTCTTTTCTATCCTGGTCTCGCACAATATATGACACGGACAGCCTTGTTGTAATTCCTTTTAAATTTCGTTCATTTGAATGTGAACCTGACTGTAAATTTGAGTTTTATAATGGCATGCAATTGGTTGTGATTCACAGTCTATTTACTCATTTTAATGCTTGTATTTCGAGTTTCTTACCCGTAGTAGACTCCAGCTCTGTCATTCTTGTCTCTTAACCTGAGATCTTAGCTAAACCTGAGTTTATGAATTACGTCATATACTCTTCTGTTAAATGTGATTTAATCTATTTGAAATTTGTGAGTTAACTTATATTTCCACATCGACCAACAGGTTAACCAGATTAGCTCACAATAAATGGCGTTAAATATGATGAATAAAAGAACAGTTTTGGTTCATCTTTACTTTAGCCGGTTCAAGTAGAACCACAAGCATTCTCTAGTCTTTCTAATTAAATCAAAAATTGAAGTTTTAATTGTAGGTTAGATTTTGGAGTTGACAGAAGGAACACAAAATCAATGACAAAAATGAAATCTAAAATAAATCCGAGTAAAAACTAATTGGTTTGAGACGGGTGGGTCTGTCCGGTTTGGCCCACCGCTGGTCAAGCTGAGGTGCAAGATTAGTGGTGCAAGAAAATAAAATTAAAAGAGTATATTTATTTATTTATTTATTTGAAAAGTTTAATATAAAAATAATATATATTATTTTAGAATAAAAATGGCGCGGCATTTAGGTGCGCTTCAGTCTAGAGAAGCTCCAGCATTTCGCCCAAATCTATCCTTCTTCCCACCATTATTCTCTCTCTCTCGGCTTCGGAAGGCGGAGAGACTGAGTCTCCGCGGCCGTAGCCTGCTTCTCAGCTTTCTCTAGATCTTGATCTGGTCCTCTGCTTTTTTTTTTTTTTGCTTCCTTTGTTCTGCTTCTCGAATTGCTTTGGGCGCCGCTAGATCTCTGCTTCTCTTGCTAACGCCGATGCTCGTCGTCCACGCCTCCTCGGCGATTATGTTCTCCTCCAGGCTCATCCACAGGTTCTCAGAGGAGGTGAAGTTGGTTAGAGCTGTCAGGAGCGAAAATGGGGGTTGGCCAGTGCGTCGAAGCTTGGACTATTGTCAGGTGCTTGTGAGCAGTGACTTTCAGAGACAGAAGATGAAGCTTGGTTCTCAGTTTCAGCTTCTTTTCCCCTCCGAGGGTAGTAAGACGATGTCATTTGGAAATGACTTTGGCTGGTGAGTTCCTTCATTTCTTCGCCTGATTTAGAGCTCTTTTTTGTTCTTTCTTTTCTCGCTCGTTGGTTTGGGATTTTTTTAGAGATTTTTATTGTCTCTTTTTGCATGTATTTGATGTGATTCGTGGTATTGCCTGTGGTAGGTTGCACTACACTTGGATTGATTTGGGAACGCCCAATGTTTCATTTCTTGTTGCATTGGATGCTGGAAGTGATTTACTTTGGGTTCCTTGTGATTGCGTACAATGCGCACCACTATCCGCTAGTTATTACAGCACGCTGGTACGCCATTTACTTAACTTCAAGAAACCACTGCACTACACTTTAGTGCCAAGCACTGTGCTTGTTATCAGTTTCCCCTCGGTGTGTATCGGGATTTCTTTCAGTAATTACATTTTTAGTATATGTGCATGACAAACCATGTCGTATGACTTTAAGGGGTGTTTTTATTGATTTTTTATCTGCAATTTAATGCAGAATTTTCAAGGTACGCTTCTCTTTCCCTTGTGGAGTACGAATGCTCTTGATTTTTTATAGTATGTTGTGTTTTTTATTTTCATAATACCCCATTATGGCAAGGAACTTAGGGCTGATCTCCATTTACATGAGACATAATTGAATGACAGTAGTGCTTGACTAGGCTGTTTTGTGTAGCTTGTGTCTTTTCAAAAATCTATTTCAGCTATATAAGCGGTCAAGAATCGCCTGCATAAAAGTACATGTTATAGGAAGATACATTGACGTCAGTAAAATGAAAGTTCAATGGATTTATAAAGTCTCTGGCTCTCTGCCCAGACACAACAGGTTTAGCACTTATTTCCGACAATTGATTGGCAGGTGCTCCCTCTTGTTTGGGGCATCTATTATGCAGGATAGAGATTTGAATGAGTACAGTCCATCCATTCAAAGACAAGCAAGCATATATCGTGCAGCCATCGATTATGTGCGTTGGGCCCCAACTGCAAACTCCCTAAACAGCAATGCCCTTATACTATTGATTACTACACTGAAAATACTTCAAGTTCTGGGTTTCTAGTTGAGGACATATTACATCTTGCTTCTAGGGGTGATGGGGTGGCAACCACATCTATTCAGGCGTCAGTTATCATTGGGTGTGCACCAAGAACAATAAGAGACTCTACTATCATCATTAATAAGTTATGAAGTATTTATGCAGTGGATTTTGTCTTATTTTGAGTGCAGATGTGGAATGAAGCAGAGCGGTGGTTATCTAGATGGCGATGCTCCAGATTGTCTAATGGGACTGGGTTTTGGGGAGATTTCTGTTCTTAGTTTTCTTGCTAAAGCTGGAATGATTGAGAATACTTTCTCTATGTGTTTTGATGATGATGATTCTGGTAGAATATTTTTTGGCGACAAGGGGCCTGTTGCTCAACAATCTACTGCTTTCCTACCATCAGATGGAAAATTGTGTGATCTCTATAGATCTCTTATTGATTGTCAATTCTATGTAATTTCTACTCTTTTTCATTTCTCATAGATAAAAATGGTATTTGTTTAGCAAAACATACATCATCGGAGTAGAAGCATGCTGTATTGGCAGTTCTTGCCTTAAGCAGACAAGGTTCAACGCACTGGTTGACAGTGGAACATCATTTACTTTTCTTCCTGATAAAATATATGAAGCTATCACTACAGAGGTACTTTCTGTTTTTATTTGAATCTCATTGTAGATTTCACTATCCATTTTTCTTATAAACTGGGATTTTGAATAGTTTGACGCCACGATAAATGCTACATGTGCCAGCTATGAAGGATATCCCTGGAAATATTGCTATAAAACCAGTTCAGAATCAACGCATAATGTGCTTCCTTCTATTGCGCTTAAGTGTCTCCAAAACAACAACTTCACCATCCACAACCCTGTTTTCATGGTCTATGGTGAACAGGTTAGCGTAGTACATTATGCTTCTTATGATACCCATCTTGGATTCTGCTACATTTTTCTTTTATCCCAATGCATGATAGGATTATAAAAGGTTAAGGGTTCCTTTTCAAAAGTAATTTGTCAACCTTGACAAACCTTCTTTTCTCGAGCTCATGTTTGCTTTCGGTAATGATCTTTTTTACTTTGGAAGGTAAGATTAAACTTACTGATGTGATTTTCGAGTTGTGAAACTCATTTGATCTTAATTTACTTTTTAATAATAACATTTGCAAACTTTGGTAAGATAACATTTTATGGTAAGGTACTGAGGTTGGGTTACTGATGAGATTGAATCAGAAAGGATAAACTCTTGATTCAATGACTTTTCTGTGACAGGGAGTTGTTGGATTTTGTCTAGCCATACAGCGAATTCAAGGAGACGTTGGAATAATTGGGCGTAAGCATTCGATATGATCTTTCTCAATGATCATTCATGATTTATACCTAAAGAAAACAATTATACGCAGAGAACTTCATGATTGGATACAGAATGGTATTTGATCGGGACAATTTAGTTTTAGGGTGGTCACGCTCAAAATGTGAGTTCTATCAATTTCTGGAAAGTACATTGATATGTTTATAGCCTGTTCGGACTCAGTATTTGATTTCATTTTCTCGTATCAATATGTTAGTATGATGAATTGAAAGATATGGGGGAGTTGAGCTGTAGCATAATAGAAACTGAAATGGTGATTGCAGGTCAAGGTCTTAGCGATGGAAAGAGAATGCCTCTTACTCCAAAAGGGACGCCACCCAACCCATTGCCGTAGTCAACGTCATATTTATTATTTATTTAGTAATTTTAAATAGCTAAAAATGTAGATCATGGGCTGAAAGCCCATCAGAAATGTAAGAGATCCTCCTTTTGCTTTTTAATTCATGAATTAATTTGTCAATTTTAAAGTATAGATCCTCCTTTCGGTGCAGATCCGGAGCGAAGTGGGCTTTGCCTGACCCTTTTCACGTTACAAAAAGGACATTTGTTGCAAAATTAGAGAGTTTGAAGGCCTTGGTTGGAAATTAGCCGGAGGGTTTACGAACAAAATTAGAGGGTTTATGACCCATTAAATGGGCTGTTCCCGGTAATCATCATAGTAAGTTTCAGGATCTTCTTCGCTGTCGGAAACTGACCACCCCATCGTACGCCGTCGTTTCTGCCTTCTGCTTCTCTCCACTCACTCTCGCTCGCCTTCTCCCTCTCTCCCCTCCTTCCCAGAATTTATCACCCCTTTCTTTACTCTTTTTTATCCAAAGCTTACTCACTTCCGCCCCTCTCGATCTGCTTTTGGATCTTTCTGTTTGGTTTTTCGCTTTCTGCATTTTTTCCGGGAGCCTCTTCCTCGTAGGTACTCTTTTCTTTCCTGGCTTCGTTTTATTATTTTATTCGTGGGTTTTCCCTTTTCATGTCATTGCACTGTTCTTGTTCATCTGACTGCTTAATCTACTCTTTTGTTATTTCAAGTTCTCGGCTTTAGATCTAGTTCGCCGAAAATGATGGCAGTCTGCTATTTTGGACTCTAGTTTCAGCTTCATTCTTCCTGGTTGATTTGTTCTGTCAATTGTTGGTTGTATATTTTCTTTGCTTAAGTTTAGCAGCATCGACCTTGAACCTTAAACCTTAAACTAATGCTGTTTCTTGCTTGTTAGTTTCTTTTACATTTCAATTGCACTTGCTTAGTTGATATTAGCGCGTGGTTAAGTTTTGTGGAGTTTCAAACTTCAAACAAGTATTGTTGTGGCTCGTTAATTATAGTTTCCTGGTCACTAGTCAATGCCAAGTTATTATGCCATGAAGTGCAAAGTTAAGGCATTTCATTTTGTTGATGTTAGCTGTGCTTACTCATAGCAGAGTTCTTTTTGTTCTTATTTTATGAAGCAGTATTCAAAAATCATGACGCATCATACACAGAATCTAAGCTTTTCCCCTCACCTGAATTTTCAGCTAGCTGATGAGAGTTGAAGAATTGCTCTTGAAAAAATGGAAAAGGTATCTTCAGATTGTCCTTACCCAGGATGCTTCTTTTGTGTGATGAAGGAAGGGAATCCAAACAAGCGAAGAGGAAGCATACTGAAATTCTTCCGAGAACTTCCTTCTCAGGATGATGATGGCCAAGTTCTTCCGATTAGTGGCCTTTGGAATACTGCAATGGCTCATCCAAATGACTCAGAATTCATCGAACTCGGAATCTTTGAATGCATGGCGTCACTAATTTGGAAGGGTCTGAAGAATCGGCGATGGCTTTCTCGCGACCAGAACATATACGTTCCATATTATGCAGCTCACGTAATCGGATCATATACCATGAACATGGAAGAATTTGCTGAAAGTTCTGTCCATGCTGGGGTAATTCCTCCATTGGTGGAACTTCTTAGAGGAAGATTAACATGGGTTGAACAGAGGGTTGCTGTTCGGGCTCTTGGTCATTTAGCCACCTATGCGTCCACTTTTCCAGCTGTGGCTAGTCATCCAGAGATTCTGGAACTTTCTATTCAACTTGCAATTAGTTCATTAGAAATTGTTTACTCTCACTTTTACCAACATGTTGATCGAAGGCTGAGTTATCACTGCGATCTGCTTACTCGTGGAATGGGTGGCGTTGAAATGGAGTCTAGAAAGGCAGAGGAGTGGGCTAGTCAATTGCAGTGTTGGTCACTACAGCTTATTAATTGCTTTGCCTTCAAACCTGAATTCCTTGCTACAATTTGCAAGTCTGAATTCCTAGTCAAGCTTCCTGGGATGTGGGGTGGTCTTGTTAATGAAAATTCGCCAGCAGGAATTGGTTTGTTAAGAACGATTTGCCATCACAAACAGGGTCGAGGACCTGTCGCCAATTGCCCTGCTATTATTGAATCACTTTGTAATATTTCACATTCGTCAGACGATTGGCAGTATATGGCTATTGATTGTCTTCTTTGGTTGCTTCAAGACCCCAATACATGTTATAAGGTATGGCTCCTTCTCATTGCACAATGTGCTATTAAGAACTGATATCAAATATTTTTGGTTAATGGTTTATAATTTGAAATATGTGCTCCAGGTGTTTGAAAAGGCTGTACCGGCCCTTGTCGATCTTGCGGATATATCAACTCTTGGAGACCAAAAAAAACTCGGAGATTCAATTTGTAGTGTACTTCAAGATTGCCTTCAATCACAAGGGACAGGAAGAAACGCTCTAAGCAGCCGGGCTAAAGAACAGATTGAGGAGCTACTGAAATCAAGGCAGAGGCTTAAATGGGAAAAGAATATGCCAAAAGAAGATCTCCGAATAAAACAGGCAGCTTCTCTCGTCATCAAACTCGAAGGAAACTCCATGTTTTCGTCAGGAAATATAGCCGGAGCTGCATCAAAATATTCTGAAGCACTAGCATTGTGCCCCCTCAGATTCAAAAAAGAGAGAGTGGTTTTGTACAGTAATCGAGCTCAGTGCTACCTTCTGCTGCAGCAGCCATTGACGGCCATTAGCGATGCAACTCGTGCTCTTTGTCTCCACAGCCCTCTTAACCGCCATGCAAAAAGTCTTTGGAGAAGAGCTCAAGCATACGATATGCTTGGATTGGCTAAGGAGAGCTTGCTGGATGCAATTCTTTTCATAAACGAGTGCTCTCAATCGAACGACCCTGATCTTTCGATGAAGCAAAATAAGGTTCCGGATTATGCTGAGCGATTGGTGAAGAAGCAAATGCGGGCTGCTTGGTTGTTTAGGGAAGCCGCTGTTAAACACGGAAGTGTGCATGGTGAGGGGGAGGTTGGTGATATTTACCGGCAGGATAGTGATGGTTCGGAGTGGGAGACAGCCAGTGAGAGTGATGCAGGAAATGATGGAAGGAACCAGATAGCTGATGATGAAGAGGAAGATGAAGATGATTGTGAATGGAAAGAAGATGATGGTAGGAAAGGATAAATGTGGAAAACCTTCTACAAAAGGTATGGTTTCCAATACTATCTCTTGAAACTGAACTAAAACTTTTGATGCAATTCTAGCTGAATATCCAGGTAAATTTTATCCAACTATCACACAAAAACAGTTTTATTTTTCTTAAATGCAAAAGGAACAAGAAATTATTATTAAACAAGTTTTTAAAATATTTTTCATCGAATCTATTCTTCTTGAGATTGATATCTGAAAAATTGCTTCTGGGAACTCCTATGGAAATTTCTTGTCTTTAAAAGCAGAGACTACTGCTTAGTCTTGATACCAATTCAGTTAGTCTGGTTAGTACTTTCTATGATTTGAATTTTGTGTTGGTGATGGCGATTCTTCTCTACTTACTGTCTTAATACAAACTCCACTTGCTCTTGTCTCAGTGTGTGCTATGCTCAATAACTTTGTTCAACCGCCATCACGATGATTGCAATACAAGTGTTTTGTGCTAATTCTAAGAACAAAACTAGTCGAATTTTAATTTAAAACGGATAATAATGATGCTACAAACTCATCCCTTCTCAATTGACACCAATACTCCATTTTAGCTCGATCATTGCCTCCTCACCCTAGGATTGTTGGATGATATCCATTAATCGATCACCAGCCCTTGCTATGTGGCTATACTTTGTTTTTTTTTTATTACTGCAGCTGGTTTTTCAATGTTTCACTACCTACTTGATGTTCTCGAGGCCATCTGCATATGTTACTTGATATATGCTGCCCACCCATTATAAATTCAGATATCCATGCAAAAAATCTCGTCATTCTCTCCATTGCACATTTAATTTGATTAAAATGTGATACATGACGTTATAGTAAGTTTCATGAATGGTGTTCAGTGAATGGTTTATATTATTTCTTTTAAGGATGAACTCTCCATGTCTTGCAGGCTCCTCCAAGCGTGGACATGCTGTGCAAGAAAACGAATGTCATTCTCAATCATACAAACGGAGTGACATGGAGAGTGACAAAACAAGCCGTGGATTAAGCTCGAGCCATCTGTTTGCCGGAGACACCGAGGGTTTGTTTTGTTTTTCGTTATCGTTGTTTAGTTTGTATTGCTTGTGCAGGCCTCGTGTATGAAAATGTAGTCGACGCTTGAATGACCAAGTTGGAAGCTTGTGTACAAAATGTGGATGATTGATTGTAAACTACTATCTTTAGTCTTCACATACTCTCACGTTGCTCATTGTTTCATGTCTCTTTCTCTTCTTCCGGACCTCATCATTTCAAGTTTGGATTGTATAGATAGGGATCACATCATCATCGTTGATTTAGTGCCGTGGAGCATTATATTATAGTTGCAATTTCATATATTTTTTATATGATTAACAAAGAAAGTGACATGTCCATTAACTACTGCCTAATCCGCAAATCTTGTGCAACTTGTGTGGTCTAGATTTATGATCGAAAGTTAATACCTCATTCATTACGTGTTTGCTTGAGCTTGGTCGATAATTTGTGTGCTTTAGAAGGGTTGTATGATTAATTTATAAGTGCCACGTAAACTGAGATTATGGACATGCGTATGTATTTTCAAAATGTGTCGAAATTAGATTTCTTGCTAGTAGATTTCCCGCCTCTAGCAGAAGCTTGTTCGTCAGAATCTACCCTCCCGAGTTGAACAACAAGAGAGAAGCTAGATACCATGCAAATCTCGTCAGATTCAGAACTTTTCCGGGGACAAACTTTCTCGTTGGAGTGCTTTGGGAACCCGAATCCAATCCATGGACAGCATCACTTTCGAGCTCCGGCAGAAAAACACGGTGCCAGTTCTCGGAAACCTGGGAGGGTCGAGGCTTGGGGAGGGGGGAGTCTCATGGAGAGAAGCTTTCGAGTTTCCATGACGACGAAGAAGCTAGGCATGGTAGATTTGCAAGATTGCCATTGCTTGAGCTCAAAATTAAACTTTCTAACCCACAATAATTTCGTATAATTTGTCACAAATGTAAAGTTGATGTAACCTACATCATACGATAGTCGAAATCAATAATTAGAAATTAGCTGATATTTCAACATCATGCTTCCCGAAGCTCATCGCAAGCAGAAATCTTAGCTTTGCCAGATTTGGGGTCCACTTGCTGGGCCCCCTACATGACGTGGCAACGAGAGTTTTTGTCATCATGGACCTACTTATCTCATTGGTACGACTTTTTCCTGTGCAGATACGACTTCATCGCATTAACACAGGTTTAAAAATCATTAAATAAAGCATTATTTATTATTTCTATTTAATTGTGAACCAGCTATTTGTATCTCATTAAAACAGGTTTAAAAGCAATTTTCTACATTAAATATTAAAAAATAACCATTTTCGTGAAATAGACTTTAACATGAAAAAGTAATGACTCCACACTTTACCGGAAGCTGAATTTATTGTTCTAATTATATTAAATAAAGATAGAAATACTATTATAATTGTTTTTATTTTTTATAAGCCATTAAAATCAACCAAAACAATATATTTATTAATGATTTTGAAGTTTAAAGTATTAGTTGTAATTATATAGACGAGGAAATAAATTACTATTAGCACCTTTGTTGCCTTTCACTATTCATCTTGAAAGAGCTACAATTACAACCAATAAACCAGAGATTTAGTCGCACAAGTCTTCAAACAATCTAGGATGATCAGATTGCTGTTTATTGACCTTTGATGTTGTCGCCTTGAAGTTGATGATCCCCAACACTCTTTCCAGGAATATAGTGAAAAATTCAAAGCAGTTGACTGCAATAAGGCGGCATTTAATGAGTCTCGTCAGCAGAGGAAATGCATCTTCTAGGTACCCAGAGCAATTTCCAATACTCGTTAGGATTTAAATGCGTTCCAAAGTCAAATTCTTTGACTTCAGTCACAACGTGACGATGCATGTGATCACGGTAATGGCAAAAATATGCCTACCTATGCATTTATGCTGGGTTCATGGGTTGTTCCATGGCTTTTCATAAAGTTCAACACTTGGTAGTTTAAATAAAATGTATATCCGCGTTCAAAGGTGGAATTTGACGTGCATTTCAAGTTTTTTGGTCGCCAAATATCATCGAGAAGCTATATTACAAGCAACAAGAACTAGTTACAATTTTGATACCTTTCAAGACTCACCCACGAAGCAAGTCTGTCAATTGTCCCAATTCAGTAATGTTCACTTTGAATCAAGACTAACATGCTAAGTTTTTGAGTCAACCAAAGTGCACCGTGTTAGATATACATAGGAATCTATTTGCTAGATGCTTCGTTTTTATTGTCTCAATTTTGTTGGGAAAAAAGATCGGAATATTGTAGAAACGTAGAAAATACTGATGGGGATAATTCCCAGAAAGACGCTTTTGGCAGCGTCATAGACATAATTGTTTTTCCAAGTAAGTTTCCAGGAAAGACTGGAGGGTATGGACATACTTAAATACTAGTCTCCTAGACAGAACTTACATGCACAGTGCAATTACACCACTAACCAGACGATATAAAAATAATAGCAGATGCGATCCGAAAATATAACAACCAAGAAGAAAGAGAAAAATAAACAAAGAGAATTTTACGTGAAAACCCAAATCAGGAAAAAACCACAGGGACCGAGTCCAAAAAGATCTCACTATGAAAAATATGAATTTTACAATATTTTCTAGAATCGAATATTCTAGAAATATTCACTAAGAAAAATTAACTACTTTTAGAACTCACAATGTGCACAAAACACTACACTTATTTTTCTCTCATGCTCTTTCTTTTCTTTCTCATAGAAAATTCTCCTTTTCTCCGATGATTCTTGCTGGATGAAATTTGACTCCCATCAACCATCTATTTATAGAGGATTTGGGAGATACCCTCCTCAAAAAGAAGGACTTTGCTGCAACAGAGTCTCCATTCACATGAGGAGTGACCCCATCAAATTTATGTAAATAGTTATATTATAGCGATCTTTCTATAAAATCCTTACAAAGATAACAAAATCCGTGGTATACACAAAATCCACATATATCACTAACGAGGAAAAACCATGTAGCAAGGGAGAAACACTAATTCCTCCATTGACGTTCCTTTTATCTTTTACTACTCATCTTACACGTAGTGTGCTAGTTTATGTGTATCTTAATGGGGGACACAATTATTAGGGTACGTGGCGGCAACTCATTGGTGGCACACAACATGAGGTTAGAGAAAATAACCTGTGATCTAATTGTGCTCATTCCTATTTCGTCTCCTCAAAGTTATCACCAAGTGTACGAGTCATCGCCATGCGTGGTCCACTGTTCATCGATAAAATGATGTCTCGGCATAAATCTCGCAGTGTTCTTCAAGTAAAACAGGCGAGCCTTTTTTTATAAATAGGAATCTTTATCTAATACAAGCTCGCAGTAACATTACTTGGCTTAGATTTGATTTTATTATAAGCTTTTGACATCAAACTCTATAGTTTAGTGTTTATTGATTCGAGTTGTCACGGGTGCAGCTGATACATGTTGTTTTCCTTAACCTTCATAAAGAATTAAAACCTGAATTTAGTATTTTAAATAAGAGAGAGCATTCCTGATTTGGCGAAAGGCAAACTACAGTGAGCGGGCCAGGTCTTGGAAATGTATGAAAGAAACTTGAACAAAGATCACCAGCTAACATGGCCGCAATCATGACGGAACAAACGCATCATTTTGAATCAAATCTAGCGACGAAACTTGTTTGTGACGGTCCTACTTTCTCTGCACTGTCACAATGACACTAGCAACAGTGGGATTCTTTTGGCACATGATGAATCTAATGCCTATCTTCGCCACGGAGCATAGATTTCCAAAAGGCCTGCCATCTTTTGGGGAAGGAGCTCCATTGACGCATATTTGCTCCATCTGCCGAGTCTAGGTAGATGCCTTGGCTAGTTCTCGGCACTGTTTCAGTCGTCTAACGCTTCTGCATGCGGGTTCAAGAAGCTAGCGAGAGAGAGAGAGAGAGAGGATAGATAAATCGAGAGAGAGAGAGAAGAGAGGTATCATTGCCTGGGTAGCAAATTGCTATTCCGGTTGGGCCACCGTGATGCAAATAGATACTGATAACAGTGGCTGACATCTATCTCTCTCCTCCCTTAATGATCTCTCTCTCTCTCTCTTCAGCTATCTCTTTCTCACTCATTGCAGTATATATCTTTCTCAAATCACTCGTATGATTTTCCTCAAATAAAGTGAGCGAAAAAGGGCAAAACCTTTGTGCACCAATTATACAACATATTGTATGCTAGGTTAAAGCATGGTAGAAACAAGTTGACTTTGGTAAATTCATCGAATCTCGATGCTATCTATAGCTGTTATGCGCCCATTAATGAATATTTGTCGCAAGTCTTGACGTTGCATCTAAGACAAGATATTTCTAAAAATGGAACGAAAATAATACAATTTTAAGCCATGTATTATTATAAAATCAAAGTAGTGAAACGTATGTCATTGAAGTAAAAGAAAGATGCTCTTTTATCGGTGAGAAGACACCAACTTTGTCGTCTGTCTCCAATCCCAATCGTTGATTTCGAAATGAACAAGAACATAAGCCACGTATGCAGTAATTGCGATAGAATTAAGAGGATTCAATATTGAAACACAGAGAACGCTGAAATTGCTGTAAAATATCACATCTAATTGTATTTTCAAGTTTTAATAAATATAAAAATGAGTTTAATAAATATATTAAAATACTTGCCCAATAAAATAAGAGATTAAACATTCTTTTCAAAATACATCTCATTCCTCACTCTTTTATGGTAGCAAATACAAAATACTGCATTTACGTAGATTTAGCTCCACTCAAACTCAACATTTTTTAATAATTTAAAAAAAAAAAAAAAAAGGAAAAGGATTTACAAAGGTTTGTGCGAATTGATAGTCCATCCATTTAGTGTTTTGCGTATGAACTCTGCAAAGGACTACTTTAATATCGTCCATTTCAACACTCTAATATTTTATTCTAGTTTATATAATTGTGATACCTCTCATATATTTGTCAAGTAATTTATAATTTAGTAATTACAATTCATTTGATGACACAAATTATTTACATTAAATTCAACTGTAGAACCACCGAAATCTACTCTTACCTCAGATGAGATTACGGCGGCTGCGAAATCCCCAAATCCCGCCACTCATCACTCCCAAATACATCATTTTTGAGAGAGAGAGAGAGAGATAGAGAGAAACGCTATCAGACAAACACGAAGTGACGATAATCATTTCTGGGTTACTACTTAGCTAGATCGTCGTCGTTTTAGAGAAGATTTGAACAGTGTACGAGGAAGGAGAACTGTTTCAAACCAAATCCAACAGCAGAAACAATGAAAAACTGTAGATTTTATATATCAGGGGAGCTGTTAACCGCAGCGATCATGGGGCAGGCGATGAGATAATGTACATATAATTAAGACGAAAAAGCTGCTCTAATTACGTTAGTTTGATCCCATTAAGGTTCAATGTTGGAATTAGCTCCGATGATGGTTGTTAGTATCCAGTCTCTGGTAATGATGCTAGTAATAATTAGGAGCAAATTATCTAAAATGTAGTGTTTTTTGTCTGGTTTTTGGCAACGAGGGCTGCGTTTAATCTGAAGAGTAAATCCAAGATTCCACCATACCTTCGGTTCTGACCGGAGCTTTATCTGCGTGAAATTCCGACGGAGAAGCGGAATATCTGGCTTTAGCATTTCTTTCATCACTCTTTACTGATCGGAGGAGTTCTTGATCTGCGTCTTTCCATTTGGCGGGAGGATGCATAGTCTTTTCGGGGGATGATGACACGAGGTTGGGAGATAGGGTGTTCGGGAACCCACTCAGACCGCCGTGGTTATGGGGCAAACCGAGCTCTTCAAGAATACCCCTTTTAAGATGCGTGTTGTCCTGGGCCATCGCCGGATAAACTTGAGGTTTTGAACCGGAAATGGCGAAATCTGAAAGAGGGTATCTCGGAGGAGATTGGAATAGAGGCTGAAAGCTAAGGGCCAGGTTTTGCATGGATGAATTTGTGGGTGCTGTGGAAGCTATGAGTCCTCCCATTGAAGCGTTGGCTTGAGGACTATTGATGACGGGAGCCCTTTGCGGAAACGGTCGGAGGAGAAACGAAGGAGTCGCTGGTTCCGGATTTCCTGATCTGAGAGAGGAAGAGGAAGAAGTGCCGAAGAGATCCAGTCTGGCTCTCGAAAAAGAAGACGTCGAAAATGGCGGCGCTGGAATCCCTGTAAATTCCTGAACCATTTTCCGGAAATTCGAGGTATCTGTGCTCAGCACGGTCGTCGGAGCTCGCCTCGAAGCTCTGGACCTCTTCTTCGAGTTTTTTCCGTTATTAACTCTAAAGTCTTTCTTGCTTTGATCAGAAGTGAAGAGATTGTCACCATTCGGGCCATTGTTTGCAGGCAAATGGTCATCCACCGTAAAGGCTAGTCTGGAGTTCGAAGAAGGAAGCGACCCACTAAGATCTTCGGGATTCTGGTTGGATCTTAGGGTTCTGGACCACATCGCTTCGAGATTCGCCGAGTTCGTGTCTGAAAATGATCTGGGCGAGGAAGGATCAAAGACGTTAAGCATAGGGTCAAAAATAGCGGAAAGAGGCCGGGTTTGCTGGTGGCGCAGGACTACCGGCGGAGGGAGAGGAGGAGGAGGGCGGTTCGAAGTTAAGAAGGCGGAGATTGAGTCGGCGCGTGAGTCATACTCATCGTCTCCGCCACTGGAGGACTGCATACTTTCACTGTTGGCGGAATCCATTAGAGAGAGAGCTGCAAAAGGAAAGACGTGTGGAGATAGAGTGAGAGAGAAAGAGTAGGCAAAGATATGCAAGCGTGCAGATGGAGATTTCCAAGAAAGAGAAAGTGAGATATCAGAAAGTACCGTGGATTAAAAACCTCTGATCTGCGACGGAGACAGTCTGGGTGTGTCGCTGGGCAGAAGGGCGAGGAGAGAGAGAGCGGGAACAAACTCCCCACGGTGGATCATCAAACCGATAGTTGCAGAAGAACTAGGGTTTCGCAGGAGGTGGAGGGAGAGAGAGTGCGTGCGTTAGGAGGGAGAGTCCGCAAGCTTGATTTGCAGGCTTTACTGAAAGAGAGGCAGCTCCGTTTGATTCGAATGGAAAAAGGAGAGAGTGGGGTAGGTTTGAGAGAGCGAGAGATGGAGAGAAGTTGATCAACTGGTCAAAGTTAGGGAAACCACTGGTTTTTCATTTGGGGTGTGTGAATTCAAGAAAGCTATTTCTGGACTCAAACACATTGTTTGAATCTTCAATGTGACATCAAAATATTAAACTCATTATTTGATTTTTTTAAAATAGCACATGCCGAAAGGAAGCGCGAACATTTCTTAATATTTTGTGCATTTGTGCGTGGCGGTGTACATTTCACTGTATCCGATGGTGTTAACATTATGGATGGCTACAATTTGGTTCGGACAACAATTCCCACGTTCGCACAACCATCTAACCAAACGTTTTCTTCGATCATCATTGCAATCAGACCAACCGAATGAATATCCACGTCGAGGGTCTCTATATTTGAATCAAATCATGTTCCTTATTTATCTATTTAAATACTATACACAATTAACAATTTATTTATTTACCAACTGGCTCTCCAACGTATCACCACGAGCATACAAAATTCTTCAACTTTCTTTCGTTTCAAGTGTCAACATGAACTACACATGAAGGTCCGACCAATCGTCCCAGACACTTCACGTGTTACATATTGGAATGATGGTCTCGAGCAACCCAAAGGCTATCTAAAAAATCCATTGCCACATGATGGACAGATCATTTGATATTAAATATTATCGGTTATATTCCTCTACCTTTGCTTCCCAATATTTCACTTGCTTCTAACACCAAACATGCAGAGCTTTTGTGTCTGTCAATACAATATTGTACGTTATGTTGATTATGAACGGGGTAACTCATTTGTTAACGAGGATTGGATAACCATTCGAAATCGCGAGATGAGATTAATTGAGAAGCCCGAAGGTACACAATTTCTTCTGCATGCAATCTCAACGCTGTCACCACAAGCCTTAAAATGCTGATATCGTCCGAAAAAAGGACCTCAAACGTCACCACGTATTATTTGGAATTCCTCATTATGGCGAATCTCGTCCCAACAACAAAACTTGAATCTAAACAAGGAACAAAAACAAAACAAATTTATCATATCCCGCGAGAGGGTCGTGGAGAGACCATTCCCCTCCAAATACGTCGCTGCTTGAAACCAGTTTGTGAGCATTGAACAAATTATTGGATTCTGATGCAGCGTTCGGGTCCACTGACAGCCATTGTTTGAAGTCTAAAACATAGACGAGACGAGGTTTAATTCACTGAAAATGAAATGGTACGCAAAACCGATCACAAAACGTGCAAATGTGCTGGATTAATGGAGTCAAAACCCTAGCAAAAAGTCTACAAATAGGTGGTCCAGGTAACGGCTATAGATGAATGAATGGTCCCTCTGATCTAGTTCTTGACTTTTCGTATAAATGAAGAACAAATAATTATAATAATAGAACCAGTGTTAGGGTCAGGGTTACGATCTCTTCGTCGTGTTCCAATCTTTCAGTCAAATAAATAAACTAATGCAAGATTATTGAAAGCCACTAGTTAGATTCGAAATGTAGGTAAACTATCAACATCCATGCTCACTTCTAATCATGCCGGATTAACATGTACGTTTTTAGTGATCTACTCGTATTTAGAACAAGTTAACTACTAAAGACGGCATAATTCAACTAGAAAGTTTCTTCATGTATGTTCAAGTATATGTGCTAGTACATGTATGTGATTATGTGTGATGTTAGGCTGTACTTAGAACACTATAAATTGTGTGACAATCACCTAAGTAAACTATGACGGACGGACTAAACATAAGAAAAAATGTTAGAACCTAAAACTCGTCAAAATGCCATGTAAAACATTATGCATAAAACATGGTTATTGTCTACGAACTAGAAGCACAATTGACGAGAAAATCATAAATGGACGAAAATTTTGTTGAGTGGATAAAAATTCAGGTGTGGCAGTAACAAGATCACGACAAACCCAAGATCCTGCAGGAAGGGCGTCGTAATTATTTTTAAATTTTTAGTATAATATAGCATTCTATAAGTACAATATATCATACTCTCTCTCTCTCTCTCTCTCTCTTGTTTTTGTTGCTGCCTTGATCTAACAATCTAACTGGTGCAATTGTTCTCTCTCTCTATTGGGGTAATGACGCTCGATTATTTTTGTTTCTAAAAATTGAGAGATCCTCGTTAGAGTTGACCGGGTCTCAAGGTCAGCTTTTTCCCAAAAAAAGAATCAGAATTGCAGGAAAAACAGCGATGCAGAAAATTTAAAACAATGAAACTTTTGAATTTTCATTCTCATCCCCTGCAATCTCGTTAGCTCTGTCGTCCCTCTCATCGAAAGAGATAAAATAGTAAACAATTCTGTTTCGACAAAAGCAACTCCAGGTTTCAATGTCCGCATCTCCTGGAGTTGGCCTCTGAAGACTCGTCCAATCCATCTCTTCACTTTTCTTTCTATAACCTTTCATCATTTTTGTGGACGTTTTATATGACGAAAGATTTCCTCTACTTTTACGTTGATTTCATCGCCATTTCAACAAATATACGATCTCCGCCATTGACGAGACTGGTGTAGCGTAAAAATGCCGGAGAAGAAATCGGGGTGTGGCATACTAAATGCTGTTTTTGGACGTCGGAGTTTCTGGCTCAGAAGAACCACGTCGACGGGTTCAATTCCAAACGGCAATCCAAATGGAAACCTAGTGAGAACTCCGAGCACACCAAATTCGAAGAGACGACGTGGGGGAGGCAGCTCCGATGAAACGGCATTTCTGGAAGCACAGCCGAAGCACAACACAATGAATTCAATTGCTCAACAAAGAACAAACATAACCAACCATCAAAATCAGGCGAAAAAACCTCCTCTGGATGGAACAATGGTGACTTCATACGGAGTAGGTTTAGCGAAAGATTCTTCTACCCCGGCTCCAGGTTACGCCTATCAAGGAAGAAAGGTGCCACGAGAAGCCATAGGATTTTCTGGCGAGCTCGAAATGATGATTTCCGACCAACAGAAAACGCAAGGTGGTGCGAAACTCATCGGGAATTTAGGTAACTTGAGGCAACAAGGCGGCGGCGGAGGTTTCAACTCATCTTATAATGCATCGGACAAAGAGAATAGCTTTAACCGGAATCCGAAACTCGCCGGAAACGATCAAGGATACGCCGCTAAGAAACGGAACGGCAGAGAACAACCAGAATCCCTTTGCAGAGCTCTTTCGACACGAATGGACCCTGAAACATTGAAGATAATGGGTAACGAAGACTTCAAAAATGGAAGATTTGCGGAAGCGTTGGCTCTTTACGAGGCCGCCATTTCCATCGACCCGAACAAAGCTTCATATCGGAGCAACAAAAGCGCTGCCTTGACAGCTCTTGGAAGGCTCCTGGAGGCTGTTTTCGAGTGCAGAGAAGCCATTAGAATCGAGCCTCACTACCACAGAGCTCACCATCGCTTGGCAACGCTGTATCTCAGGTAAAACACAAAAACTCGACCGACCCATTTACAAGCATAAACAATTTTGTTGAATGATTGGACTTTCATGAATGTAGACTGGGAGATGCAGAAAAGGCAATCTATCATTACAAACACTCCGGCCCGGAAGCCGACAGTGACGATCTCATCAAAGCGAAGACTCTCCAGGGCCATTTGAACAAGTGCACGGAGGCGCGAAGGCTGAGAGACTGGAACGCTTTGATTAAGAACACCGGGGACGTAGTATCGGCCGGCGCAGATTCCGCCCCACAGGTGAATCTTTCGTTGAGCTTCAGAATTGAGATTCCTTTTCTGTTTTTTGATGTTCTAATGGTTTGCATTGTGAGAAGATCTACGCTCTTCAAGCAGAGGCGTTCATGAAACTTCACAGACACGAAGAAGCCGATGAGGCCATGGTGAAGAGTCCATCGTTCGATGTGGATGCATGTACCCAGTTCTTCGGTCCAATTAGCAACGCTAATCTGTTGACTATACGAGCTATGGTACATATGGCGATTGGAAGGTTAGTTGATACACATGGTGTCATACTGTAATCTAAGAAAAAATGACTTCAAATTTTTGATTTGAGGAAGGAAAAAACCCTAATATTTGAAGTTATTTACCTATCATTTAAGCCATTTTTCTTTTACAGACATATCGTCCACCCTTGGCTTGTCACCATTTTTTTGTACTATGTATTTTCCTTTAAAGAGTTGTATTTGACTTCTTTTAACTGGTCCAATAGTTCAAAATCGTCCAAGACCATATCGATATAGTTTGCAAATCAGGTTATAAATCATGAAATGGGTAAAAGTTTAGTTCAAGCAACTCAGATAACAATAACATGAAATGTCTTCTCAGATTCGATGATGCATTGGAGTTGGCTCAAAGAGCGGCTCGACTAGACTCAAACAATAAGGAAGTCAATATGATTGCTAGGAAGGCTCAAGCCATGGGAGCGGCAAGATTGAAAGGTAACGAGCTATTTAAAAGATCAAATTTCTCAGAGGCATGCAGCGCCTATCAAGAGGGGCTCGAGATCGATCCATATAACTCTGTATTGTTATGCAACCGAGCTGCCTGTCACTCAAAACTCGAACAGTTTGCTGAGGGATTGCAAGATTGTAGCGCAGCTCTAGCAGTACGCCCTTCGTACAACAAAGCGCGTCTAAGAAGAGCCGACATCCATGGCAAGGTAATTTATGAGTCTTTCTCATTCAAGATTCAACATAAGCTTTGTTAGTTGAGTAGCTAATATTCTCACATTGTTAGATGCAAAATTGGAAAGCCTCGGTTGACGATTACGAGATATTGGCTAGAAAAATGCCGGGTGAAGAGGAGGTCGAGAGGGCGTTGCTAGAAGCCAAAGCTCATTTGAAGAAGCAACGAGGAGAAGAAGAATGAATGTAACGGGGAGCCTCAGCTTAGTTTAGAAAAGTCCGGCTCACCGAGAAATCGAGTCTTAGAACGGAGAAAAGGGATTGTACTATCATGGGAACTGAACACTCATTTCTAGAGTATTGAGAGAAGATAGGAGGACGCTCCAAACGACTGATACTTTGATTCGTATTTCCTTCCTTTTCGAGCTTATTATCATAGATTATGTCATTATCTTAAAAACAAAAAACAACGTGAGGAATTATCTCATAGCCCTAGTGACCATTATCACGATCCTGGGTCCCTTTCTGAAAAGTACAGTATGTGATTCGCGATTAATTTTCTAAAATCAGACAAAGTAAACGAAATAATAAACATTAAATAGATAATTCACTGCAAAAAGACATTTTTTCTACCAATGGCAAGCTTCATATGACTAATGTTATATCGCAAATAGTACTTAATAGTTACTTAGAAATATCATATAAAACTAAATTTTGTAGTTTGTGCCGGGTTCTAGCAAGCTACGATCAAACGTTACACAGTTTCCCGATGTTTGTTTGAAAAAATAACTTTTAATAAATGGGTACATATCAATTTATTTTTTAAATTGCAGGATAATTATAGTAGATATCAATAATTTAAACAGACACTATTCTCACATTTTTTATTAATTCAAAGATGTTCGTCAATTTAATAAACACGTTTAATTAAATAGTAATAAAAGTGTTACAATCAAAGATTATTATTACTTGAAAATCTTTGTTTTTTATATAAAAATATAAATTCATATTTACAACTTATTTATGTTTCTTCTTCTCATCAAAATTAGTCAAATTAACAAGAAATAATAACAAAGTTGATAGACATCTCAACCTTAAGAATCAACATTATTACGATGTATCTCTTAACGTCATAATCAAGTTCTACGTCATAATAAGTACTTGCTGCAACTGTTATATAGTTTAGGAGTACATTGATTGATTGATATTTTAATCGTTAAAAAACAACTGTTGGTTAACAAAATCACGTATTTAATTATTAAATTTATTCTGACAATATAATTTTAATGATGCCCAGAAAAGAAGGGACCGTGATCAAAAAGGATCAGGACCCAACCAAATTTCTCAACAGAGCGACAAATCTCTCGCAACGAACCAGAGATGTCGTCACGGCGTCGTTCATCTCCCAAACTCTATATGACGTGAGTCGAGTCCGGCGATCCCCATTTAATCAACTTCCCCCGAGCCCCGTCGTAATCGGGGCAGTAGTTTCTGAAGGTCGAGAGCTCAAACGGCGGCGCATCTTCAGCCAGCCACTGCTCCACCGCGAAATGCTGTTGACTACATTTGGAGTGAACGCCGGCTGTCGTGACTTCGACGTACTCACAGTACCAACCATGGTAGGGGCCAGATCCGTCCGACGTCAGGTTCATTGCGCAGATCGGTGCGCTCAGACACGGACCTCGCCCGCTAAAGATATCCAAGTTTCCTCGTTCGAAGTACTTGTAATCAGAACCCATCAACCCGCCCCATTTCATCACGTCCTTTATCAAGATCCCGTCGCCATTGCCGGAGTACAGAGTGAGGCCGACGAGCGAGTCTGTTCCTCCCTTTATGATCGACCCGGTCCTGATGTAAACCGAATAAACACAATCAGGATCCTGCAATATCGTACCAGAAACAGGAAAAATAGTTAGAGAGGAGAAACAAAGGAAAAAGAGGGGGAGAGAGGGAGGAGGGTTACAGAAGAGAGAGAAAGGGTGGAGAGTGAGAGGACGATGGAGAGGGAGAGAAGGAGGTGAACGACGCTGGCGGCTGCCATTCTTGGTTCTTCCGTTTGAGAGATTGGAATGTAGACTTATATCGTACGAGGAATTCTCGTTGTAGCCATGCATGTCGGGGTGGGATATGTTTGTAACCCTACATCTGGCAATATCTCCTAGATAAATAATCAAAAACTTAATTAATTAATTAAAAGTAATATTAGGGCAGGGAATTGGTCCAATGCAAACTGAAAGTCCAACCCAATCGATTCTGTCATTGAATTATAAAATCATATAGCAATTTTGAGAGAAATCAAAAGAGTGCGAGAGAGTGAGCGATAAAAATTTATATTTATTTTATATTTTATATTTGTATTTTGCCGCACACTAAAATAGGGTTTAGATATTTCAATACTTTCAATCATTCCAACAACAATCCCAAAGCAGGCGACATAGGAGGTAGGATAGGAGTAGGAGGACCACAAGCTCTTTTCAATCATAGAAAGTATAAGACATTTACACCTCAATCTCGCAAGTTACTAGTATCGTATGTGTTCTTTATTTGTTAATATAAGTTTATCGTTCATAATCGTAACACGAGCATCGTGTCATTATTGCCTTGCTAAACCAGCTTAGTTTTGTTGTTGTATTTTGTGACTCCCTACTCGTTATTATGCGTAGGTTGCCTAATCAATTTTGGTTTAATCAAAGAGCCAATCGCAAATAAATGTAAGTATTTATTTTAAAATATGTTTGTTTTAATACTAGCCGGATGGTTGAAGCGGGAATATGGGATGAACAACTCTAGACTTGACGCGAGGCAATGATACCAAACGATATATTAATAACAACTTTTTAAAATAAATAAACAAGTAATTATGAATTTGTAACTCATTTGTTACTCGTAAAATAAGAACGATCGTTCCTCGTATTTTCAAGACCAATTGTCGCACTTCTGGTATCATCTTATTTGCTTATTAAATCACAATTGCATTAGCATATAAAATAATGAAAATATTAGGATTTGTGTAATACCACAAATTTTCTGAGCTCCATGCCATAGTTTTAATTTGGGGCCATGTATTTTCTAAATGAAATCCAATTCCATCACACCCCTTTACCACATTTTGAAGGGTCTTATGGAACACCAAAAGCACATCTTTCAATCTATACTTGAATAATAAGTTAATTTTCATTAATGTTGTACCACTGCATTCCACCGATAAGAAATCAAATATATCCAGCTATTGATAACGGACAACTTTATGTGACCTAGGGCAACAAAATATGGCATATGAAATTAGTTACAAAAGAATATGTAAGGTGATCAACGTTACCAAAAAACTTTTACTTAAAATGCATGCTCGTCCGTTCCTCATAAAAGTGGAACGTTCTCAACAAATATTTACTGCAGCAAGTATTTGGTCTTCCAAGTGATAGTATCGAGATACCCTTTTATTGTGCATGCTCCTCTTAACTGGGTGGACGAAACATACTAATTATATTATATTTCAAGTTAATCAAAAGTTCATTTGGAAGAAGCAACGATGCCTTATTAGATTAACTTCCTAAATTGAACATGATACTATTCTATATAAGTTAAGTCTATTAATGTCTTCACAGCAAGTA
This sequence comes from Begonia fuchsioides, assembly GCA_003255005.1. NCBI lineage: Eukaryota > Viridiplantae > Streptophyta > Magnoliopsida > Cucurbitales > Begoniaceae > Begonia > Begonia fuchsioides. The sequence goes on along the minus strand of QAOC01041569.1, from coordinate 43,144 downwards.
AATACTAACTCTATTTCCCGCGAATGAAAATAAAGAATAAAGGTGAAAACAGTATTGAAAATTTATGAATATTAATGAAAAATAAAACTAGAGAGGAGAGTATGCAATGTATCTTTAAAACCAAGAAACTTAGGGCACGACCTTTCAACGATACCACAAGGCACAAGGATATGTCCATAGCTTTTATTCAACATTTTCTCGTACTTCATTATATTATATTGCATGCTTCGTTTCCCGGCCAACCAAGCATGCAATAAGAAACACCCACGAGTCCAATTAGTTTTTAATATGATTAACTTTAAAATAAACGAGCAAGAGTGTGGTGTGGCTTTCATGGAGGGCCTGCTGGATTGGGGACGCAAACCTAAGAAAGACACGGAAATATGTCAAGTGCCCATAAGCAATGGAGAACTGAGAAGGATCCTAAGATATGGTTTGGCAACATTAGTGAAGTTCCTCCATTTATATATTTAATTTTTATTTCCAAATTAATTTCGAAAGTGACGTGTAAGTAAAATGAGCCAATCAGATAGTGACAGCCCTAGACATCGGTGGGCCATTGCCACGACGATTATACTTACTTTTGATTGGTTCCCGCAGATCTTGAAAGTCGTCTCTGTCACTTCCCTAATCACCATTATTATATTTAACACGAACTATAAAATTTAATAAAGACTTCATTTCTTTTAGCATAAAGAAGTCTTTTTTACAATAATTTTGTAGCATAAAATATAAAATTTTGGTGCTCAAAAGTTTAAAAAATTAGCATATAGTATAAATTAAAGTAGAAGCGTGACATAAATTTCTTAATCTTGGTGACCGCAAGCAACGGCCTGGATTCGGTCTCCTCTTTCATTAATATACTCTTTCTTCCCCACCTTCGTTTGTTCATCACAGTCATCTCTCTCTCTCTCTCCTCCGCGAATCAGTCAAGAAGAAGCAAGGAGATGTTGCTGGGGAAGCGAGCGAGGGCAACGTTTAAGAGGACGACGAGTATGACGGGGATGACGGTGGATCTGAGCGAGGTCGAAGTGAGGGAAGCGGATGATCGTCATCAGCCGGACTATGAACTCCATCCAACGGCGGGAACGGAGGAACCGCCGGCTGTGACGCAGATGCTGATGACGAACTTCTCGCTGTCGCAATCTCCAAGAAATCTCAGAGCTCTCTCCGGCAACTATCTCGTCGAGACGTCTCAGTTCCTCCGCACGTGTGGCTTCTGTCATCGCCGCCTGTCCTCAGCCCGTGACATTTACATGTACAGGTGACACTACTCCTCTGTTACTAGATCATTCCTTTTTCTCTTCGTTCGAGTTTCGCAGGAACTTGGTGAAAAGGGTTATTATTTTACAGGGGAGATACAGGTTTTTGTAGCTTAGACTGCCGGGAGAAGCAGATAAAAGAAGACGAGAAGTATGAGCAGCCGGCGCCGGCGACGGCGACCCCCGAGTCTCGGGCTCCGAGGAAGAGCCGAGCAGTAGCATATGCCTAAAAAGGGCCGGAAAGAGAGAAATATGAAGGTGGAGAGGCAAAGCGCATCGTGATCGATTTGCATCCTGCCCACCTCATGACTATTATATGTAAGTATTCAATGTAGGTGTATGATGACGCCCATATTAATGTGAAATATTCTACCCGTATTGACCTTTCGATGAAAAATATGAAATGTAAGAAAATAGATGGTCAATCTACGCATGAAAACATTCATTAAAAACAATCAGAATGAATAATGAATCACCAGTAAATAAGAGAAATTATCTACAAGACATGTGCTCTCGACAAGGATTTTTTGAAAAAAAACATCCAAAATATTATCGGGACATCCAAAAGGTTTAGGGCTCACAATTCTTGGCCGGGAACAAATTATCAAGCTTAAACGCACTCACATGATCAGTCAGTCAAGTGTGACGAGCTTATTCTTCGATAAAAATGAGTTTGAAGATGAAGATTAATTTATCATTGATTTCCCTCAGTTTGACCAATCAACTACAACATGACGTGTGAACAGAAGAGCCGGCAATAATGGTAACAGTGAGGTGATTTTATAAATTTGATTTCGATCTTGATCATTCACGGGTCCCGCAGTGGAATCTCATATCTTCAATAATTACAAGATTCTTCGCCCATAAAATAATGTGACATTTAATGCCCCATGTATTACTAAACACATGAAAGCAACTTTGGAGAGAGAAGGAGACAATATCATAATGAATTTCACCTTGAAAAATGCAATGCCACCATGCTTAACCTAATCCAACATTGAAAATAATTTCAAGCTAAAGTGCAATTCGGAACTTGAACCAAATTTCAAAGCAATTAAAACTTTATCGTCACCAGCTGTTACATCTTTAATGTCATATTAGCGATCTTATTTCAAGTGCCACAAAGCAAAGTGGCCACGCCGAAGCGTGTGCAGTCTACTTCCTAAGACAAAACCACACCATCATTGAAAATAATTTCAAGCTAAAGTGAAATTCGGAACTTGAACCAAATTTCAAAGCAATTAAAAATAAGCGTGTGCAGTCTACTTCCTAAGACAAGACCACACCATCATTTCCAGCGAAGGTGCCTTCGGTCACCCTGTTTTGCCTTGAACGATACGTCCTTGCCAAAGCGGTGAAGCTCTATAGGTTAGAGAAGTACAGCAATGGAGTCAAAGATAAGAGAGAGAGAGATTCTCCCTTGACATTCTTGGATAATGGTCGTAGTTATACAACACAGGATATCATCACCATCGTTAGAATTCTTTCTCAAAACTAGATAGATGGTTTGCAGGGTAAGACCCCAAAATAAATACATAGATACACGCATACATGCATACGTATGCACCTACACATATATGCATGTATGTGTGCATATTACTATACATAAACATGCATATCAAATTCTGGAAAATTCATCAACCTAATATTTTTTATTTGAGCTAGAACTGATATGACTTTATACTTGACTTCACTTTAAAACATGTTATGCTGGTGAAACAAGAAAACTCAATTCATAAGTCGTCATCAAACTCAACTCGAAGACGATACGGGACAGATATTCACAATTGAAGTCATCTGAATACATGCATACATATGTATTTCTTTTTCATAGTGTTTGAAAGGGGGGAAAATATATTATGCTAAATACACTTGACAGGAGAACAACTGTAGAAAGAAATAATGAGGTGACGCATGAATACAATAACATGTCCAACTGATTGGTTAAACACATTAGACTTGTTCCAATCTCCGTGGTGGGATATTAAAATTAGGGTTTGCTGAGCTCATCCTTCTTTGTACTTTCTCTCCATTTTTTATAATCGCATAGAGCCACCAGACAACTGGCTCTAAGTTGGAACCATATCATTAAAGATATGGCGTAATTCTTTGGTTAAAAAGTTAATATCGTGCCATGATGCTAAATGTATAGATAATTTAAACGCTTTATATCATGCCCCTCCTGCTAAATTATAGCGACTTGTTAAATTATTTTTAAATAAGGGCAAAGTGACATGATTCCACTAAATATTACGAGCTACCATAGTACTAATTGTTAAAATTCAGATAATAAACACAAGAAGATACTACGAAACTTGGACAATGAGACTTTACGCGAAATGATTACTGTGTTTATTTTATTTTCTTTGCATGTAATGTCCATTTAAAAGCCTACATGAATTTGGGCCCTAAGACAAGCTGGAAGGAAGTCTCAAACGAAAGCTCGTATTTATGCTTGTGTGCTCGTGGAGAAGAATGCATATTTTACGAAGACGGAAGCTTATTTGATGTCCTTCGCGTACATTGCGACATATTGAAGAGCATATTTAATCCAATTTGGACCACAAGCCTAGGAATGAATGCTATAATGTTTGAAACCAGGTTTAGATGCTAAACATTGTTGGGTTTGAATGAAGAGACAAGGCAGTTGCATATGGGAAATGGTGAAGAAAAGGGCGATTGACATAGAAACAATACTGCCTTTGTCCTTAGAAAAACGGCGGAATAGCATAGGAAGCAAGCTCTGGAATGGGGCGTAAATCTCATCTCCATTGAAGGACCCCACTCTGGCAGAAGAGGCCTCTGTGAGTGGACCGAAGTAATTCGCTTGCTGTACTTCGTCCTTGGTTGCCCAAGACATTCCCCAGAAAATTATTCAATGTCAGATCTCAATAGTCGAACTACGCGGACAAATGCAATTGCATACCCGATTCAAGATTAAATCTCAACGTATGCAATCGAACCTAGCCAATAGAATACATCGGATCTTGGATGGAGCGAATAACAAATTGCATGCCCGATTTACACTGCCTATTTCGTCCTTTTGATTTTGAGAGAGTCATGCTTTCGACTGCATCATTTTATGTAGTTTTTGTTTAAGAATCAAACTCATTTTCATTTAGCCTTTGATTTTAACAGAGAAGAATGCCGAGTGATAGGACGAGGAGAGAACACGTGGAGCTCAAATGATTCTCTCTGTCTTCCCATTGACTGCCATGAAGGAGACCTCGCCATAATTCTCGTGGTCCCTCGCCCTTTCATTTTCTCTAGAAGGGAGGTGGGAGGCCCTCAGAAACTTGGATGACTCTGAAATCGGAGTCAACTTCAGACCACTTGGACGAATTTTTTAACGAATCAAAAACCCGCCACATTCAAATGTCAAATGTACATGTCTCAACCCTAATGGATCTGTCCTTTTGAAAATCTCAAATTGAGGCTGCACACTATCGTCTCACATTATTTTGTTGGAAACATGTGAGATAGCTGGGCTAACATCAAGGCAGAAAGGGTACAATGCCCAACCCACAAGCGGGCCTCCTAACTGACTTTGGGCTGGACTTGCTGAATAGGAGCAACCAAGCCAGTCTTCCATTCAAATTTACCTTCAAAGTTTGGCAGACCAGCCTTAAAAACTATGAAAACTAGCTTTTCTAATAAATAATGTGTAGCAAATTTACAATTGAATGGGGATTATACTATCTTTCAATTCATTATCCTCCAAATTTGAATAGGAAAATATATATTCTTATAAGATATATAAGAATAAGGAAATAATGTTTAACAAAAAATAAAAAGATATATTCTTATAAGATAATGATGACAATAATGAAAAAAAATTACAAAAAAAAACACCTAGATGGGAGATGACATCTTTCATGAATATAGACATAATAAAAAATATATTACAAAAAAATTAAAGAATTAATGATGAAAATAAAAAAAAAATTACAATAAAATAAAAAAAACATATAAAAAAATTTAACGAGATGATGATATAAAGAGATCAAAATGAATAGAAATAAAATAAATAAGATAATGATAAAATAAATAAATTTTACAATAAAATGATGAAAAATAATTATAAAAAATAAATAAAAAGATACATTTTTATGAGATAATGATGAAAATAAAAAATGGAGATAGTGACAAAATAATAAGAAAATTACAACAAAAACATCTAGATATGAGATATCTCGTACATGAATTTAGGAATAGTAAGAAATATATTACAAAAAAATGAGATTTAAAACGATAATGATGTGAAGAGATAAAATTGAAAAGAAAAAAAATTACAACAAAATAAAAAAATGAATTTAAAAAGAAAGATCAAAATATAAAAAAATGACTACGAAACAAAAAACATATATCTTTTTGTATGTAGTATAGATATAGATATACGCAGATATGCATAATAAAAATACATCACTAACACATTAAATGGTAAAATGTTAAGAAGCCAAATCATTAAGCAGATTGCATAGACTAGTTCGAAGATAATTTTCTTTTTCTGCACAAACAAGTATGCAGATACCAGTCATATAACACACTCAGAAAGAGATATAACCTTATTTTGAAAAGTGAGGTTGCACGCAGCAAAGATGTCAGATGACCAAATGATCCACTTGCTCCTCAAGCATGCTCGTTTCCAATCAACTCCAGCAGCATTTTCTCATAGTCTCCAGAACTGTCCTTGGCAACTGCCTTTTCGAGAGTAATGCTGTTTCGGCGATGGTACTCCTCTTTGATCCTCACCATGTCTACCTCAGTTCGAGTGGCAACCACTCGAGTAAGAGCCCACTCGTCAGTCCCCAGCTTGTTGATAGCAAGTCGAAGAACCTTCTCGAAGTATTTCTCAGGGGTGGTTAAGCATGTAAGTGCTGCAGTGAGCAAGTTGAGGTATTCACTGTCAGGATCAGCTTCTAAATCCTGCAAATAGTACCTCGATTATCAATACCCTCCTTATAAAACTTCTCGTCGGTTCCATAATCTAGCACCCATCAGAATTCGTTGGCAGACGGTTATGGTTTCCTTGAATGCTACAATTAGAGCATTACCATGACATGTAAACTTAGAAAATGTGAATGACACCAAGTGCCTTCTTTTTTTTTCGTGCAAATTTCACTTGAATCACTTAAAACTCGTTTTGTTAGTCTTGGCCCAAAATTCTAATTTAAAAGTTACAAAAGAAGGAAGGGCCACTCTAACTTCAAAGCTTCATTTTCACAGGTGAAACAAATAGAGCATTGTAAGAAAAAAATAAGTATAAAACCATGGAATTGACCTCATAATTGTAATAATCTCACAAATGTTAAATACCTTGCTGATGGCATTGCCAAACTCATTATTGTAGTGGTTTAGGGTTGCATTCAACTGAGCTTTGCTCCTTGTCGTAATGATCCGTATGAGTTCCTCGTTGCAGTATTCCTTGTCCGTGATCTTTTCACGTAGTATTTTAGCCTCTGTCCTTGCTAATGTCATGTTCACTTCATCTCCTTCGTATCTGAATGAGCTCACAAGAGGAACCAAAAGCTGCAAGGAAAATAGAGGTGATCCCAGCACCAAGGTTATATCATTTAGTTATTTTTTGACTGAAATGTCAAACTTACTGACGTGAATACCTATGCACAAGATTTATTAAAATTATAATAAAATTTTATCGCAGCCACTAGCCCGCACATTTTCTTTTTACCTGATACAGGGGTTGCCTCCCTCCACAGACATTTCACGACTGGAAAAAAAGAACAATTAATAATAGCTCGTTAACAAAGGTTATACCCTGCGGATGTCTCCGGATGTATGATATGCAACATCTTCTTCAAGGGATTTTTTAGTACGGATGTGATACGCCTGTCTGACTTTGAAAAGGTCAAGGGATGATCTAGTGCACGCTATTTCCATGATGACCCAATTGCTTGAAGTCAATCTCTTTGTTGCTTCATTAGCTAGAAATGCATCGCGCTCTGCTGGTTCCAGTGTCCATAGAAGTACAATTCGCTGTCAAAATAGGATGAATTGTCAAAACAGGTAAGAATTTTATAAGCCAAATGAGAGATAGTAAAGGTCCTTTCAACCAAGGATACTCACGCATCCAATGATGCAAAGGAATTTCTCCAATTAGGGGCATATGCCCAACAAAAAACTTAATCTTCCACATAATCATGATGATTTTTTTCCAAGATAAGCTACACCAAATTCTCACCTCAAAATCACTAGAAAGTTCCTTTTCTAGAGCTTTAAGGAGATCTTCACCATATGTTTCAGCATACGTTTTTCTAATCAAGTTTCTCTGAACTGCATCTCTGTGAGCCAATATGGATATGATTAATTCCTCATTCGTACCCCATCCTGAAAAGTTTTTCTACGTCACATTAACCTCAAATCATCCAACACATCACAAGTATGAGCGATTTGAGAATGGTTTTACACATTCCTGGCCCCATCAACAATGTCAAAGATACTTTCCAAGGTGGGAAAATTCAAGCACCACCATTGATTCAAGAAATCAGGAAGATAAAAAATTAAAATAAAAATTTTAAGAAAATGAACATGGATCTAGCAATAAGCTGCTTCCATAGTTCTAAGAGTAACTAGAGCACAGATCGAAGCTGAAGAAGTATAAAAACAAGGAGATACTAATTTAGAACAAGATAAGGTAAAGCAGCAGGCGATCAGATCCGGCATCGTTAAGTTCCTTTTAACTCCTTTATTATCAGCAGAAAGATCAGTTATCAATAAAGAAAGAAATACAAGACATAGATCACGCGATATAGTCAAACTTCAATTCGACCAGTCAAAACAAAATCCGGCGGAAATAATAAATTTCTAAAGAGGATCGCAAAGCACATCATCAACGATCCGAGTACGATCAAATCTATAAAGACCAAAAGTAAGCGAATAGAGCTAATCAATAAGCTTGGGCGCGGGAGAGTGAGAGGTCACCTTTGAAAGCTTTTTGAAGCTGCTCGCAGTCTTCGGCCGGAGAAGGAACGGATCCAGGAACTCTGAGAGTCGACATTGCAGAGAACTTCCAAGTCAAATCTAGCGAAACAGGGTAGGAATGGACGGAGAAAGAAGCAGAGAGAGGGCGAAATTGAAGGGTGGGGGTGGGGTTAGGTGAGGGTATTTATAGAGAGGCGGAAAATGGAAGACGTGGAAATCATTACGAACAAGACACCAAATCCATTGCGTTTTTCTATTCATATGGGAATGGACAGATCATCGGATTTGCCGCCTTTAATATTTTCAATTTACAGCTCTTATTTTATACAATTTTATTATATCTTAACTGATTTTCATTTCACACAAATAAATATCTCATATCGCAAGTACAACTTGTGATGGTTCTCTTCCGAGCCCATTTCAGTTTAATATGAAACGAAAATAGGTAGCTGCAAGTTTTCCATATTGTTGTTGGATTCGTTAGTTCACGATTGAAAGGTTTCAATTTCGACCCATATGGCTTTATTCTTAAGTATATCCAGAATGTTACAAAAAATTCATTTATAAATCATTCCTAATCACATCTTTAGGCAATGGAGGAATTGATACTTATTTCACTATAGGTCATATTTCTTTAACCATGGCTTCTAGGACTAGAAAAACATGATGTTATGGTTATGCTGGTCCATTATCAGCTCTTGCTATTGGTGTCCGAGTGCATGCCATCGATCGGTAACGGCTCATGTTATGCGTATCCGCATGCCTGTGATACGCAATCCATGTTTAATTCATCACTTAGTTTAATCAAATTTATTGTGACCATAAACATCAATGTAATTGATAGAACCGTTGTAGGGAAAGGGAAGGAATGGTCGTGGAAGCAACCTTGGTGGAGACTAGTGTGATTTTTAAAATATTAATAATTGCATGTTCAATGACACACCAATCGAAAAAAGAGCATAGGGAAGAGAGCCGTCGATCATGCCAGCTGGACAGATCATCCACAATCGAGTTTGCACGTGCGTCCTTTTCTGGGTTATCGACCGAGTCTCAGTCAAACCAGGGAAGCTCATTCGCTGCTTCACCCGCGACCCTCTTTCTCTGCAGTTCGTCGTCGCAATGTCAAACTCCGGAGATTCTTCTTTCAATCCGGCAGGATTTCCCGGAGAGCCTTTCCGACGAGGTCCAGTCGGTGATGGTGATCATCGGGTACCACTACGGAATTTGTCAACGCTGTGCGTGAGGGTGGATTCGGTGCATCGGTTTCTATCCGAGTCGGTCAACCAAGGGACTTTGATCGGGAGGGATCAGATGGAGATGGTATCTTCTGAGATATCCTCCGCGATTCAAGAGATCATCGTTAACGGCACGGCGCTGCTCGCTTGTGCGCAGAAACCGATATCGATGGAGTCGACTTCGGTGGCAGCCGGAAAACCATCGAATTCACGGGGGAGACTTTCTTGGATGAGTAATTCTCGCTCCGGAAAAAGTCTGAAATCGGAGGATTTGGAGGAGGAAGCCATAACCGAGGCGGGAGATTATGAAATCGACTGTGAAATCGTTGAGCTTGAGGCCGGGGAGTTACTGGCGGAGTGCATCCATTTCTGCGAAATCTGCGGTAAAGCATTCAAACGCGATGCGAATCTGAGAATGCACAAGCGGGCTCACGGAAACCAGTTCAAGACTGCGGAGGCCCTAGCGAAGCCGCCGGAAAAGGCCGAGAAATCAAGAAGAAGGAGAACCGATTTTTCGTGCCCTTACAAGCTGTGCAACCGCAATAAATCTCACAAGAACTTCAAGCCTCTGAAATCGGCGATCTGCGTGAGGAATCACTTCAAGCGGAGCCACTGCCCTAAGATGTATACGTGTAATCGGTGCAACAAGAAAAGCTTCTCCGTTTTGGCCGATTTGAAGAGCCACCTGAAGCACTGCGGAGAGCCCAAGTGGCGATGCTGGTGCGGAGTGAGGTTCTCGCGCGAGGACAAGCTCTTTGCGCACGTTGCGCTCTTCGAGGGCCACATGCCGGCGGTAATGGATGAAAACGAGAGGGGCAAGGGAAAGGCTCCATCGCCCGAGGAAAGTGGCTGGAACTGGTCGGAAGATGGATTTTTCGACGGGCTGCCGGAGGAGTATAGCAAATTAGAGAAGTTTTGCTTAGAAAATGCTTTCGGGTTTAGAAATGGCGTAGATCCTGGGAAGGGAAATTGCTGATCTCTGAAGATTGATCAGGTATCCAATCCTTGTTGATCGTCGTTCCAAGTTAGTTGCTTTTCCGCCATTAATATGACCTTTAACTGCTTACATTTGTTGGTAATTCTTCCAAGCAATTAACACATTAAAGCACAACCAAACTAAGATTTAGGAGCAGACTATGAATTCGATATCCATTAATGACTGTCTCTGTCTGTGTTTCAGCCGACGACTGCAATGGGGAAGAGAAGAGGACTGATGTGGCCAGTTCTCTACCGAGGTCGGAGCTGCCCATGATCGCCAATTTGGATTGCGATTTGAGTGTTCACGTGTTTGTATTTACTATTTAATATTTATTTATTAATGTCCATTCTGTTTTTATAGAGTTAAAATTTATTTGTAATTTTTTTCCTTTTGCACCTGCATTATTGCTATTTTGCGCATCAATTAAGACACAAGATGCTTGCAGCAAATGCCTCTAAATTTTATTCTTGGTAATAAATATCTTGAACTTCATTTAAATTAACAGGAACCTAATTATTATGATTTTCATTAAATATGAAGTTAATCTTTGAAATTGATGTTTGTATTTCTTTCATTTTTGTTGTTTCTATTGAATAATTTTTATTATTTAATATGCAAAATTGGATAAATCTTAGTAAGTTAAAAAACAATATTTTTGTTGTTTCTAGATTTATCTTCTCGAATTCTCGAGTTATGACACACGCATGCTTTTTCTCTATCAATGATTATTTAACATCATCGCGTTATTTAATAGAGCAAAATAACAGAGTATGGACAGCATTTGTTTTCTATTTCTGTAGTTAAACTAGAGAAATTATATTATATTTAAAATCAAATTCTTAAATATCCAAACTTTTATTTTAAATATGGAAATACTTATTGTAGAGGAAGATGACGACTTTGGACCTTCTCCACTTCCATCCAATTATCTTCGGAATTCACGAATCTCGACTTGAGCGGTCAACTCTGGAATTGCAGATGCCTGCTTTGGCCGTTCACTGCCAGCGTTTAGATTTTGATCCAACGGTTTGAATGTGGCTAACAGATTAGTTCTCTGTGGGTTTTAATGTAGGATATAAAATGATAATTGATATTTGTATATTGCTCGGGAAGTGCTATATGACGGTTGTGGGTTCAGGTTGTCTCTAACCTCATCCTCTCCGTGCTCTACCTCGCAGCCAGCTCCTGCCTCCCTCTCTCTCTCTCTCTCTTTCTCACCTCTTTCTCACGGAAGAGAGCGAGAGCGATGGAGATTGGTGAAACCAGGTCGTCTAGTTGCTCGTCGTCGCGAATTTGACCGTGGCAGAGGTGCCCTAATTTCCTTTTTTTTTATTTACCTATCCGAACGGTTATCTATGGTTGGTGGACTTTATTAATATTGACATGATGGAAAGTTTTGAAGTATTTTTTCGTTGCTAGTTTGAGTGTATTTGTAAGATTTTGAAAGCTTAGTAGGCAGTAGCTTCATATTTAGCTTCTAGACTTGAACTTTTTTGGGATAATTTATTACGGTGAATATTTGGATATAGGAACTGCTTCTTCCTTGAAATGAAAGCTAAACTGATTAGTTATAGTATTGGTAACCTTTTCTGTTGAACGAAGAGAAGTTAACACTTTCTTTGACGTTGTCTGAGGTTTGGAATTTCAGGAGTAGTGGAGTCATATTATGCCTCTCTTTGTTAGAATGTTGCAGCAACCACTTTTTTTAATATTATCTGTGCGTGCATAGTTCTGAATCCCTAAAGTTCGAATGTCAGTCTTCTCATACCATGTAAATAAAGATTTGAATATATAGGTGGAGATATTAGCGACTGAACGACTGTGTCAACACAAACTGTATGAATAAATGAAAACTTTGAACATTGACATGTTGCTGCTGATCATTATGATGTTGCCATGCTGGATGTTATGCATGTCTCAATTTGAACTTCTCGTCTTATCTGGAAATTTTTATTTTCAGATTAGCTAAATTGCAGGTTTACTATACTCTCTAGAAGAAGTTTTATTATGAATCACCTATTTTTATAATAGCTTCTCTTTTTCAATTTTACATTGTTTCTTAACGGAGAGTGCTAATTCACAAGGTTTCCTTCTCTTGCAGAAAAATTAACGATAAAACTTTTCATAGTTCCTTCCTTATAATTGGAGATTTATTGAATGGCAATCATACCTTGTGGAAGTACTTGGGGAATTCGTCCTCAGCTCACTCTGAGATCTTCTTTGACACACAGAACCTCATCTCAGTATGTGTTAGTGTTTCAAGTTTTTGTCATAAATAAGTCTTCAATTACAAACTTTGAAGTTGTGCTCTCTCCACAAAATCCCAATTTTTTTTGGTGTGCTGGTGAGAATCTTAACTTTGATCATAAAAAACATTTATCCAGCCATAGTGAAGCTGGCTGCAGTGTTAAAGGTTCAGTGTATAACTGCTCCAATTAATCCATGACTGCATTTACTTACAATTGGCAAGTTTCTTATTTTATCTGGTCTAAGTTTTTGTCTGAACAATGTGAATTGGTTTTTTTCATATTGAATATTCTTTCTTTCAGTCATTATAGGATGTTTTAATCTCCATATCTTTACAGTGCCGATGATAATTTAACTGGTATGCGATGAATTTTCTGCAGTGTTACCAGCAACATAAGTTTCATTGCAGCACCAAGTTCAAGATTCTTTGCTAGAGATTCCTTGAGTGCCATATTTCATTCTAGGTCATCCAAAGCATCACATCATAAACTGAGTGGGCGCTTCATTGTTAGAGCAGAAGTTGTGAGTGTAATTTTTTTTTTTCTCTCGTTTGCATTGAACATTACGCTACTCTAGAATATGAGCAACACATATCTAGTTTCCTTTTATACACCTCTATTGTACAATGAAAGTAATGTTTGCTTTTTCCTGGATTGAGGTAGGGTTCTAGTGCTTTAGTATTATTTTAATGCTCTTATTCGATTCTCCTAATCCTTGAGTATTTTAAAATTATACTGCAGGACTACTATTCTGTCCTTGGGGTGTCAAGAAATGCCAGTAAATCTGAAATCAAAAGTGGTACGTGTATCATTCCACTGTTACCTTATTACTTTCAAGAATTTCTCTGAATTACTGATTCATGATTGTCGTCATATATGCTTTCATTGGCAATGATGAATTGAATTGCTAATGAAACCGAGGGCTGGCTTGTATATGGTTATTGTAGTTTATTAGGTCACTATCTCAGGTCATTCAAATTTCGTTCTGATTTTGAAATGAGATTCTTTTTTTAATGCCTTTTAGCTTTTCAGCTTATAGGAAACTCGCTAGGCAATACCATCCAGATGTTAACAAGTAAGTAAATTGGTTACTATCACTCCATTCTCTTTCATATACTTTGCATGTTGTACCCATTCTGATGCCAACATTTGCACCAATGCATGGCTGGATACAAGTGCATTCCTGACGTTTATTTTCAATCATGTTACTTTTCTTCACCCTTGTCTTTCAACGGTGCCTTGCAACTTCCAACGGTCCATCTCCCATATCATGTGTGGGAGATTGCAAAAGGTGGCAGATATTGGTTGGATGGGGGACTTATTTTTTTTTTAAGGAATTACAAAATTATAAGAGCGGTATTTAACTGCTGCAATGATCATTTCTTGGTTCATTGGATAGATTTTTAGTTGAGACGTGTTTGTTCATTGCCACATTCTTATGTGTGGATTTATTCTTGCTGAGTGCCTAATGTAGTTCGACATCTCAAAGTTATCATTTTAATGCTGCAGAGAGAATGACGCTGAAGCTAAATTCAAAGAAATTAGCAATGCATATGAGGTAGATTCTGGTTTGACTGATCCAGCATGTCAAGTTTTGAGACATGATCTGTTTATAACCTACAGTATTTGTTTTGCAGGTTTTGTCGGATGATGAGAAAAAATCTTTGTATGACAAATATGGAGAGGCCGGACTAAAAGGTGCTGGGATGGGAATGGGGGTAGGTGAAATGTCATTAAATAGTTGTAAATTAGTTTCCTTTTCACGTTCTGGCTTTTTCATCTGAAGGATCATCTTATTTTCAGGATTTTAGTAATCCTTTTGATCTCTTTGAGTCATTATTCGAGGGCATGGGCGGCATGGGGGGAATGGGGGGAGTGGGGGGCAGAGGGAGAAGTAGAGCTGTTGATGGCCAAGATGAATATTACAACCTAGTATTGAACTTCAAGGAAGCAGTTTTTGGGATCGAGAAAGAGATTGAGATTAGCCGACTCGAGAGCTGCGGAACCTGCAATGGGTCAGGTGCCAAGCCGGGGACCCAGCCAACAAGATGCAGTCCATGTGGTGGGCAAGGGCAAGTTATCTCGTCAGCTAGAACTCCTCTGGGTGTCTTTCAGCAGGTAATGACCTGTTCTTCCTGTGGCGGAACTGGGGAAATGTCTACTCCCTGCAATACATGTTCTGGAGATGGTCGAGTAAGGAAGTCAAAAAGAATCAGTTTAAAAGTTCCGGCGGGTGTAGATTCTGGCAGCCGGCTAAGAGTCCGAAATGAAGGTAATGCTGGCCGGAGAGGTGGATCCCCCGGCGACCTGTTTGTCATAATAGAGGTAATGCCAGACCCAGTCCTAAAACGAGACGACACCAACATTTTATACACGTGCAAAGTATCCTACATTGATGCCATATTGGGTACAACAATCAAGGTCCCCACAGTAGATGGGATGGTCGATCTCAAAGTACCAGCTGGAACCCAGCCTGGCACAACTTTAGTAATGTCGAAAAAAGGAGTTCCTTATCTGAATAAAAACAATCTCAGGGGTGATCAGCTTGTTAGAGTTCAGGTTGAAATTCCAAAAAGATTAAGCAATGATGAGAGGAAGCTGGTCGAGGAACTCGCAGATTTGAGCAAGGCCAAGACTGCTAACAGTAGGAGATAGCCTTGGGCTGCATTTTTTGCCAGGTACGCCATTCATTCATCCTCAACTTTTGCGCATCAAAATCTGCCTTAGTTGAAGTGAAATAGGCTGTTCAAACGAGCAAGTGTCATGGGATTGTAGGCGTAGGAAATATATCATTATATAAGTTTTGCAGCATTTTAGTATACATCAGGCCATAGTAAGGTTATTGCAAGAAATTTTGGGTGGATTGAACTATATCTATACTACTTGTCTTTCTTTGATTTCTTTTGCATTGAGTTTCAGTTGAAGAACATTTTATTAGATTTATTAGTTTGATTATTCTTTTAGTCCATGCTTCATGTAATGTTTGTATGATAATCGAAAAATAGATTCAATAGTGTTATTGTTTTTAGTAATCATTGTTACTCAGTGTTTTTTATGGAACATTAGATCCAGATTTATGTTGCTTGTTTTTATTCACAGTTATACCGAGGCCATTTTGTTCCAACAAAAAGGTATCTGGGCCTTTGTATAGAAGTTTATGCTTTTTTTTTTTGCCTTTAATTCCAAGAAAAATACTATTTTTTTCAATTTTCTTTAATTGCTGCTTTGGGCTTCTGTTATTTTACAAATTCTCATACTTATTAGCTCCAACTTTGAACATTGGAAAATATGATTAGTTAGGTAGATATCAATTTATCTGATGAATCATGTGAATAGTTGTAGTGCATACTAAATTCTTAGGCTTCCAAACTTTGCTCTTCTTCCCATAGCTAAAGGCTAGTAAAATCAATCTGCTGCCAGGCTGTTAATTGTTTCATTGATTTAATTGCTGTCTAAATTTGCTTAAATAAGCAAATTTACTTTTCATATTTTTAATTGATTTCTGAGAAAGAAACTTTTCAACAAACATTATTCTTTTTCTACAATTATTTAGTGGAGGGGTTTCAACGTTATTGGTCAATAGTTACATCAAGGCTTGAAGGCGACGACAAATCTAAACTTAGTTTTTAGATAAAAGTACTATTAAATTGGCATAAAAATTGAATAAAAAACTAAGTGTATTCTTACCAAGTTTTAACAATCAATAAGCGAATGCACATTAATGGTAACAAATAATTAAGTTTTAAGGTTGAAGCGATGCACAAGTGTTGATAGTGTTCTAGCTCGTTTAATGCATAGAACTAAGCATCTAAAGTTCAGTTCAAGCAACTAGCACGCTCCTCTCAACAACTTCAAATAAAAGTTTTTGAGATCATAGATAACAACTTAGAAATTATAGATACAAAAATTAAAGTTCTTAGCACTGAACCAGTTTTACAAAATGGATTTATATCAAAATTACTTTGATCCAAACTTTTCAAACTCAAGAATTACACATACATCTTACTTTTAGGAAAAAGACTTTTTACTTTGCATGTCTAAGCTGCAATGACTGCTCACCTTGAACAGATTACACTGCCTTTCCTCTATTTGGCAGCAAATCAAAGTCCTTCAAGCTGCATTATCAGTCATTATCCCTTCAGAAACATGGTTTCCGAAAATAAGAAAATCCATTATATTTTAACTGAATGGCTACATTACCTTGTTTCACTCAAGTCCGGATAGGTTGCTATTGCATCCTTAAACTCCTGTATGTTGGGAGAATTTAAAAACCTCGTCAGCATCTAGTTTGCGAGCTCATAATGACTACAGATGAAATTCAATTTTAACATTTTCACATCACACAGTGACATTTTATGAAACAGACTCAGTGTCATTTCTTTTCTGATGATGGCCACACCTGATCTGCTGTTGAAGACGTGTAGGTAATAACACACGGCATTCCACCACTTGTAGCAGCCTATGGAGTTCAATGGAGTTTAGCTTTGGTGATTAACACTACATTCATATGGAATACAGACCTTAAAATTAAAGTTTTTAAGTTTCACATATCAACAGATGCCAAGTGTTTAAATTCGAAAACCCATGAACATCAATATGCTAAACCATGATTGTACAGGATACAGATTATATCTTTATTTTTTCACTATCCTCGTTTGCCCTTGGCTAAATGTAAGCTGTTGATATCAAATCAAATAAGAGTAACGAACCTACAAAAAATCATGAAATATTTCACTATCCGTTCATTTTACTCCAAGCTATTTTATAAACTATACCATACGTTTAAACTTTGACTTCAAAACACTTATTTACATTACATGAAAAACCATGTCCACTGGTCATCTTCGCACTAACAACCCAAATGCTTGCCATGTACACCCTTCATCATCATTGATTATCATTTTGAGCATCAAACTCATCACCTACATTATAAAGTCATTCTAATGAGCCTAAAGCTCAGTAAGACATGAAAACTATAAAATATATAACATGTCATGAACTTTTGTAAAACTATGCAATTTCATTTCGATTGTGACATTCATTCTTTTCTTTAGTTACTGTAGCTATGAGATTATTGTGAGGCGAACTATGATGAGAAATTGAGAGGTTAACTACGACGTCCACGTGAGACAACCATCTCAAATCCCTCCTCAACAATAAACTAATTACATTGATTCATGAATCTTTTTTTGTTCTTTCTTTGTATCATGTTCTGTTGTCAATGAAAATCATGCCTGAGAAATTCATTTTCGTTATTTTAAGTAAAACATGATACATGATTCATGTACAATGCTTAATAAACAAAACATGCATTTATCATATCACTGATTCTAACAAACAATATCAACCAAGCACACAAACAACTCTCAAATGAATTGAGGTCGGTGTATTGTGCATTACACTCCAAACAGTCCAGTATATCAAAGGTTAACAAATAATAATCTTAATCTTTATATGTAGTCTCACTTAAGGGCCAATCACATGCATCATAATTTTACCTTAGGTCCTTAGCTTCAATATAATCACTTGATTACTTAATCTTTACCACTTAGCAATATGGCAATCCTAACAAAATAAAAGAGAACACAATTCAAAGTCTTGGAAAAATGTTCTGTTTTGTAGTAACTTTAAACTGCTGTAACTCGAGCTACACTAATCCAATAAATTCGATTCAGGTGGCATAATTCTCCTCAGGATGTCTTATATAAATCATTAGAACATGTATGATCCATTTGACGATCATAAATCATTGATAAATCTCAATTTCCCGAAACTATTCCAAACTATAACTTTTCAAGTTACTTATATAAAACAGAAACTTCAAAATTCTATATCTCGAGTTCTACTTATCCGAGTGAGACAAATTAGGTGCCTATTTAATCCTTAAGATGTCTACTTCAATTCACCAGAAGACGTCGAAATCATTTGAGACCTCTAAACTTACGTTATATACCTAACCTTAAAACTGCTCATAATGGTCTGATTTTTGCATCACTTTGTATTAAACTTCACCAATATGCAAATTTTAACATTACGAACTTTACCCTCAGCTTAGAAATGATATTAGGGTAGAAGTGAATACCTTAGAGCAGATAAACTCGAACCAAAACCTTTTGGGTCGAAGGTTCTCTCATTTCTTCCTTTTCTTACTTCTAGAGTACACTAAACCCACTTTAAATGCACTAATTCTTCACAAACTCTTTAATTCACCAAAACATCTTCACCTGATCTTCCAAAGATAGAGAGAAATAGAGAGAAAAGCTGAAGAATTTCGTGGATTCCTCTGTAAATGAAACCCTCTAATTAACTTAACATTTAAAGAAACTAAAAAATGTGGAGGTGGCACTAAATAGCATGAGGTGTCACCATTAACTTAACCCAAATCCTTAGTAGCTCACTTAGTAATCCTTCAACATTATCATTATCCAAAGTGAAAAAAAAAATAACATACATATACACTACACTACCATAATGTACAAAAAGTGTGAGTGTTACAGTTTGAGAGTGAGTTTTGGAGTTAGGTACTCAAATTAGTACAAAGACGTGTCTCGGAAGCTTGAGATGTGTCCTTGAAGTTTGAGCTGTGAAAGTTGAAGCATAGGTACATATTTCTACTACTATTATGCTCAATTTATGAAAATGGAGAGCAAGATGGTAGAATTATTGTTAAATAGACGTGCATGCAAGAGATTTTAAGTGAAAACTTAAGGTTTCAAAAATGTAAGACGAAACTGACTGATTTTGAAAAACGTATGTTTTAGTGAGTTGTCGGCTACGAATTTAGCCACGACTTTTTCATATGAAATGTAGTAGACAGACTAAGAAAGAGATTGATACCAATTACATGGAATTTTGATAAGTATAAAAAGAGTTATGAGCCCCGAAAGTTAGGTGATTGACTGGAGGGCTGAAACGGTTTAAACGGTTTGGTTTGGGTTTTCGAATAAAAACCGAAAACCAAACCGAACCAAGAGACTAACAAATTAACCCGACCCAAAATTGATTGTTTGAACCAAAGTCCGACCCAAACTCAACTCAAACCGTTTGAGTTGATTCGGGTTTTCGAGTTGGTTCGGGCTGCCCACCCCTACTTATATTAGCGGTATGGACAAAATACCATAATATTTGTTTCACACAAAATAAGCAGTGAAATACAGGACTACACAATGAGTTCACTTAGATAATTTGATGACTTTATAAATCATGGTCTAATTTTTTCATGATTAAAAGTTCATGGTGTATTTTGTTAAGAAAAAAAAAATCTTTGCCGTCCATGGTTCATACTCCTAATCAAAACATGCCGTGAATTAGAATAATGTTATGTTGACTTTCTTATTTTATCCTCTTTAACATTATCAAACAATTACTACAGCAATAAATGTATAAATTCACTATCTATAATTTATGGCATAATTGCAGTTTACGTGCACCAACCAAATTTTGACATGATAGCATATATTTTAAGAAGGTAGAACATCAGAGGGCAAACATAATATTAATTTTTTTAATAGCATTATAAAATGACCATATGAAAACATGGCTAAGAAGGAATATTTGATCCAAACCAACTTATTAAGTGCCAAACCAATCCTTCATCAATTGGTAAAAAATAATCATGAAAAGAAATAGCACATCTTATCTTACAGCAGACTTTGCCTCATCCATTAATCTTAATACACCAGGTCTGGCCTTCACCTGCTCAATACAATCTGAGTTATCTATTTTTCATGCTGAGAAAGTTCAAATAAAACGAATCCTAAAATTCTTACCGTTCCTGATTTGATTATTTCTTTGTACCTTTCTGTTTTCCAGTCCTACAGAGTTGAAGTTGAACATGATTAAGTGCAGTCTGTGATCCAACAGGTCACTAAAAGACAACCCGCTTGGACGTAAATAAATTACGACATCATGTTTTTTTCAGATAGAATAAGCAAAAGGACAAATGATACTAGAAGTTCAGCAGTGTGTTAAGCAGAGTTTCAACAATCTGGAAAAATAGATTAAATTAAGATAATCCAAAACTAGAAAAGTAGAAAACCTGGGGAGTATCAATCAGCTTCACTCGATCTTCGTCTGTTTCCGGAACTTTCTCCAGGATGGTCGACGAAGGCCACCCGTGCTCCTTGAAGTACCTTTTCAATCCAAAAATAAAATAAAAATAAAAAATAAACTAAGAGAGAAATATGGATAAACTCAAGAGTTAGAAAGAGCGAAACCATCGCATTTTAGGTTTGCCTCCGCCAACGCGGTTCTGGAACTCATCGTAGAAGTCGGCGGCCCAATTGAGAGGCTGGAGAGAAGAATCGGGGCAACGAACATCAAAAAAAAGAAAAAGCATCATTATATGCTTCCCTGTGCAAGTGCTCGGACTCGAGGATGACGCCGTCGCAGTCGAATATAAGAGCTTGCAAAGATGCTGAGACGCGGCGAGAATAATATCTGGAGGGCAGAGATTTTGCAGGAATCCGGCAACAGAAAGCAGACTTGGAGAGAAGAGGAGGAGAAAGAAAAAAGGAGGAAGAAGATGAGACATTAGGAGGAGAGAGCATGGTAGTGAATCCTGTGGTTCTTCTCTACTAACGGATTTGGCGCGAAATTGAAAGCAGGCCCGCCCATCCATTAAGGCCTAAGCCCAACTAGAAAACCGAACTGGAAGCCCCGGTTTTGGTGCGGTACAGGGCCTACAGGCCGAGTTTGCTCCATCACGGTTCCGAGATCCGACATAGATCCAAACTTCAGATTCAAACCCGACCAAGTATAACAAACTTCAGATTAAATATGAAATCACATCATATTTCATGTTCTTGGTCTAATCCAGACTCGGCGCCTGGTTGAAGTTCAGAACTGGATCGTACTTTGAAAAGTCTCACCCTCAAATGTGATTCTCTATTTTTACGTGCACAAACCAATTATGCAAGGCCAATGATATAAGCATATAATGACTAGTTTTAGGTAAAGTAATGTTATGTTTAATTCATTAAAATATATGTTGACATGGTAAACATTAATCAATCCATTTAAAATGTAACTAAAACTTAAAAGAATAAACTATAAATAATTATTTATCGTATCAATCTCATATATTTTAATAAGAAAGCACATAAAATTATTTTTTGCATTGAAATTATTTACTTCCGGCTCCACTTAACAAATCAAGTCGCACACTCCCACTATCATCAGCGAAACCACAACACTCGTGATCTAGGTCAAACTTAATGTAGATACTTTAAAATATACTTTTGAATTTCTGAAAATTAATATTGCTTTACAAAATTATGCCTTTAGTCATATCGCACAAAATATATGGTGATAAAAAATATCTATTTCACTATTGCATAATATTAAATCAACCTAGTCTTGCGATCCCATATGACTTTGATTATATATTTTCAGTAAATCTTTCTGGACCAACGTCCTATAGTTCGATGAAGCGTCATTTTATTTTGGTTATATTTGATGTGAAAATGGGAGAACAATGAATAAAAATATGGAATGGGTAAATAAGAAAAACCATAGTTATTAAGATGGGAAATTATATTATATTAACCTGTACACTGCATTGTGGCGAATAGGATAATTTCAATAAATTAATTGTTTTTAAGGATTGAAGAAGTGGTTCCCGCACCGACATTTCCACCCCAGTGGCTTGTAATTGGAGTACCTGTTTTCCGATGGGTACGGGTCGAACACCCCGCTGGGATTTCTCCGGGTCGCATAGTCCGACATGGGCATGCTCGGCACTTGGCTGGCCATGCACGGGTGGCAGCCGTTGCACTTGTTGTGGCAACTCGGCGGCGTCGACCCCAGCCGAGTCTTGGCCTCCGACAAAGCCTCGGACTCCTGCAAAATACACCCTGAATTACAGAAACGGCACCTGAACGGATGCAGCCCGGCAGAAACCATGCCTAGAGGGGGAAAGCTTACTCGGGGCGAGAATGGAGTTTGGGAGGGAGACGAAGGCGGGAGAGGGAGGACTTGCAGAGCCATAACTAGCAGAGAAAAAGCGCAAAGAATCAACATGGTAACAGAATTCATTACGAAGATGGTGAGAGAACGCCAGCTATTCAACCCACTACACAGTCTTCCATCATCATCCTCAATCCAGAAGCAACATGATTCTGGCTAGAGAGAGAGAGTCAATGAATAGGGTCTTCTAAATCATGCTGAATCTAGACGAAGCGACCGAAACAAGGTCTAGAGAGAGAAAACGGAAGCCGGGCTTGGAGAGAGAAAGAAGGAAATGGTGAGGGGAGGTAAAGGGAGAGGAGAGAGAGAGGAGGGGACGGCACTCTGAGAAATGTGCAGCGGGCTCAGAAGAGAGAAAGGAACAATTCAATGGGAGAGAAACAAAAGAGGAGAACGCAGGACACCCCGCCTTTGCCTACTACTCTACTGCTCGATGCTGCCTGCCTATCATCCATCCTCCATTCGTCTCTCCAACTTTGCTGCAGAGCAAAATGTGTTCATAATTGGCCTCAGCTTTTTCATTATGCCATCATTAGTCTAAACATCACAAACTAGCTATACCACTCCAGTTCGAAAGAAATATACCCGGGGACACTAGCTAGTCAAACAAAATAAATTAAATACGGAAATAGACCAATATGTAATTATACACAAACTAATCGAGTGGAGGCTAAAAGTCTCCAACGAACGAGGTCACGGATTAGCCCAAAAAAAAATCGAACTCGAGTTAGCATTAGTTTCTGTAATGTATTCATAATTAGGTTTAAGTTTTCGATTAGAAGGTTGAAAAGAGGCATTAAATGAAGATATCTGCCTCGCATTTGTGTCAGTCTACACAATTCAGAGTGTGGGGTTTGAGTTTTGACTGTGATTGATTTTACAGCTGCTCGTGATCTTAATTTTTTTTTACCCCCACAGTGAAATCACAGGAAGATGTGAATAGAAACCAAAAACCCCCCTCACTGCTAATCTAGTTGGCAAATTGCTATCATTTGTCAAATCTTTCTTCTTATGTATGTGCATTAACGCTGGGAGAGAGTCCAGTGTCAGCCTGGTAGCCTTTATTTTCTCCCTCTACCCCTTTCTCTCTCTAAATGAGTCAAACAAAGCGAGTATGTTTCATAAAGAGATGGGGAATGATACCAGATAAAACTTACAAAGAGTTTGTCAAAACTGGATTTGGTTTCGGCGTCTTGACTAGAGTGCCATTTAATGTGTTGGAAAGCTAGAGTTGGCTTTAATGGTGTATTCATCTCAATTCTGGCCGAGTTTTGACAGCTGATCCAACGGCTGATTGAGACCCACGTCAGCTTTCATTCTCAAAATCCTCCTGTCCATAAATAGAGTTAGTGTAGAGACAGAGAGAGATAAAAATGACAGTCAATTGAAAAAATTAAAGCAAAAAATGAACCACAATTAGAAATAAAAGCAAGAGATTGAGATATGTAATAAAGGGAAGATGGTGCAGTTTGAGTAAAAATTGATCTTTTCAACTGCCAGTAAAGAAAGCAATGTGAATTTCTATTTCTCTGATACAACTTTGACAAATGAAAGGGACAGTTCCTTATCTCTCTAGAAAAATGGTGGGTCTGTGAAGAAGATGAAAGAGTATAAATGGGCGGTGGCGATTAAATGGGGTGTCTAACTAAAACCCTGACTAGGCTATAATCAAGTGATCATAACCCAAGGCTTAATACTTTTCCAGGTGAGCTCCAAATAACTCAGACATTGGCACAGTTGATTACGTTAGCAGATATGAACAATCAATAACTTAAAATTGCACTCAACGTGAAAAAAAAATAAAAATAAAATGCAATTCGTTTTTTAAATCAGGAAGAATCACAAATTCACTAAGTTAACATCCTAAACTCGGGTAATTAAGAAAGATGTTTTTCCAGTCTCATTCCACACATATGACGATGGCAATTAAAGATCATAGTTTAACCATTTTTCTTGAACTGGAATAAAATATAGTAGAGCTTCTAACCATAGGGCATGTATCGAGATGGTCTTCGGAAGCCGGGAACCTTGCTGCAACAGAATTCGAAAAAGAGGAGTTAATGTCAAAGATCTTGCAATTCTCTTTCATAAATATAAAATCAGTTTATAGTAAACTTTCAGAATACTAAGGAAACATACCCGAAGCCATAAGGCAAATAGAAATATGGAGGTACATATGGCCGCCTAAACCTAAACCCCATGTAAGGATTGTAACGTCCAGGTCAGTGCTGCTTCATTCCTGGAACATTTGTCCTCTTCGGCAACACCTGATATTAGAAAATGACATTATAAACTTATACTTACACTATCATGTTAGAAACAGTTGTCGCACTAAGAATATCTAGTGGACAAACATTCATTTTGTCAGAAACATTTTCTATTTTGTTGATGAAAGTTTTTAGAAGTAACTATTATGATCGTGATTATGATCAGGTTCATAACATATCAATACGATAGTAATTCCAACAATGATTTAAACATAATCAAGTCTTTATCTTATTTTCCATACTTCTCCAATTCTTCTTTTCTTTGTCATCTCCATTTTCTATAGTTTTTTTTATTTATCTTCGTGGTTTAATTTTCTGGTTCTACTCAACAAACTCTACGTAGGCGAAGCCCTTAGGTTGACCAAATTTATCAGTTAGAATAGTCACTCTGTTGACTGTTCCACATGATTGAAAATGCTGTTGCACTTCCTCAGGAGTGCATGGATAATCAACCTGAAAAATATTACACACCCCCGAGTTTAGAGTTGATTTCATGTAAGGAAATCAGAATATGATAAATGGATACAGAAAAATATGATCAAACATCGAACATATTACTTAAGTTGTGAAGCTCATAGAATAAATGCATGCCAATGAAATACAATTATGATGCTATAAAACATCAAGAGGACCAAATTGATAGGTCCAGTACCTTTCAATCTCTTAAAAAAAAAAAGAGCATTCCCGCATGGCCTCCCCAAGGAATGCCTTTCAGCAACATAAATCCAAACATGTGCACTCTAGTTCTTAGAGACAAATACCTCGCCTCAATTTTTCTTTTTCACATATTGCATACTTCTTTATTCTTCTTTTTTTCCCTTTGCTTTTACTTTCTTTCTTTTGCTGTTTTTCATCTCAACACTTATTATCTTTTCCTTCTTTTCCTCCACCTTTTTCCTTTTTTTCAGAAATCTCTTTCAATAATTTCTTTTTCAAATTTGAATTCTAAAATGCAGGTAATTTCTACACAAGCATTTCGCCCAGTCATACATTTTGTAATAATCTCAGGTAAACTACGGAGAACGTCAAGAGAAGGATGGGCCTGCGATGATAATGAGATGCAAAAGTCAAACCAGACTATAACTTTTCAACTCATAGACCTCTAAGAAGAGGCTCCCTTTAGAGCCTACAACAGAAACACGATCAGTATTATATATAAGAAGCCAAAGACTTAACATCAACTAAGCCATGAAATTACACTTGAAAATTTGCCAAATTTCGAGCTCAAAATTCAATATTAAACTTACTAATGGCTAGAAGAAAACACACTTCATACAAGTAAAACCAACCCAGACTGATGATAGTTGAGCAATCCAAGTCCTAACTTATCAAGGGAAAAAAGACTACCCAACGTGTGATGAAATATTTTTCCAAATAAAATAATTAGTTTTGGACATTAAGACCATGCAAACGTAAAAGAAAAAATTAGTGTATCTTTATATTCTATCTACCGTATCATATTTACAATAAGGTTGGATTATATGACACAGCTGGAAATAGGCTACAAAACTCCTTTAAAAATCAAATCAGACCCAATGCCTCCTACATCCAACTCCTCAGGCACTGGGTTATACATTGTCCCTTTAGCATTTAGACCAAAGAACTAAGCCTCTGAAGTAAATAAACGTTCAATGAACACATAATTATAGTCAAAGGGTAGTTATATATCCTTTATCTTATGAATACGTCTCAACTATCTATGACTATCACATGCTTCCAAATAATTTCCCACTCTTTTTCCTAGCAGCACAGTTGAAAAAAGAATATCAAATCATTAGCATTGCTACAAACTTAATCAGCAGACGTAATATTGTAGATTGTTTCAGTGGACCTACATAATAAGCAAATGGAGGATATAATGGCAAACATTGAAAAAGATAAGTGTTCCCGGAAAATAACAAATCATGAATATAAAGAGAAATTTTATTTATGGTACTGAAAAAGAAACTAACAAACACATCATGTGGTTTAGTGGGAAAAATAATATGGTATAGTAGGAAAGTAAACAAATAGTATTGATAGATACTCACATTTCCAACAAAGACAGATCTTGCATCAGTCTCCTCCTTGACTACTTGATTGGCAGCAGCAGCAGAACCTGCTGGCAAAGGTTAAACAAGCACATGGCAATATAAGCTTAAATAGGAAACAGAATAAATATACAAAAATAAAGTTAAAGAAAATGATGGCAGATTATATCATTCAGTTCAGATTCCCCAGAACCATAATGGTATGTATGCCTATGATCCCAAAGCATGTTATCACTAAAATAAGATAAAACAAGTCCCATCCAAGTTTCTTTATTTACCTTCAGCCATGACACTTAATGCTTTCTTTCTCTATCTCTTTTGCAATTATTAAGTTAGAATGGTCAAGATCACATTAGTTTTTATTTATTTTATTGTTATGTTCTAGTTTCCTATTTCAGGATCACCGCATGGCCAAAATATGATTATAACCATGTTTATAGTGAATAATTTTTGTGATTGTTGTGTATTTTTTCATTGATTTTAATGCTTTCAAATTATTATTACCATGAAGCTAAAGCATGGTAGCACTGAATTTTGATTTAAAGAAGTTTTATCCCGGCATGACAACACTCAGTAGTGATAAACAAGAATATCAGAACAATGCAGCAGACAGGAAGTTCTCTCAACACAATCAACCTCAATGTATAAAGAAGAAAAAAGAAGACCAAAGAAAGTAGAATAACTCAATAAAAACCCTCACCTTGAATGCCACCCATTTCCTTTTCAACCTTGGCTTGCATTTCTTGGAGAGCAGCTGCTTCTTCCTCCATCTCCTTCAAGCGTTTCTTCATCTCATCCAGCTCCAGCAGCATTTTCATAACAAAACCACACGACACGCTGAATATTACAAAACAAGAAAAATTGAAGATTTACTAGTTGAATCTATTAACTTCAGTACAAAAATAGCTTTTATATATGTGTTGAAAATCAGAACCAATCAACAGCAAGAAGAACAATAAGAAAATGAAAAAAATATCAAGCCTACCTTAGTAAACAAAACCACACGACACACTGAATATTACAAAACAAGAAAAGTTGAAGATTTACTAGTTGAATCTATTAACTTCAGTACAAAAATAGCTTTTATATATGTGTTGAAAATCAGAACCAATCAACAGGAAGAACAATAATCCAGTTCATCACACAACTAACCTGCCTTGGCTGCTGCAGTGGCTTTCAATTGTTGGTTTATACAAAGATCAAGTGACAAGGGAGGTTATGAATAAGAATAGTACAAGAATTACTACATTCGGATGTAAATGGGAATATATTTCCAAGGTTGACGTTCACTGGATTGATTATCATCCTTTGAAAACCATTATACACACATTAGCCAGGTAAGAGACTTGCATCATGAATGCTCCTATCAAGTAGAATACAACAAGAAAAGGATGGTGAACTCTCAACTGGGACAGTCCAAGCAGCCATTTTCACAACCATTGGTACTCCATGCCCCACAAAAATATTTCATTATGCCACCATTAGGACCACATTCCACATCACTATCACTACCTCTAGAGTGGGAGAACATTCAATATTGTGACAGTATTTCATATGAAAGCAAATAAGGTCCATATGCCAATGCCCAACCCATATTCATAAGGGTGTCCGATCTAACATCCCTTTGGAAATGAGTGCTAGGTTAAAAAATAGAGTTCTCTTTTCAAATTAGTTATAACTTATTTAGTTTTGACAATACCTTACTTCATTTTCAACTGATTGAGTTTTTTGGATATTTAATAGGTAAAAACATATTTCTACGCCAAAAGGTTACATGAGATAACGGGTTGCGACTCATTGTGCCACAAATCCAGTATTTATAGTGCCCAGGATTGTGCCAATAGAATCAAGCTAGGGTAGATCATGTTACATTGAAACTAATTTCCAAAAATATTGACCCTATCAGAAATTTCTTGAGCCATAGAACTGTGAATTAGCGAAGTGATCATTATATTTTAAACTAATAGCCATGAAGTATCAATAGGAGGAAAATATGAATAAGAATCATAAAAAACGAGAGTTTATTTCTGACATTGAAGTTCCATGATATCGTACATCTCCATATATTAAAGTTGGGATCTGTATCGAGAATGATATATGATAATACGAGGACAAGTCATGGGTAGTCCACATTACTTTCCCCGATCAGCCGATGAAGATGATATGGAGATTAGGAATTCCATACTCTACGGGCGTCCTCTATTCATCACAGACAAAGTATACAACTTCGAGCAAGGAAATAACTACGACGACAGAATAAAAAATAATAGCATGAAGATTTTGTTTATTGAAAAATTTAAGTTCACAATTCTCCATCCTTTGACGTTCTTTCTGCGATTCGTCAGTGATGAGGGCAGAACTTTGAACAAGGGAATTGCCATGATAACACATGTTAGCACCTCCATATCCAGCACACTAATTAATGAAAAAATGATGGATTTCTATACCTTTTTCTCATAAAATAAAAGTAAATGAAACAAACCTAGACCGCATCTTCATCGGCGGCAGACATATTAACGTCTGCGTGGTCCTCCATTTCTTCATCCACCGGGATCTCCCCGACATAACCCTCATGCTCCTCTTCATCCATCGCTCTCTGCTCCGAGCGTGTAGAAAGTCTTGATCGCCTGGAGATGGAGATAGTATTTAGGCCCAGGGCTCCGCGGGAAGCTCACCGTCTCGCGGGTAATTTTCTCCTTCCAACTGTCTACTTGCTCCGCCTGCATACGTCATATCCTTGTGGAGACGAGCCGATTCAGCTACTTTTACTTTCACTCCGGTCCGAACTGATCAGTTTGATTTAATTTTTTAATCCAAAATGAAGCCGGTCTAGTTTCAGACCACAAATTAACTAAATTATGATATACTCGGACAGATGAACTAGTTCAAAAATGAACTAGTTAATTAAACCAGATCGGACTTAGTTCGGCTCGGTTTTACTCATGCTCTCTGCGTCGCCGGTGGAGTTGAATGAACTTGTTAGTGTTAAATGAGGTCTTAGGAGTAGACTAAGAGAGACAAGCCCCAGCCAGAGTCAAAATACTACAACGCCGGAAGACATTCATCAACTGATCTTTCCACTTTCTGCTTCCATATATTTGCTTCTCTGAGATCCAGCTCCTGGATTGCGAAAACTGTAGCTCAAGGCGGGATATATGGCGAGCGGAGGAGGATATGGGGATGCCAACCAAAAGATTGATTATGTTTTCAAGGTGGTGCTGATTGGGGACTCGGCGGTTGGCAAATCTCAGGTACTTGCTAGGTTTGCTCGTAATGAGTTTAGTTTGGACTCCAAGGCTACGATCGGTGTTGAGTTTCAGACGAGGACTCTCGTTATCCACCACAAGAGCGTCAAGGCTCAGATCTGGGACACCGCAGGCCAAGAACGGTAATGCTTCTGCTGAATACTTATTTGAGCTCTCTTTGCCTGTAGTTTGTGGTTATTTTTATTCTGAGCCATCGCGGTTTGTGTTTCCTGCCAATTTATTTTAGTTTTTTTGCTAGGGTTTTCCTTTCTTGATAAATTGTACATCCTTTTTGAGTTTGAAGTCTCAATATTCAATTCGTTTCGGCAAGCGAGAGTGGTATTCTGTTTGGTGCAATGCGAAGTGTTCTTGAAAAAACATGTTTCTTTTTGTGAATCTCTTCCAGCTTGGAGCTTAATGACCTTATTTTTCATGCGACTTTGGATGCAATAGGGAATTTAATCTGTAGTGCTATTCCAAAAGTAGGACATGCAAACTTCTTTCCTGTCATCAAACCAAAAAATATCCATTATAGAACACTATGCTGCTGACGCCTCGGATTGAGTGGTTAATATCAAGGAATTTTTCTTTGCATATGGGATTATCGAGAACACGCCTAATCACTACAAGCAAACTCTTGTCTCGTTAGATTAGCTCACCCAACCAAGCTTTGACAGCGTATATGGTGCTCACTTACTTTATATGAATTCCATTGGATTTTCAAACTTGGAAGCATGCAATAAAAAGTCTGGATTATCACCCAATCTTTGAATGTTTGTTTGTTTGAAATATGACAAGAACCAATGCTATTACCATAGAAGGCTTGTAAGTTGTTTTATCTGAATGATTTAGGAGAATATTTAAGTGATAAGTGAAGCAGAAAGATATTGAGCTATCAACAACTTCACAGACCATGCAAACTCATTTTTATATGTTCTTACAGTGCAGTTATTTTTACTCGTTCATCGCATAGAAAATTAGTACAGCAGGGGTTTGTTAAAGTGTTATGCATATATTGGATTCGTATTTGATAGTGTGGACATCATAGTCAACTAATTGTAATTTGAAATAATTGTTAAATGATTAACAATTACAAGACTAATACAGAGCTTAATCTAACATCAATGATATATGTCTGTTTCATAGATAACTGTCGCTGAAGTTGATGGCTTTTGTCGTAGACATTATAATGAAGTATTCTGGTTGTTAGCTTGGGTATAATAGATGGGTTTACATTTGTGTATATGCAGTGCTCTCCAAAACGTTCTTTGATTGGGTATTTTGTGCAGGTACCGTGCAGTTACTAGTGCCTATTACAGAGGAGCTCTTGGAGCAATGCTTGTTTATGACATAACAAAACGCCAGACCTTCGATCATATACCTCGCTGGTTGGAGGAGTTGAGAGGCCATGCCGATAAGAACATCGTCATCATTCTGATTGGAAACAAGAACGATCTTGAAAATCAGAGGGCAGTTCCCACCGAAGATGCCAAAGAGTTTGCCGAGAAAGAAGGATTATTCTTCTTGGAGACTTCGGCACTGCAGTCGACAAACATCGAGACGGCTTTCTTGACGGTGCTCACCGAGATCTTCAGCATTACGAACAAGAAAAGTCTAGCTGCATCTGGAAACGAAGGAAATGGCGGCGCAGCATCGCTTAGTGGGAAGAAGATCCTTGTTCCTGGCCCTGGACAGGTGATCCCCGCCAAGAACAAGATGTGCTGTACATCAACATAAATGTGTTGAATTTGTGAATTTGAAAAGATGGATTCAAGTGGATTTTTTGTTTCTGATATCAGTTCTTGACGGGTGCGATGTGCATACACAGTTCATGTCTTCTCATGCTTAGCGTTTGAGTTTGGCTTTGTAGAATAGATGAGTGGGACAAAGGGAGGACAGATTCTGCCTATTGTTCTGATCCCGGCGATCCTAATATATGATAGACATTTAATAGCCTTACCTGAATCAGGGGTATGGATGGGGACGCTGTTAGGGTGGTTTGTAGTATACTTTATACACAAACTATTAAATCTTAATTCGTCAAAAATTAAAAACCGATTCACAATTTGATTTTATGAAACACAATGTCAAATTTCCAACCATCAGATAACACTCTTTTTTCCCATCCAAAATATCCCACCCGCAGGGTAATGTGCGGAACTAAAGTAGACCAACAAAAATAATATTGGTATATAGGCAAAGAGAATACTTTGGACAAAAGAAATAAACAAAAGAAAACCAAGTATTTTATTGGTTGTTATTTACATTTGTGTAGCGGTTAGCAGAAGGCAGCCATGACATGGTGCGGTTAGAAAAGAAGAACACAGGAGAGAGACAACTGGTTTGGAAGAGAGAGGAAGCTGGTTGCAAAAGCTCGGCTGAAGCCAAAGCCGTGGAGCCATTTCAATTCCGAGCTGAGAAAACATGGGAGGAAACTAGGGTTTTAAAAAAAGAAACAAGAAAGATGCTTCTTGGGATTTGGGTGCCTGAAAATGAAAGAAAACAGTACAGTTCCTCGAGAGAAACATGTGTCTACTGTTTCACTCGAACATTGTTAATCATGGTGACTCAACGACCTAGAGATGAGAGACATTTACCTGACACCACAAAAGAACAACCTCAATATTGAAGAATTAAACTCTCAAATTATGATAGTGCAGGTTTCGAACTGTAACTCTCTTCTCCTCTGCTCTACCGATGTTAGATGTTCCCCACCCCATTTACTTTTTTTCTTCCTATTTTGTGTTTTTTAGGATTTCGTCCCATAAATCTAGATATTAAATCTAGATATTCTTTTCTGTATTATAGGAAATCTTAGGTAGAATATACACTCTCTTAGCAGTTACATACAGGTAGATAAAACATAAAAAAATATAATAATATAATATTATTTATTTTGTATCATAAATATGATATTTGGATGAGTCGAAAACATGTTACAATAGTGAGGAATAGAAACTCTTCCTTATAAACAATTCAATTTCTACTTCTATTTGAGATTGTCCAATCTCACCAATATAGATTGAACCCTAACAATCACTAAAATATTTGCTCATCTTTGTCTCACACGAGGGAATGCAGCACTTACTCTTGGTATGCTTCCCTTAGAACATTTTGAAGAAGAAAATTAAACGACCTTGCCATTGTGTTTTGAGCAAATTTTGATTATATTTATTTTATTCCATTTGCAAATTGCTTTTTCGATTTTTAGAAAAACATGTAAAAAGAATCAAAATCAAGTTTTATCAATATTGGACTCGTGATCAAAATAGAATATCTTTTTACTTCATCTTCATAGAAAGCGAAGGATGGATGTTGTAATTTTAGTCTCAGAAACTCTTTTATCATTTTAATCGCATGCACCCTCGTGAGAATGAAAAATGACGAGAACAAAGAGAAACTATTGGATCGGGATCCCTCCAAAAGCCAGCACTGTTTCTCTCTCTACTTTCTCTTTCTACTTTTTCCCTCTTCGTCTTTATTGCTGTCTTTGACGATGCGACCTCGCTGCTTCGTGTAAGTAGAGCCACGAGGAGTTGATCAAATCAATCCTCAGTCTGTCAGCAACTCCGACAAATGGTCACTTGTGTCTTCTTCTTCTCCAGTGATCAACTTTGGGTTTTGATTTTGATGAAATTCCAAAAAATGATAACATTGTTTCTGATAAAAATAGACTATTCCCTTATACTGTTTTTTTTTTTCAATTTTAAGTGATTCATAAATTACTTTAATCCATTTGTTTTATGATTTGCAAATTGCAGAACTTATCTGAAACAGTCTCTATGTTTGTCAATGACGATATGAACAGAAAGAAGATTCGTTTTATCATTCATGATTTTAATATTGCATAAATATAATATTTTTATATCAATTATTTGTTTACACATGTTAGCCACGTCTCTACTATCTACCTTTCTCTCGCCATTTTCTTCCAAACCCTAATCTGACCGAAATGAAAGTTTCAAATAAACAAATGGTAAGAATTTTTAGGTTAGAATAAATAGATTAGTATTGCATGGAAGCTGACAAAGAGAAAATTATTTTGACCAACACGGTGACATTAAAATAAAATATAAATAGTGTTTTAAACAAAAAAAAAAGGTTAAAATGGAGAAGGGTAATACAAAGAAATGAAAAGATTAGGTTGAACTTTTATACTTCAATTCAAATGATTTACAATTCCAAAATTACATGTCATATTTCTCGAGATAAATTATATATCAAAGGCGTAAGGTCTTATGTACTTACAATACATTTTCATGTTTTGTGTTGAAACATGCATTATTGTCATTTGAGAGATGGATTGCATCAATTTACCATGTGAAAACAAAGACGACTAAATATTCATTTGATAATAAGTAACACTACAAAACAGTGTTGGGTACAAAAAGCCAAATCCCTTAATAAATCAAACGTGGAATGTCTAGAGTGTGTAATGCTTCTAGTAAAATAATTACCACTTTAAGTTTTTCCATTGGTATCATTTACGTAGACCCATGTACTATTGAGAAACACTGTTTGTTTTGGGTCAAAACTTGGACAATTTTATTTTAGTTATAAACATATTGTACTAAATATGTAGGAAATTCTACTTATAAATCATATATTTTTCACTGTCTCAAGCAAGTCAAAGGGATCCCAGATGAGGGAAGCCTAAGAGAGCTCACTCGTACCATTACTCTAGTGGGTATGAGATGAACCTTCGTTTGGTGGGCTATCAAGCAATTCAATTTGTGCAAACCTAAATCAAACAAATCACCTTAACATATGGTTTCTATGTAATCAACTCAGTCGTAAATGGTTAAAGTTAATAAAGCTTTAAAGTTAATCACTTGAACAAAGTTTACTCTATGATAACCAAAGTATAAATCTCAAATATAGAGTGTTATGGTTAAAGTTAATAAAGCTTCTGTTTGTCTGAATTTTTATACTTACTCAAGTGGCTATTCGGCCAAAACATGTGCAGTACTACAAGTAGTACACACTAGCAACTATTTTAAGATAATACATTAGAAACTAGCTTTTTGTTAAACCTTTACTTTATTTTGAATTTTATTAATCAAGCTTAATGTCTTTTTTTTTTTTTTTTATCAAAGCCACTTTGATTTATTTATCTTTTATATTCTTTCATCATCGTGTCGCCTTATATGAAACAGCATCTCGAAAATAGAATTTTGCAATAATTAAAAATAATAATTAGACGTAAAGATATTTAATGCTAACTAGTCTTAAAAATCAATATGTAGACAAGACATAGTCAATGCACATTTTTTTGAATATTAGGCTCAAGTTCAAAATACAAGCATACTACAAATCTCTATGATCATAAGCTATTCATTAATGATAAATTAGGAGGTCTATGACCACATCAACTTTAAAATATTAGAATATTCTCCGATCAAATGCAACTGTGAAGATTTAATTATTTAGGAGTTGGTTGGAAGAATTTGTTTCTCTCCCTTCCACCCGTTTTTAGCCCATCTTTTAATGAAGTTCAAATTGAGTTTTATACTGTTAATTTCTATCTTTCAATTCATGTTATAATTTGTATTTTTAATACGATCATCTCTACAAGATATTATCTGTTACGGTCACATGTACACGCATGGTTAATTATGTTTGGAATCAGAAAGATATTCAAACTGTGAAGGGTCCCGGCTAAAGTAATTATATTGGGTAAAGGATAAGCTACTCTAGCCTTGTTAGTAGTTATTGTGCCCGGGCCTTTTCTCCCGAGGTTGGAGGAGCCTGGTAATCAGGGATGGCGTAAACTGGGATCGATGTTAACGTGTTCCCGCATCCAAACAAGAGGGAACGAGGGAGTTTGACTTTGAGTCAAGCCTAGAATTCCAGTGGAGGGACTGGGAGGTTTCCGTCTGAACGACGTCTCACTCAGTGTCTCGCCAACCAACCACAGTCACTATCAGACGTTGCATGTCATTCCACGCCTCTCATGTGCTCAGATCTGACCGTTGATTTTTTTGCTCGGCTTTTTATGTGGGCCCACTATGTCTCTAAATATAAGACGTGGAATTGGGTGTGAACCTATCGTTGACTGGGGGAGAAGTGAGAGCCCTAATAATGTAATTTTGTTACAATTAATGAGAAATTTGTCTATTGCCAAACACGGCGCTATCGTATTTATTTTATTTGGTTGGTAGATGCAATGCAAATGGTCCTCTCCATATTAATATTTTCTTATTATTTATGTAAATTTTAAGATATTTCGACAAATGTACTTGTTTTTGTGCTTTTAATTTTAAAATACCCACAGCAAAAGAGAACGAATACACCAATAATAAGCCTCTCAAGGAACGAACGAATTGACCGCGTTCATAATCCCCCACATATGCTTCATCGTAGTGCCTAGAAAAATATTAGGAAACAATCATGAATATTTAACAAATCTTATGATTTGGTAACACAATAAAGGAAATTATAAACAACGCTTACCAATAAATAATTGTAAAATATTCAAACGTTAACACAGTGGGTTCAAATAATACAATTATCCTACAATTTCTGTAAAATATTTCTCCACATCCTCGTCTATCTTCGTTGCAGGACATGTGGGCGTAACAATTTCACCCCTGGTGCTTAATTACGTTGCAGGACATGTGGCAGGAGTGTATTGGTTGGTCGAGTGTTTAAAATTGGGTTGCAGGGGGAGAATGGAGATGATAGGGAGAGCAGCTCCCCCTATGCCTTTTTTTTATTGGCTCTTCTCCTATCTTTATGTGGGACCCGCCTCACATGGCCTCCCCTTCAGTTGGGCCCCACAGCAAGAGTGGGGACCACTCTCCCGAACGCTCCTTAGTCCTGGCCCCCACCAATGAAATCACACTGTTGCCCTCTGATCCTATATTCTTGGTGCTACTATATTAAAATTAACACCAACTTAATCACTAAAGTACTGTTATAACGCAGCGTTTATTTTTTCTTTTAATATTATAAAATAAACAATAAAATTATAGAAAATCTCCCAACCGGGAAACGTCACGTTCCACGTAGAAGGCAGTGCTTTCATCGTCATACGGACGCGCACGTAATCTATAAACCATTGAGCCCACGTACCCAGACGGCAGCTGATGCCTGATGCACCCATCATGTTCTGTCCTTAAAAATGATCTGCTGATTAAACTTGTGAATTAATATTGTTCTTCCTGCTAATGCTGTTCCCCTCTCTACCTCTCTCTCACATCACAGATTTATGAATCCTTTATACTAACGCCCATACACGAGATACTGCTTACTAGTAGATAAGTGAACCAAGTATATCTTACGACAGAGTAACCTTAATTTTACACTACCTTACATCTAGCAACATTTGTTTAAAATATTCAATGCGTTGGACGTAGAGTAATAAGACAACTTTCCTCTGACTGTCCTCGAGAGTCAAAATATTGTGGCTCTTGCTTATTTCTCAGGACTAGGTTTGAGCAGGTGCATGGGCGTGGATCAACCAAAGTTGAATGGCGTCCGGAAAAGAGAGAAAAAATTGCACGTGGGGAATGGATTAAACAAGTGAAGGTTCCTCGACGGTGCAAACCATTGGAGCTGGAGCGTTTAGGTTTGGAGTAGGGTACCAAGGTAATTGTGCGTATGAAAGTGTCGTTTTTGAATGGCAAACACACGAGATTGAACCACAAAAC
The DNA here is from genome assembly GCA_003255005.1 of Begonia fuchsioides. NCBI lineage: Eukaryota > Viridiplantae > Streptophyta > Magnoliopsida > Cucurbitales > Begoniaceae > Begonia > Begonia fuchsioides. The sequence goes on along the minus strand of QAOC01041569.1, from coordinate 5,323 downwards.
ACTGACGATGGCTACGGAAACTTGGAAAGGGAGTGATTATTTTATGGATTACATGGGGTTTTTACGCACTCCCCGCTTCTCTTTTCACAGCTCTAACCAACGCTGATGCACGTTTGGCTCTGATCGTGTTTAGATTCTGAGTCTCTCGAAGCTCAACTCTATCACTAGGTCCCAAAATTTCTCCACCATGTTCTTGTTTTGAATCTGCGTATGGGAGTTTCCTGACAAGGTTTTAGCTCTACTGATCGGCTCAGTACCAGGGCAGCGTCAAAGCTTGCTCGTCCGAGAAGAAATTGCAGGCCTCTTCGCTGCTGAAGAAATTATATTCCTCCATTTTCACCAACTGTGCCTGCGGAGGGTTATAAGATTTCTGAAACTGACCAAAGGAGTTCATGGCCATCGCTGACCGGGTGGAAGTCGAGGGAAGGCCGTTGAATTTGAATGGGGACGAAGGCTGCGAGGCCAAAAGGGGGTGGCTATGAAGGATTTCCGGCGAGCTTATGGCGGCGATTGGGCTATTGTCTTCGTTCAAAATGGCACTAGAATCGCTGTCCGAAGATCCGTCTTTGAAATTATGAGGAAAGAACGAGGCTTCCATTCCTCCATCGTTGCCTCCATTCTTGGAGTTTTTGAAACATTCTTCGTTTGTATTTGATTCAGGATGAGAAAGTTCCGTCGATGGATCATTCGGTTCCGCCATTAATGGGTGGTTGACTTCTTCTTTGACGGAGAGATTGCTCTCACTCTTCTCTTGATGAAGCTTCACCTTCCACTCCGTCACCTGAAGCAAACGAACAACTTTCAACTGCTGAAACACACCAATCTTCCATGGCTGACCGTGATGCACAGAAATTCAAAGTTGAAGAATTTAAACAATTAAATTTTACCTCTTTGTTTAGCTTTTCGTTATCACGCAAAAGGGTCTCGTAATTGGCCTTAAGAGCTTCATAATTAGATTTCAGGACGCCATAATCTCTCTCCAGCTGCTTCGTCTTCCACCTTGCTCGACGATTTTGAAACCAGACGGCGACCTGCCGAGGCTGCAAACCAAGTTCCTGAGCTAATTTCACTTTCCTCTCCGGTTCGAGCTTGTTTTCTACTTCGAATGTTTTCTCCAGAGCCTTCACTTGATCTGTGCTCAGCCGTCTCTTCTTCTCCGAGACATGGCAGTACTCTTCCACGCACCCTTCTTCGTCTAGCCCATCCATCAATGGCTGAAAGTTGCAGAAATGGCTGTTTCTTGGACTTTGTTCGTCTGAAAGTAACCATCAGGCAAAGAAACAAACGGGATAAGCAGTTTTCCTCGATCCCAACACTTTAAAAAAATTTCGAAAGCAAAGAAAAAGAAATTCTGAGATTTAAAGCAATAAATCAAACAGTTAAAGGGATTTGCAAGACTATGAAAAGTCATGTGGAAACAGAAAAAAAATCAAGAAACTATAAAATTCGCCATTAAGGGAAAATTAGTACTAGCTTTATTCTCAAAAACCTGCAGTAGGGCAGCTGGACATCAAAGCACCTAGTGAATCAGTACTCCTGATCCTCCTCATGACTGAATGAAAGAACAACCGGTAAGGACTAGATCGGACCCTTTTCTTCTCCGGATCTTACAGAAACTCGTTAATGGCGAATCACGAAGAAATTTCAGTAGTTCAAACAGTTAGAGAGCTAGAATCTAATGTCATCGGAACGAAACAAAGGCTTAGACCAACTTTGCTTTGGTGTACACACAAATTGTACAGCCATCTTTCTTCCCCAATTTCTCCCTCTTTCTCCCTCCTCGCTGCTGCTTCTCTATCTAAAACACCCATCAAAATAGACCTAAGAAAAACTCAGAAAAATCAACCAAAACACTCAGCAGTTCTCTATCTGAATCTCTTCTCCACCTTCATCACTACTCAATCATACAGCATGCAGCTGTTGGGATGGAAGAGCAGGAGGAAGAAAGAAAGATATCGACTTAGAGTCTATTTAAATTAATCGACTTAGAGTCGGAAGTTCACTGTGGTTAGGTTTTCGGTTCTTGGCAAATTAAATTCCTCCAAAATTCAGACCAAATGCAATTATATTTCCTGGCTATAGCCGGTGATCTTCCGGGACTTCGTTATATGGCTCGGCTTGCTTTGAGCCGGGAAAGATTTTGTGGCGTCAGAGAATCAACCTTGTCGGCCAGACGAGGTTAATCGCCATCTAAAATAGAATATTTATTAACTGTACATTTCATTAAAATTAGTTAAATAATATGGAATAAGAAAACGTATTGTTTTGCCAATAATATATAATTAATTATAACAAAATTTTTGTTTAAATAATCCCTAATTATTCTTACATAATTAATGCAAATTTATTAGACTAACTATACCAATCATTTCTAATATTTTAACAGGATAAAATACAAAGTAAGCGTAGTAGTACATTTGATTACCCATCTCGATATTTATTTTCAAATGCATTTATCACTTCTACAAGCATTCTTTTTCTTAGACATATTAGTCGTTCAATAACAATAAAAACACTCTAAAATTTACACGCGTCATACAACAATTGAAACTTTAAGAGAGAGATGTATGTGAAGTCAAGAGTTACATGAAAGTTTATGCTTTGGTGCAACTGACGTTTATGCCAATTCTAGGTCGATAGTTATAATCTTGACATGTGTAAAATAAGTTTCCATAGTGATCAAAGTCGTCTTTATTGTATGGATTAACGTTACTCAATAGAATGAACATCAAGATCTATTGTGTCATTTCTTAATGTGATGCTCTACTTGTATTGCAAAAGGTTGTATGAGACAAAGTTGAGTAAAATAAGAAATGTCGTTCTTCAGTTCATAGTCCAAAATACGTTGGACTATTATTTGGTGAATAGAATAACAGCGACAGTAAAGGGCATGGGCATCTGTGTTATAAACCAGTTGTCGGATTGGATTGAAATCTATAGAGCTGCAAGCGCATACTCTTATTTGAGATTGGAGTATGGTCTGAAATGGAATGGAACTCTAATTCTCTTTTGCTCCTTGTGGGTCCAATCTGCTTCGTTACTGACACAATAATGCAGCACAGCATGAGCAATCCCAAGTGTTAGATAGATGAAAGCTTTTCAAGTTCAGCATCCAATCAGACTTTAGATATACAGCAAAGCCTCGGTAATCATTAAGCAGGGCAGTTCAGAGATACCTTGTCTCTCTATCATGAAACGAACATCAGCCGTGCAGGACAGTGAATTCTTTTTCTCGTCTTCCTATACTTCAGGAATCTTAATACGCTCAGACTAATACGTAAAAACTCACATTGATTTATTTTTGTTTACGGTTTTCCGTTTGTCCCTTGTTCTTAACAGTATTTGTTTGGTCGCATAAACCGTACTGAATCATTATTGAATGCTTTCCAGTATGCAGGCAGCATCAAAAGAGAAAATTCCCCTCAACGATGCCCCAACGTTATTCTGAAGGACGTTTAGTATTTTCTACTTTTACAACTAGCTAATAAAGGGTCATGAGAGGAAGAGAGGAAGCAGTGTGCGAGTTTCTCCGACCATCCAAAAATACGGGCAGCCGACAGTTATCTTTTTTTACATTTTTTGCTTCATCTCCGTCAGATTTCTCCAAGATAAGCGTAAGAGGACAAACATTTTTGTGGCGGCGTCGAAGATCTCAACCAAGTTTCGTTCTTGCTCTGTTCATGAAGAGGAAGAGTGGAAGGTGAGAAAATTCAAAGCAAGTAGCTCGACAACGATTCGTTTTTACAATGCCAAAGTTAAGTTCACGTTCCACCAACCACATCGTACATTGCAATTCGTCAACTATCGACCACGCTCCCTCGATTGTACTGATCAAAACATTGATCATAAAAATATACAAGACAAGGACACAGCCTCCGAAGTCAACAGCTTTAACATTAAAAAGAGGCCCGTAGAAGAACAGTAGTGCATCGAAGAAGGCATGCTATGATCGTATCTTAAGCAGAACAAAAAGAAAATATGAGAAATAAAATCAAATAACGCCCTCATTTGCGCAAAGAAATCCGTAGTTAGGAGTAACAGAGAAATATGTTTTCTCTTAAATAAGATATTAAAGCAATGTTTGACCTTAGGAGTAAACTCAAAACCAAACTCGATTAGGGCCTTTCAATTTGTTAATTGGTTGTGGGTAGGGGTGGGCAGCCCAAACCAACCCAAAAACCCAACCCAACCCAAACGGTTTGGGTCGGGTTTGGGTCGGGTTTTGGGTCTAAAAATAGGTTTTGGGTCGGGTTAATTTAATTTGATTTGGGTTGGTTTGGTTTTCGGTTTTTTCTCATAACCCGAAAACCAAACCAACCCAAATCAATTTAAGAAATTTAAATCTGCAAAGGAGCCGGCTGCCTTAAATTGCCTCTCGCGAGTCGCGGCCGTCGCTCGCTCCCGAATCGTTGCTGCCTCTCGTCGCCCGCTCTCGTGCCCGCCTCCTGTCGTCGGCTCCCGAGTCGTCGTCACCCGCCTCTCGTCGCCCCCTCTCATTGCCTCGGGTTAGTTTTTTTGCTGAGCTGAGAAACCTAATTGTTTACTGATTCCTTTTTCGATCGCAATTTGGTTTTAGCCATGTTAAGGGTATTCGTGCTTGGAGATATTTGGGATTAGGGATAGGATTGCGAATATACAACATCATCTTCTACAACTTTCTCAATGGATGATGTTTTGGAATTCCGTTTCTCGTACCTGCCTTTTTATTTGCTTCAAAAATATATAAATAATTTTTTTGGAACCCGTTTACTTTGTTGAACACAGAACACACTTTCTTAGTTGAATTACTCTGTTGGTCCATAATGGGAGGTCCTCCGTTTTGAATTCCTTGATTTCTTGGCCCGTTCAGACTTTGAATTGCTCATCTAACATCAGGTATCTTCATGAAATAGCCTTCTGAAATTTTCTCTTCTCTGATTTTGGTACTGTGATTTTCATCTGGCTTTCGGCATGCAAATGACAGTAACATTTGGTAATGAGATGCTTAAAAGAGAAATAAGAGAGATTGCTGAATGCCCGGCAGAACAAAGAAAGTTTCTGGCTTTGTATCAGAGTCATTTTTGAGATACATATTGCAATAAATTGTTCCTTCTTGAAAAGTTATTGCTAAATCTGGAGTTTAATTGTGTAGCTGCATAATTTTGATTGCAGTTGGGTTCAATTGGTGTTGGGTGCTATTCTGTATCATAGTCTATTTATGTTTGATTTTTGCTATTATTTGGTGCTTGAATCAGCATTTTATGGGATATATTTAAAATTCAACATGCATTTTGTCACATGTTCAATTAGGGTTTAGGGTTTAGGGTTTAGGGTTTAGGGTTTA
>QAOC01041567.1:0-14874 GCA_003255005.1 Begonia fuchsioides | reverse complement strand
TGTGTAATGAAATTTTCTAGTATTGAAATAGCATTGGCATAAAAAGATTAAATAAAAAATTATTAATTTAAAAAAAAGATTTGTCGCGCCGATTGTTCTTGTCACGCCTTAACGTAGTGTGATAATTGCCACTGACAAGCGGTCGTCCGTGTGCTAGTGGGGTGATAGGTTGCTCGTTTGTCAATTTTAAAAGTTCGATGGTTGATTAGTAAGAAACTTGATAATTCGAGCACAAAAGTGATTTGAACCCTACTCAAAATAACCCTCCCACGGTTGTCCTAAAATGGATGGATGATCCACAGTTTGTTTGGCTAAGGAAAGGTAATGGATTGGTCGAGACGAAGAAGAAGAATGATGAAAATAAGGAAAGTGTGGGGATTTTTGAGGATGGCTAAAACCACAAAAAAAGTGTCCTCCGTGGTCGGCTAATAGACCCGGCGAAGCCTCTGCAAATTACTAACATTCCATTCTGGTCTTGCCTGACATTCCAATTTCCACTTCCAATTCCTCTCTTTTCTCGCTCTTTTCTGCGTTTCTTCTGCTCCGGTCAATTGTCTCCTATGCCCTGACTTCTTGGGTTGGAATCCACTCTCTTCCGTGCCCCGCGAGACTCTGTTTTTCTCTCTCTTCCTTCTCGCTCTACAGGTGACCGTCGACGACCCATTTTTTTTTCCAATGATGATCGGAAATTTTTAGTTCGAAGGAGATTGGGCATGGCGGTTTCTTTTGAGGAGAGCACAGCTGGAGATGCATAAGGGTCCCGTAGCAGTCGATTAAACTACCCGTGCTCTGTTTTTTAGTTGATGAATTCCATTATCTTAGTTTATTCGTTTATACTGTAATTAATGTTTTACGATAAAATTATTTGGATCTGGAATCTGGATCATTTTGGATCTGGACCATCCGATGAATTTTAAGCGAAAACGAGTAAAATTGGCAAGCAGATCTATTGTTTTTTAAGAGAATCTCTGTACAATTGGTAGAACAGGGGCTCATGTTTTACAATTTCTGGTGGTTCGAGTTCAGACTACTGGATTTTGATTATAATTAGTGAAAAGCAGAATCATGGGGGATTGCTGCGTTCTTATCTAAAAATGGGGACATCCGGAAATTCTTGGGTACTTTGGATCTGATGGCGAATCGGAGGACTCTAAAAGAACCCTTTTTCTGCTAGCTCCTTCGCCGCCGTTTAAGTTGAGAAGAAAGTCGGGATTGAGGAGCTGCGGCGGAGATGAAATTGTTACCGGCGGGATATCGACGGAGTCGAGCGGCGGAGGTGGGTGTCGCCACTGAGGAAGTGGCCCGGCGAGAAGTAAGGTCTGAAGAAGCGGGCCGGCTCCGATGACTGCCTGTAAAAGCTTCCCTTTTTCCGGCAACGGCTTCTCGCAGACCAAATCAACTTCCTTCGACGACATTAACGGCGGGCTTAGGTCAGTCGCAGGAGACGAAACGATGCTGTCATCGCAGTCCGAGGAAGAAAAGCCGCTGTTGGAATAATCGACTCCTCTTCTGGGCTCATCTTCGACATCGGAAATTGCAGAGAGAGGAGGCGTCGTCTGGAACTGGTGCTGAATGAGCAGTTTCTCCAGAAAAAGCTTTTGACAACTGTTATTCGCTTCGTCTCTCTCCTTGATGGCTTGGTTAAGAAGAAGTTTAAGCTGAATCAGCTCGCTGTCTCTGTTTCGCAGCAGCTCCTGCAACGCAAGCTTGGTCTGTTCAAGCTCCATGGAAGAGCACAGAAGAGAAACCCTCATCTCCTCCATATCCTGCACCATCGAAAAACCAATTTACAGACATCAAAGATCAAATCCGCTTCACCAATGCATCAGATTTCATAAAAAAACAGATAAAAACCATACTTTGGGCGGAAAAACACAGCCCAGAATCGGAAGAGGAAGACAGTGATTCTCCATGAACATGAGAGGGAGAGAGAGAGTTAGAGAGAGATAGGGTTGGTCGAGGCGTGGCCGGGCCTTGGTCTTATAAGAAGAGAAAGGAGACGCATACTGTCAAATCGGTGAGGATGAAACGGAGAGCTGATCACACGAGACGAAGAATATGAAACCAGACTTCAGACAAAACAGCCGAAAGACAAGCAACAACTTATTTATTTATTTGTTTATTTTATGTTTTAATTATTTTATTTTTTATTTTTTTAGAATCCCATGTCCATTTCTTCTTTTTAGAATCCCAAGTGAATTTACCTTTTTNAATATACTTAACTTTTTTTGTTAAATATACTTAACTTTAAAGATTTAGCTAGAAATACTGTAATTATAAATTTATATTTTTTGTTAAATTCTAGAAAAACGAGAATTCTTTGCTAGCTAAATCAAATAACAATGTAATGTTTATTTAAAGAGTAAAACTTATTTTTGGGCATGAGTTTTTAGAAAATAGACCAAATCGGGCCTGACTTTTTGGAAAATAAAATTTGGGTTCGTCGGACGCATAAAATTTTGCCTCATGCGTCCGAGTGAGACATGATCGAATGAATGAGGCAAGAAATTCTTGCCTCATTCGTCTGATATTCGTCTGAGTTTTGCCTCATTCGTCCGATGGCCCCAAAAAACTATAAATTCGACATTCTTTCTCATTGAAAATCACATTTCATAAAAATAGTTCTATATTGGCTATAATGGCTGGTAGATCGAGCAACTGGTGGTTAGAAACGACGAATAACGATGAACATGAAGCAGAAAAAAATAAATCAAATATGAATTGGGTTTACGAACCTAATACATATGTTTCTCATTTGCAACCTTTTGACGTTGAATATGATGTAGAACTTCAATCTTCCTCATATGGAGCAAACATGATGGCTTTGATTACGCCACCTGAATCAGACGAGGAAAATACAGCCAAAATTTTGAGCTTGCCAGCGGCGGCCGAGAGCGAGCTTTATCTCGGTAAAATGTATTCATCCGTTAAAAATTTGAAAGATGAAATAACGAACAATGTATTATTAAATGAATATGAGATCACTTTCAAAAGAAACGATCCAAAAAGACTAACAACAATATGTGTAGAGAGATGTCCATGGTGTCTTCATGCTTCAATGATGCATGAGGAATAAACAATCCAAATTAAAACTTTCGTTGATAGTCATACTTGCGCTCGAGTATTGAAAAATCGACTTGCATCGGTAAAATGGGTGGCGGCCACATATCTCGACAAATTCAAGAGTCAACCTATGTGGGAAATTCAATCTATTATTGAGACGGTATGTAAAGATCACAATGTTATCATAACTTCAGGTATTGCAATTAACAGTCGTCGAGAAGCGCGACGTTTGAATGAAGGATTTGGCGAAGAAGAATTTCAATTTCTTCGACAATATGGAGATTAGCTCCTGAGGTCCAACCCTGGTAGCAACATAGGCATACAATCAAAAGTTTTGTACGACAAAGGTGAAGGAGTTGTCCGTCAGTTTGAACGAATATTTGTATGTCTTTTTGCATGCGTGGGGGCAATTTTCAAATTCACCAGACCAATTTTATGTTTGAATGGTAGGGGTGGGCGGATCCGATCCAATCCGAAGATCCGATCCAATCCGATCGGATCGGATCGGATCGGATCAGGTAATCGGTAGAATATCCTTCAATTTGATCCGACGTTCGGATCGTTATCGGATCGGATTGAAAATCGGATTGTAAGCCAATCCGATCCAATCCGAACGTCGGATTCTCCAAATCCGAATATCCGATTACATAATTATCCCCAAATTGTTGAATTGGGGATTCAAGCTTCAATCCGACATTCGTGTTTCCTCATTCGCGACGACGAACAGCCGACGACGAATAGCCTCCTCCGACGAACTCCGACGACGAACAACCGGGCGTATCGACTATCGACAACTTACCCCGACTCCGAACCCCGGCGACGACTTCAATAACCCCGACGCGACGACGACGAACAGCCGGCGCACTCCAACAAAGTCAGAACGACGAACACCCGACCCGAGGCCCTCCGTTGCATCCTCTGCCTCCGCTGCCTCTGCCTCTGACTCCGGCCGTCATCACCTGCATCCTCTGCCTCCAGCCCTCCGGCCGTCCGTTGAATTGATTAATTTAGGTATACAATTTTTTTGTTTAGGTATAAAATTTTGCTGCTGCTGATTAATTTAGGTATAGAATTTAGGTATAGAATTTTGCTGCCTCTGATTAATTTAGGTATAGCCGTATAGGTTTGTTGCTGCTGCTTCTACTCTACCGACAAAATTGATTAATTTAGGTATAGAATTTTTTTGTTTCATAATTGTTGAATGACATCCGATTGAATTGTGATTGACATTTGAGAATGTATTATACACAATTGCAAATGTTAGAATTTTGATTGTATTATAGAAATGTTAGAATTTTGGAGGAATTGCGTTGTTTGTTATTGAATGACGATTATTTGCTTTGGTTGTTTTTATTGCAGAATGGAAAGTACAGCTTCTGCAAGTGCAACTATCGACACAACGATACAACCAAGTTCGACAACTCCTACGACAACTACGAATCCTATTGAGCCTGGCCCTAATCCAAGAAAAAGAGCATTGAGGGCTGGATGCTGGGATCACTTTACATTGGTGGAAGGATGTGATCCGGAGGATCCGAGAGCTAGCTGCAACCATTGTGGCATCCGATATGCTTGTCATACAAAGAAGGCGGGAAGTTCGAATATGACAAAGCATTTAAAGAGTTGCAACAAGTATTTATTGGCCACGGATCAATTACAGAGGAAGTTGCCTTTTACTACGCTGAAAGGGGAAGCAAGTTCGTCTTCTGTATCGTCTTTCACACAGACAGAAGCGCGGGAAGTACTTGCGAGCATGCTCATAACTGATGAACTACCGATGAGAATGGTAGAAAAAGAAGGATTCAGAAAGTGGTGTGCATATCTCCGACCCGAGTTTGTGCTACCTTCACGCAGATCAGTTTCAAGAGATATCAATGCAATTTATAAGAGGAGAAAAAATCAGTTGAAAGAATATTTTGGTAAAACTAATCAGAGAGTTTGCCTCACTACGGACACTTGGACGTCGGCACAGAATATAAACTATTTGGTGTTGACAGGCCATTTTATAGATGGAGATTGGAAATTGCAGAAGAAAATTTTAAATTTTCGACAGATTGATGACCACAAAGGAGAAACCATTGGAAGGTTAATTGAGCATTGTTTGCGCGATTGGGGGATTGAGAAGGTATTCACAATTTCGGTAGACAACGCCTCCTCAAATGATGTGGCCATTGCACATATGGTTAAGAGTTTGCGACATTGGAGTGGATTGGTTTTGGATGGAGAGTTCATTCATGTGCGATGCTTTGCTCATATCACCAATTTAATTGTGAATGATGGGCTTAAAGAGCATCAAGCTTCTATTAGTCGAGTACGGAGGGCGGTGAAGTACGTGAAGTCCTCACCAGCACGTTTACTGAAGTTCAAAGCTTGCATTGACATGATGAAAATCACATTTAAGGGCAATGTGACATCTGATGTGCCTACTCGATGGAACTCGACATACCTTATGTTGGAAAGAGCTGAGAAGTATGCAGCTGCATTCGATAAACTTGCAGAATCCGACACTCAGTTCTTAGCTTATATGGGAGAAGAAGGGCTTCTCACAGACGAAGATTGGGTGGATATTCGTCAATTTAGCAAATTCTTGGAAATTTTCTATGATTCGACGGTTGCAGTATCAGGTTCCTCGTATGTGACTTCCAACATGTATGTTAGTGAGGTATGTCGAATGAAGCTTAATATTCAAATGCATGTTGAAGGTTCTAATCCATTATTGAGCTCAATGGCTAATGGCATGATTGCAAAATTCGACAAGTATTGGGGCGACGTCGAGAAAATGAATAAACTTATGTACATTGCAGTTGTTTTGGATCCTCGGTGCAAAGCTAATATGTTAAAGCTTTGTTTGACCATTCTCATGGGGGACGAGCGGGGGCGTGAATATTATGACGAGGTTGATGCTCTTTTGCGCCGACTTTACAGTGAGTATAAGGGTTCAAGTGACGAACCATCGAGTTCGTCCAATGTTAGCGCACCACTACTGAAGGATCCTTTATTTTCTAGATTATACGCCGGGTCATCTTTTACGGAGTCTAGAATTAGTAGGTCGGAACTTGACGTCTACCTACACGATGCTGTTGAAGAATTTTCTGATAGTCTAGACCTTTTGCTATGGTGGAAATTGAATTCCCATAAATTTCCGGTTTTGAGTCGGATAGCGAAGGATGTATTAATCGTTCCAATTTCTACAGTGCCGTCCGAGTCAGCTTTCAGTTGTGGTGGTCGTGTTATAGACTCATTCCGGACTTCTCTATTACCAAAGACAGTGGAGGCCCTTATATGCACTCAGAGTTGGATCCGTTCTGAATCTGAGACTCCACTTTTGTCGGAGGTATTAGAGGATTACAAAACGATTGACGAAGGTATTGCTCAACTGCACGTTATTTATTAACATTACTGTTTAGTGTTTATTAATGTTATGTTAATAAATATGTTTTATGTGTTTTTGTAGAAATTTCGGAGAATGCAACCGGGGGAGATGTAGAGCCGATCATTGAACTCTAAACGGCGGATTATGACTATTTTGTATGGTTTATTAACTTTATTTTATGTATTATGATGACATTATGAATTGTTTTTGTATTCTGGAATTCTGGTTTATTTTGGATTGTTGTTGTATGTCTGGGAACGAAGATAGTTTGAATCTGAGGATGATATATTTTGGATTAGGTTCTCGGAAGTCGGATTGCAGGGAAAACATTCAAAACAGGGGATACTCGGATCCTCGGATTTTTACACGATCCGATCCGATCCGATCCGATAATTGTCGGATCGGATCGGATTCGGATGGAGTTATGGAGCCGATCCGATCGGATCCAAAACTCCAATCCGATAATAGTCGGATCGGATTGGATCGGCAACAATCCGATCCAATCCGATCCGACGCCCACCCCTATTGAATGGTTGACACTTGAAAAGTGCATGTCCCGACCATCTTCTAACGGTCGTCAGTATTGACCTGACAATGGACTCTATCTTATTGCATATGCAGTAGTGGAGTCGGAATGCAAAGATTCATGAAGTTGGTTTCTCGAACAACTAAGACGGGTTTGAGTGGACTGCAATATCAGACAGACAGAAAGGACTTGTCAATACAGTTCAAGAGAAGCTTGGTGATACGGAGCATAGATTTTGTCTGAGACATCTATATGCCAATTTCCAGAAAAGCTTCTGTGAACAAGTATACAAACAGTTTTTATGGAACGCTTCACATGCCTCGACCGAACCCGAGTTCGAACGCCATATGACACGGTTGCACTGTCATAACTCGTTGGCTGCTGAATATTTAAGAGCCATTTCGAAAGAAACATGGGCAGAACATGCCTTCTCTTCGAACTCAAAATGTGAAATGAGTTTGAATAATCTTAGCGAGTCATTCGACAACGTTATTCTTGCAGCTAGAGACAAACGCATCATCACAATGTTGGAAATGATACGTAAATCTATAATTGTTCGTATTGTGAAAAGACATGAGACGATGCTTCAAAGTTCGGATATGCTATGCCCAAGAATAAGGAAAATCTTAAATCAAGCGACCCGAGAAGTGAGGAATTGAAGTGTCGTGTTTTCAGGAAACGCCATGTATGAAGTTAGCAATGACATGAGGCAATTTATCGTCAATATGGGAAATGAGACTTGCAACTGTTATAGATGAGAAGTGACAGGAATTTCGTGTGTCCATGTTATCTCCACTATGCAGTGGATGCGCACGCCAATCGATCAATACGTACACCAATACTATCATCGAGAGACGTACCTAAGGATGTATTCATATTACATTGCACTAATTGCTGAACGTGAGATGTAGCCGTCAAATCTTGGAAGATATGGTACATTGATACCACCAGCAGTTAGACGAAGGCCTGGTCGACCGAAGAAGAAAATAACAAAAGACGTCAATGAGACCCAACGTAGCAGCACTTTCATAAGTCGAAGAATCGACACCGTGCAATGTGGTACGTGTGGTAGGAGTGAGGATAATAAGAAATCATATCCTGGAAGAGCCTTCACCTTAGAGGCTTGCTGATCTGCCGCTGAGGAAGACATGTTCATGGGCTTCAACGTAGGCACAAAAGAGTCAAAAAATAATCCACGAAAATCAGTGACGGAACCCGTCCAAAATCCAGAACTACGTAAAAGGTGGTCAGCGTAGCCAAGATGGACAAGACAATAATATTATAAATGTATATAATGTTGAAGAAAAAATATGTTAATTACAAATTTTAAAAAAGTGCAATAATAATGAAAAAGTAACTAAAAATCGCCACAATCTAGTGGGGGCTGGGTAGATCCTGGTCAAAAGGCAAAACTCGAAACATCCCGGTCGTATCCAGCGTCTGCCGCATCTTGTCAATTGTGTGTTCAATCCTGTCTATTCGTTGCATCTGAGTGCCAAGATAATTGTCCATCCGCTGCATCTGCTCGACATGATAATTGTTCATCCGCTGCATCTGCATGGTATGAAACAAGTTCATCTGCTCCATCATAAACGTCAACGTTGACTCATAATACGAGGTTTGTGGCATCTGACTACCAGAAGGGTCAGAAGGTCTTGGCATCTCACTCATCGAAGGTGTAGAAGGTCCTGACATCCCATCAAAAGACAGCTCTGCCATGTCAGCATAGGGAGGAGTGGGCATCTGGGTAAAATCCAGCGGATTATCCTGAGCGAGAAAATCAACGTCTGGATGGAAGTGCATCTGGGTGGCTGTTGTGTCTTTCATGTCTACCCACGTATCGCCCACCTCTATCAAACTCATCATCCCAAGTTGACGATGATCGAAAGCATCATGGACACGGGGTTCCCTTATCACCTCACCCCGAGGAATCCATCCACATAGTACGAAAATGAGTATTGTAATAAAAACTCTGTACGCGAGGTTTTTCTTAACCCCTTTATGAATCTCACTCATATGACGCAATATTAAATATCTCAAGTTGAACAGGGTTCCAGTATAAAGACAATACATAATATATAAGTTCATATGAGTTGTCAGCTCACGATGTTCGTCCCTTGGAAGAATCGTGTGAGATATCATTTTCTAGATTACCCGAGCTACCACGTTAAGCTCGTTAAATTTCGGCTTCATCAAAGAATCTACTCGACTAACTGAGACCCAAATTTGCCTAAAAAATGACAATCCAGCCATTTGTACAATACACGGAGCGGCCTGAGTGGAGTTGTAATACATCTTGCATTGGTCATCCTCAGAGTCATCTGAATAATCAATAATTCTATTGATATGCTCCGGTGTAATCAACACATCTCTCTCAAACATAATGTCATTCAATTACCGCTGCCTGCAGAAACCACAAGGTTCACATAAAAGAGCCACATTAATCACTCAGCTGATGAGCCTAATACTCAAACATCCCGACCAAACCAATGTCAGTAGTCATCTGTCGAATCCTCAGGCCTTCAAATGCTGATAATACAACTGGTCTAAAAGGTATGACCGACCGTAACGAGAAGACTTCATCAAACATCCTCTCGGTTGCAATTGAACGAAATTTGCCATGACGTCCTCCTACCGACAAAGGCAAATCAGAAACTCCAACTTCTGAGGGTTGTTATGATCTTTCATCATCGTCGTGGTGTTGTCCGACGATTTTGATGCGTTTTTCACGACTGAAGTTCATTTTTGCAAAAAATTGAAAATTTTGGCAGAGCTTCGTTAAGACTTCAGAAATGTAAAAAAAATAGAAAACTCAGCCCAAATTTATAGATTTTGGGCCGATCGGACGCATAATATGCCTCACTCTGACGAATATGAGATGAATATCGGACGCATAAGTCAAGATCTTATGATTCCGACGAGGCCAAATTTTATTTTCCGAAAACTCAGGCCTGATTTCGCCTATTTTCCAAAAACTCAGGGCAAAAAATTATTTTTACTCTTATTTAAATAATAATTAATTTAATAATTTTTTGAAAGTTGAATCACTTAAATTATTTATAAATAACGGTAAATTGATTTATTCTAATTTGGTAAATAGGGAAATTCGGTGGATAAGGCATTTAATCATTGCCAAGACCATGACCAATGACTTTTAGAAAAGAAATTAAAATTAATTTAATTTATTTATCGTTCTACATTTCCGTCGGAACATGTCTCACGCGGTTTTGTGTTTCAAAAGTCTGATAAAACGTTTTGTCGTTTTACATTCTTCGCATGTACTCTTCCACGTGGCCCAATGTCTGCTCTTTTATGTGCATTTGTCGNAAAATGGTGGATGAGATTTATAACATATTGATAGTTAGAGTTTTAGAAGTTAACCAAGTCTATTTGTATAGTTTTAATAGTGAAGTAAGTATATTAAAAATACATTATAGTATAACTTGCTTAATTATTCTTCAAAAATAAAATGAATACAATTAAAATTAAAATAATAATTAAATACTATGATATATGAGAGGTAAAATACTACATTATGGTGACATGCAAATGTGAGTCATAACATGCATCATCATAACAATTCTTTGAAGGAAAATTGATGTGTTCGAAAACGCGTATGATTAATGCCGTTTGGAAGAGAGAGAGAAGAGATGAGACCTTTGGATTTTACGTGGTTCGGATCGCCTATCAACGGCTCTCCTACGTCCACGGCAGCAACATGTATACTTTTTGCTAAACTAGCAAAATTACAAACAAACATAAATCTGAAAACCTTTCCGACTACAGGTGAAGCTCTCTTGTTTCAGAGGCAAAACCTTGGTAAATAACCCCTTGAGCTTGAACCAAGAACCAGAGATCTCCTTCTCCGACGCTCAGGCAAAGAAGCTAAGTCTTCTTCCCTTCTTGATTTCCTTCGGTCTTTGTTCTCTCGGTGTTTCTTTTAAGCTTTCTCACACCGAAGCCTTCTAACAATGACTCGGCTTTATAGATCTTAACAATAACTGTAAATCGGTTACCGGAGGTTTAGAAGTTAACTGATTTTAACTCCTCTTCAGCTTGCAGGTTAAGAAAACCAGCTCAAGACTTCACAATACGTTTATGAATTGAAGTAACTATCACGTACAATTGAATTTCTAGCCTACATGAAATGATGCCATTTGAAGGGAAAGTTTAATGATAATTGATAATTTATTTTATTTCGTATTATAAATTTCATGCATCATTTTTGCAAGAAACTAAAAGAAAATAGTTTAAATACATTATTTTCTTCAAGAAAAAAGAAATAAAAATGAAATTATGTGATGAGTCATTAGCACCAAGTACGTCGAAAAGGCCCAACTGCATTAATAACTCCAAATGAGCGATCGTTACAATAAAAAGAACAATTAAGTAAAAATTAATTTTTATCCTTAATTTTTAAGTTAAATTTATGTTTATGCTATTTTTTGAAATATATACTTATTTCAAAATAATTTTTACGATAAACATAATAAATAAATATATTTTTTTAATTTATTATATTAATTAAACTAAAAAATATTTTAACATTCTTTTAGAAAATAAATATGTCCTATATTTTTGTAATTACATTTATTATTTTAATTAAACTAAAAGAAATATTTTAACCTATTTTTTAAATGTATAATAAGAAAATAAAAAAAAACATGTCCCATATTTTTGTAATTACATTAATGAGTGAGCAATATTTAAGGTTGGTTGTAATATTAATTTAGCATTTCGTTGGACAAAGTAGTCTCTCTCATCTTAATTCAATCCAATTTACACAGGAAATCGTGTTCAATATCTTTCCTTTGACCTTTTGTCTTGTTGGATCAGCTTGTATTTTTGCATCGGCTGGATCTACGGCCGGCGAGTTAACGGAGTTCCTTATTTTCACTCGCCGGCGCTAAATCCACCTCCGTCTCGAGGTAATTGCTTTCGTCTCTGAACTTCTTGTAAATGTCCCCACTGTAGAATTCCCGAGTTCTCACCACCAAGATCAGAGAAATGACGGCGCCGCTGAATGTCACGGCGGTGAGGATTATAAAAGGTAATCTGTAGCACTTAGCCCCGATACAGATCAGCTCCTTTACCGACGATCTACTAAGACCCTTCGCCGCCAGCTCCTTCAACGCTTCTCTGTCGTACAGCTTTCCGGTGACTTTCACGTTCAGTATATAAGATCCCAAAGGCGAAGCCAATTGGCCGCAGTTGAACAGCGTGGAGTAGTATTTGAGGCCGAAGAGTTCGAAAATTATGGCGAAAAGCAACGGAAACTGAGCGCCGAATGAGAATCCGATGATAATGGAGGCTATGTAGACGGAGCCAGGCGCCGGAAAAGCGATGAGGAGGTGCCCGACGGTGGAGAGGGGGAGGACGAAGGTCATCACGAGAGGCCTAGGGATTCTATATTTTGCTAGTAGTGTTTCTGAAAAGAACCGGAGAAGACTCTTCCGAAATAGTTCCAAATGCTCACGAGAGAGACGAGCGACTCGCCGATCTGGCCCAGGTTATCAATGGCCGTCAAGCTCGAACCGAGTCCACAGAGAGTTGCGAGGAATAGAATCAACATGTCGGCGCTGAGGAGAGCCTGTAAAATAGTGTAGTCTTCTCCTCTTTCTGGTTTATTGCAGATATTTGAGAAACAGGGTGTGTTTCTCTCCTCTGGTTCTGGTTTTCGGACTACAATCTGCGACGGCGGATTGACAGGCTGGTTCTTGAGGTCGAAGAGGCGGAGCTTGTCACGACCCGGAGAGGGGCCTGACAGAAACGCCAGGTCAGATGACCAAGTCCACCTCGGCAGACTCAGAAATCCGACCCAAAGGCTATTTAAAACTTTAACTTGCGAAAGCATTTACCAAATTACCCCGGGTCTATCCATCCAAATGTTCATCACATAGCATAAATAAATTATTTTACAACCAAATCGAAAATAATATCATTCAACATAAATTCACTCATAATTTCTTACCAAGTTCAACTAAAAATGAATTTAAAGAAAACTTTAAATTCTCCGAAGAAATTCCCCACCAGTCCAAATTCACCTGCTAACCTGGTAAAAAAATGTTGTCTATTGGGTGAGTGACAAACTCGTAAGCTACCCATATTTAATGCATTCAGATTAAAACTTAAGTTTTCTCTTTATCCCCAAAAACCCGTGATCTAATCTATATGAATGCATGCACTTTGAAATCTCAATCAGAATCATGCATGTTTTCCCATTTTTAAATCCCGGCTCCACGAGCCCAATAAAACAAATCATTCCCCTCGAGGAAAAAACCCGGCCCATCGGCCCCTGTGAGGTATTTATAAAACCCGTCACGTACGTAGGTGACTATACTACAAAATACCCCCACAGCTATATATATATTCACCGACAGTGAAAAAAGAGTGTCACTCAAGGACCACCCCGACACACAGAACAAACCCGGTGTTAGTCCTTTCCTGGGTACCGACCTTAACCACTCCGGATCAAACCACAGGGGCCTCAGCCGACTGCCATCCCAAGGCATCCCGTTAAGGCGTCCCGGACCTAAGCACCGTAACCCTGCACGCATGCAGTAACCCTGACCAGGTTTAGGGGTATCAGGACACCCCAGGGAACGCGTCATCATTCGCCCCTTGCCCGTCCATATCACCTCATGTGATAGGACATCAGTCGAGCCACTCCAACTCCGAACGGAAGGGGCCCCGCCTCACCTTAACCGAACGAATGAGGCTGACATCACGATCGAGCCACACCAACTCCGAACGGAAACTCGTCCGAACGAATGGGGCCGATCTCCCGATCAAAACACACCAACTCCGAACGGAATGGGACAAACCTCGCCTTAACCGAACGAGTGGGGCCGATCGCTTTCCAAACAAAATTCAACATTTTGTTAAAAACCCAAATCACGATTTTAATTAAATATTGAAATTCAACAATTCAATATCTATCCTATCCAGACAGGCAATCCAACAATTCAAATCAATTAAATAAATCAGTATGCAATCCCAACATTTACAAATCAAGCCCTATCTGGAATTCAAATCATATGCAGTTTAAACCATTCAAATTAAACTACATATTAATATTTTAAAACCAACGTTAAGCAATTAGGCCTCCCGTCATTTTGGGTGTCAACCACCAAAATACGGTTTAACCTTATTTATAAATCATGCATCTAGGTTAGGTGGAGAAAATATAAATAACTTACCTCGCTTTTTAAGTGATTTCCCCTTTTTATTTCGTTTCTCCCGCTCCGGGCTCGGTTCGATTTCGTTAAGCTCCTCTGAAATATCCCAATTTCATTGTATTAGAGAAGAGCATCGAAAACCGAGCGAAAAGACGCGAAAACGGGCCAAAACGGCCCCGGAAGCTTGCTGTCCGGTTCGGTCAAAATCGGACCGAACCGGTCAACGGTCCAGTTTGACCGGTCAACGTTGACCAAGTCAACTGGGCGGGTCGGGTTGACCTGGTCCGGGTTGGGCTGACCCGACCCGAATTGGGTTGACCCGCGGGTATGCGACCCGCGACCCGCTTCTCACGCCGGCGACGTTTTTCGTCACCGGCGTCGCTCCCGACCTCCGTTTCCGACGAAATTTATGTCAAAACACTCGTATCGACGAGAGGAACACAACCATACCAATGTTAACGCGAGAAATTAAGATCTGAAAAACCGAAATCGAAACTCTATTCTCTCGGTTTTTCTCCGATTTCTCCTAAAATACGGACTTACCTTCGAATCTGCTTTAAAGGATTGCTCCTCTTTTAGATGCGGACATTGTGACACCTTGATCGTCGAAAATGATCGCCGTTCGCCGGAGATCTCTCTCCCTCTCTTTCTCTCTCGTTTTTGGCGGCGTCGGGGGAAGAAGAAGAATTCATCTTCTTCTTCTTCTCTCTCCTTTTAACATATTAAAAAAAATA
>QAOC01041566.1:95608-226389 GCA_003255005.1 Begonia fuchsioides | reverse complement strand
AAAGAAGAGTCATTTGTAAGGTTTGATTGACACCCGGAAGTCAATCATAGTAAAGCTCGAGGTAGAGCGGAAAGATCTTCAAGGAGCAACCTTGAAGCGCGGACGTAGGCAAGGTTGGCCGAACCGCGTTAACAATCTCGGTGTTATCTCTCTCTCTCTCAAACTATTTAATTATTGTTTGAGCTTAGTTATTTAATAGATAACCAAATTTAGAAGAGAAATCAAGAATTTCGATTAAACTTATAAAAACATCTATTAACCTAATTCTCACCCCCACCTCACCCCCACCCCCCCACTTAGGTTAAACACGATCCTACAAAATGGTCGACCAAAACTCCAACGAATATAATTTTTCTTTCTAACTGCTAGTAGAAAGGTAGACCGGAAAAATAAAAGACCAACCAAAAACACTTTGAAGTTAAAATTATAAATAGAAGAATAAAAGTTCAAAGAAGAAAGAATTCAACCGAGAAAAACGACGCGGAAACGCTATGGAGTTTTCTAATCATGCTTGGTGTATTTTCACTTGAATTTTATTTTCAATGTATGAGATTGTGTGAACTGTAAATCGTAACTTGATTATTTCGAGTGTTCTTTTTACCAAAAATTAAGAAAGAAGGATGACACATTTGAAAAAAAAAGTCTAAAGAGCTAAGGTTGACACTCTTGGCAAAGAATAGTCAAAAGATGTAAGTCTGATGTCTTCGCAAAAAAAAATCACTGTAAAATTTTGATTGCACCGAGAAATCAATCACATTTTTCTCGGGATTGAGAAGTAAAAGAACCTTTAGGTCCAGACTTGGAGTACAATCGTATGCAAAAGTTGGCCGAATCGCATTAATAATTTAGTTGGAACACTCTTCACTTGTCTGATGCGATACGAAAGGCTAGAGCCGGAAGAAGCATTAGAATTTTAATGGCAGGTGGAAGAATTTTAGTACCAAAAACTTCAATGTGTTAATTGATGTAAATAAAAATTTAATATGTTATTCGAAAAATAACTTAAATTTCACACTGTATGATGATAATTACTAAATTTTTAATAATTTAAGTTTAATTTCAATATTGAGTTAAAATCAATGAAAAATGATATTGATAATCTGTATGATCTTATCTAACTAAATATTGTGATATTATTGATTCATTTTCTTCTTTTCACATATCTTCTGTCGCTAGTTCTCGTTGTGATTTTGGATATTCGCAAAATTTTATGAATTATATAAATGTTGAAATAGATAGTGACGATTATTCTTATGTTTTGAGAAAATAATGAACTCAATAATTTATTTAGAAGTGTATTATAATATTATTCGTGACGATAATTTTGATATTTTTGGTTAGTTAAAACAAATGCACTAGTGCATCCTATTATTTTTAATATTACACGCGATTTACTAACAACTATTATTTCTAGTGTAGTATTTAAATAATAATATTTTTTTTTATTATATTAAATATTTTAATAATATATTTACATTATATTATTGAGTGATTATCACATTTTTCACATCTTATAATAATGAAAACAAGTTCTAAATAATATATGCATAAGATAAGGTTATGCATATTTGACTTGTTTGGCTTCCTTTTAGCTCAAAATATTTTACTCATTTAGGCTAGACTCGCATACCGGCTTGAACCAAATCTTTTAAGAAAAAACTCGATAAGCTAGACTCAAATAGAATCGACAGACTTGACGAGCAGAGAATTTTCGAGCCTGCTTTACATACACAATAAATTCCCGCATGTCTTATTATTAAATTATATTGGCTGTATGCATTGACCCATAGATGGTAGAAGGAAAAAAAGTCTTGCCCCGTGTAGGTTCCCTTTACCCTAAGCTTAAAAAAAGCGCTCTCCACCAACTTATTTTAAAAAAAAATTATACAATAATTAATATGCAAATTTGAGGAATAATGAATACTTCTTGTTATCCACTTGTTTGAGGCACCTCTTCCATGCATGCTCTTACCATATAAAGGCAAAAAAATAGAGGAAGGAGCGACTCGAATATGTACGCATAGAATCATCTTTCTCTTTGCTGAATTATCAACTTTTCATAAGATTTTGATCTAATTTAAGTTGATCGGCTTAATTTGGTATGAAGATCCCATGAATTGTCCTAGAATTCAGCCAAGTTCGTTCAATCCAACTAATCGACAACGATAAAGTACCGATACTGTTTTAGCTATCTAGTTGCATGTTTATAGTTATATAGTTTTCTTTTCTAATCGAGTTCTACATTTTGTTGGGTATACCAAGAATGATTTCCCGTCGAATATTCTTTCACAGGGTATATAGTATCGATATCAAAGTTAATACACTTGGAGCTCATCAAACTTCAGAATGGTCGTATAGTACCATACAATTGAATGTTTACAATAAAAAGGGCTGAATTGGAAGTTCTTTTATTGACAAGTATATCTCATTCATCGTACAGCTCACACATTTACTCTCAATATCTACCTTGGTTAGGCGATGATACACCATTGCCAAAGAAGACGATGCACCCAAAAATGGTTCGCTTTCTCATTCCTGGCTCCTTGAAATCTAGGGATAAATGATTGCATTTCTAGTTTATTTTTGAAAATTAATTTTTGAATTACTCCTATTAAATAAAAATTATTTCAAGTATCTTTACAATTTTATTATTATTTTTTCAAAATTAAATACTTTGATACACTATTAAGCAGGTTGATCTAGGATGGCACCCGGAGACTTTAATATAATAAAAAAACAAATTAATTTATATTAAAAGAGATAAGAATGAAGTTACGAGTAGGTGGAATTAAATTAAATTTTTTTTTAAAAATAAATCAATATTAAATTATTTTTAAAGTTTCTGTATTTATTATTTCCCTATTTGGTGGCGTTGATTTATTGTATTACTTTATTTCCAAGACGGACGTGAACTATTTTCTTAACCAAAATTTATACTATCAATTTTATAATTATGATATCAATTCTTTAATAATTTTCACCATAATAATTTCATTTACTTTTTTATTTCATTTTTATGCTTTATATATCCTCCTTCCTTATTGCAAAAACCCTAAAATTCAGCTGTGGAAAATTATAGTTTGGGAGGGAAAATTTTATTTTCTATTTCATCAAATTCTCAGATTTGTTTTTGGTTTTTGGGTTGCCATTGAAGGGCGATTATCTTTTCTGTAATGAAAGAGATTTAAGCTGTTTTACTGTCTATTACAGTGACGAATCTACTGCAAATAATTTTCATGTTTTTCGATCCTTCACTGTTGAAACTGTTTTTCCATGGCTGTTTGAACTCCGTTTTGGTGTTTTGCATGATTTGTTCGGCTTCTCAGTTGTCTGAATCTTCCATTTTTGCGTTGTGATTTGTTCATGCTCAAAGTTTTCGAGTTGATTGAGGTTTTTGAGCTTTAAGGTTTTCGAGGTAGCTAGATTGGCGAATTGCTGTTCTGAAATTATTTGATATGAAGGAGCATTTCAGTTCTGGATTTGCACTTACGGGTGCTGACTCTCCAGATAGTTGTCGGGTTGCTCCGAGATCCGATAACCCGAACCAGGTTGTTGTCCCTGTCCCTGCCCCTGCTACTGCTGCTTCTATTGAGCCAACTTTTGCTGCTGGCCCGTCGGGCACGGTGGCTCTTGCGAGCGACGGAAAGAAGAAGAGGGGACGTCCGAGAAAGTACGGTCCGGACGGAAAATCCTCACTGCCGTTATCGCCGATGCCGATTTCTGCATCGATTCCGCTCTCCGGAGAATATTCCGGCTGGAAGCGAGGTAGAGGAAAGCCGTCCGAGTCGGCCAAGAAGTCGAGCAAGCTTGGTTTTGGAACTCTTGGTAATGGATAATGCATTTTAGTTTTCTACACGTTCGTGTTCTTTATATACTCTTACATTTGAAGTACGATGAAGACAAAAAGAACAGCTGTCCGATCTTCTCGTTCTTGACTGCTAATGCAAGTGATGTTAGGAAAAAAGTGGAGCTCGTGGTTGGATTTTAAGGTCTAGAAAGTAGAAAGTGAAGTTTCAGATAAGGTTTGAGGTCTGCATTATAATTTAGTCTTCGTGGACCCTTATTTCAGATTCCTTTTCAGATCTGAAAATTCGGTGCCAGTTTTTGAGATGGATCTAGTGTTCTTCTGTTTAATGAAAGGAATCTTTTTTGTCTCTTCCTCTAACTAAGGATTAGAGTCTTTGTTTCCACATGATATAGCTTGTCAGAGAGTTAGAAAGAAGAGAAACCTGTGATTAATCTGGGATCAAGATTCTTTTTTGTAATTTTATTTATAACGACTGGGATTAAACCTCGTGGCAGCGAGCAAGCGATTATGAATTTTTTTTCAGATTAAAGGAAATCATTTAACTTTGAATTTACGTATAGACCAAACTTAGAAAATAGTGAAGTGCATTAGGCATTAATTATTTGTGTAATCGCATGTAGGACGATATTGAAAGATTTTATCTATTATTTTCACATTATTGGAAATTCAGTATTCTAATTCAACAATTTAAAAAGAACTAACTTCGACCTAGCATCGAAAATTCCAAATTCACTAGATATTTATTCTCTAATGCATAATTAGGAGTCCATTAAATATGACACATACCTTTTATTTAGACCCAGTTTTTTATCCTATATCTGTCTCTTCTACAGACAGAGAGTTTTAAACTCTGGGACTGGTTTAGTAATCGTTAACAGACGCAGTGAAACCTTATCGAACAGGTTTTCAGAGAATTATAAGGTGTGAGATGCACTTCTCATATGTGGATGACAAACAACTGATAATTTATCAAATTTTAGGATTGATGGGGTTAGGAGATTAACTACTATTCATTGGATCTTCTGGTTATTTTGTTTTCAAAGCTGATTCATTTGGACGTCTGCAGTCGTAGTTTGTTTCGGTTTGGACTTTTCTTCGCCTTTTTGTCATTTTTCTTCCTTAATTTAAATTCCTTAATAGATTCAAAGCTTTTAAGGCCAATTAGCATTTCAAAGTATGATAACTTTTCTTCGCCTTTCTGTCGTTTGTCTTGCTTAATTTAAATTCCTTAATAGATTGAAAGCTTTTAAGGCTAGTTAGCATTTCAAAGTATAATAAATTTTCTGCGCCTTTTTTCGTTTGTCTTGCTTAATATAAATTCTTTAATAGATTCAAAGTTGTCAAGGCAATTAGCTTCTCAAAGTATGATAACTGTGGTAAAACACTAGAAATGCAGTTAGGCTATTTCAATCTAAGAGAAATATCATTTTATTTGCTCTAACCCTTCAAAATTATTTCAGGAGAGAAAATTGCATACTCTGTTGGCATGAATTTCACTCCTCATGTGATCAATGTTAATCCTGGAGAGGTATGCCATTTTACATTATGAATTGAAGTTTAATACCTCAGTATAATTCAGAGAATGTGAAATCATGCTAACTTTTTGGATTGTTCTGCCTTTCTAACCGACTACTAGGTTTCACTTAATAACGTAGGATAAAAGATGAATGATTTTGGAAATATCGAGGAATTAGAGTTTTTTCTTATTTACAAATAAGCTTGTCATGCAATCCCCATGTGAAATATATTTATCGAATTAATATTGTGGTAGTTGCATACAATGTTTTCATCAAAAAAAGGAAAATAGTCGATTTCGTGTTACTTCATCATATTCAAACTTCAAAGCCAGATTTCCCAGATCATAAATTAAATCTTTCTTTTGTCCTGATCATCGGCTCTATTGCCGTTTATTTTTTCACTTCTCAAGATCAATTATGATTTTAACATTTCTGTTACAAACTCGGTGGTAGATATCTCATGCTCTCTATTCTGTTGATACAGCGTTTACTATTTCTGCTCCATTTTTGTTTTGTTAAGGATGTTTCAATGAAGATTATGCACTTCTCCCTGCAAGGATCTCAAGCTATTTGTATACTCACTGCCACTGGTACAATTTCAAGTGTCACTCTTCGGCAGCCTACTACATCTGGGGGTACTTTAACTTATGAGGTGTGTCACCATCTTAAAATAATATTGCTTAAATTGTAGTCTTGTTGAAATGATTTATTTATCATAGTTGCGAAAGAAGTGGGGTTTATCATACTGGAATTGACTTCTAATGTCCCTTATTTGAGATGTTACTCCCTTATATCTGACATTGATGGATCGGTCGTGTATTTATAAAAAGTGTGTTTTTGGGTTGTTTTAAAGTTTTTTCCTTTCTATGGGGGAAGGTCAATTATTACCTATTTAGCATGTGACTATGATTGGGCGAGAATATTTTTCCGCTTCTTAAAAAATATCTTAGAGACTTCTATCTTAATTAAGAATTCACTCGTTGCTTTAATTGTTTTTACAGGGTCGTTTTGCGATAATTTCGCTATCTGGGTCATTTATTCTTAATGAGAGTGGAGGACCAAAGAGCAGATCTGGAGGAATGAGTATCTCATTGGCTGGCCAAGATGGTAGAGTCGTAGGCGGAGGGCTAGCGGGTCTCTTGGTAGCTTCTAGTTCTGTTCAGGTAATATCCTTTTCAATAACATCTACCAATAATTATTTAACTGAGTTATTAAAATCGGTCAAACATCTCCTCATTGCATTAATTAGTATCTACTCGTTACAATTCTCTACGAAGCAACTTTTTCGTTGGCTTATTTGAAACATTAGAAAATAAGATAAGTTTCTATAGGAAAGTTTTCGTTTTTGAGCTGTTTCGATTATCTTTCGTTTTATGGGGAGATTCGATCTTAATTTCATACTTTTCAAAGAGAAACGATGAGTTTGTGGTAACTTTGTTGATAAGTGTTTCTAATATGTATTTATTCTTTCTAGATTGTGCTAGCAAGTTTCCTACCAGGTCCGCGTCGAGAAAGCAAGATCAAACAGCGACAAATTGACTTAGCATCAGAACTTCTCTATCCCGAAATGTACTCCACTAATGGGGAAGTAAATACTATCGTCACTCCAATTTCTCCAAACCAAGATTCAGGATTTAAAATATCATCAGTCGACAATGTACCAACTTCGTCCGAAGGTGAGCCAAAGGGCCCCATGCAATGGAACGGCAATGTTTCTCGCTGATCCTCCTCAAAACGCTTGGTTTGAGCATGATTATTTCCATAATTTGGCAATATTTTTCAAATCACTCAACCGTACTTGACACCAATATCCAAATTTAGCTATATATTTGACATGGTGTGTGCTCCTAATGAACCACAGGTGATAGTTTAGTTAGATGTTCTGATTTGTTTTTTTTAGACTCGTGATGTTTGTTTCATCATGGACCCTTAGTTTTATTCGTACTTTTCAAAGTTATGTTTCGGGTGATTTGATTCTGACTATTTACCAATTCTGCTTGTTGAAACCTAGTTTTCTGCCTCTGGATTTTGATTTATGTTCTTGAAATTATTTGAAATCAAAGCCGATTGTTTTGGTAGTTCTTGAGCTGGTTGAAGCCGAACCAATTTGTGCTTTTTAGGCAAAAAAAATTGTGTTCTCTCTCATCTCTTAGTTTCCCTTGTGGGTAGAGAGAGAAACCTCACTCCCTTGGTCAATGGTCACAAATGGTGATGGCTGTTATCAAAGTGCAAAACAAAAGGATCAAGTATGATAGGAGAAATCTCAATTCAGGAAACGGGTTTACGAGAGAGAGGGAGAGATCCAGGTTCGCCGAGCCAGTTGTTTAGTTGGTCATTTATTAGGTGTCTAAATCTTCTTTCAAATTAATACTCCATTTCTATCATATCAACAAAGAGTAATTTGAAGCATATCTCATTACATATAAATACATAAAGTTATAATTTTTTGTAATTGGTTGATTCTCAAAATCAAAATTTTGCCAAAGCCCAAAAATACATGTAGTTCTATGAACTGTTGAATACAAAGCATTATAAAGCCATGGGTTAAAGCTCCAAAATTGATGGCATTGAGTCAATTACCTCTTTCTTCTCTTATTCTGGGCAGCCCCATCTTTGTTGAATCCTTTGAAATCACTAATGGTGTCTACAGAGTTCTGCTTCTTCATCCCCTTCCTCCCTCCAAATCCAAACTTGGAATTTTTGAAATCTTTCTTCTTCTTTCCACCCCTATCTCCTTGATTAGCTCTCCCGCCGGAGCGGTCTCCGGGAAAAACTCCCGGCCTCTTCTTGTTTGACTTCTGAAATACTTCCCCATCTTCGAAAGGTAAAGTTAACTCATCCCCCTTGTCACCTCCTGGAAAACCATTCTGCTGCCTCTGTTTTCTCCATTTTCTAACAGACTCTATCTCCTCTTTCTTCTGCTTAGCTCTTTCCTTCACCTTCTGCGCCTGAATTTCTTTCGATAATTTCTTAGCCTCTCTCGCCTTCCTTCTCTCGTCTGCCTCCTCGATCCTTTTCTGTTCTGCTAGGAGACGGCCTTTCACTTTCTCCATGTGAGAATCTGTCTTCACCATCTCAGCATAATAGTCGGAAGGTCGGAGAAAAGGAAGTGACATGGACTGAAGCTGGGCAAAGGCCTTTCTTGTTCCTTCCAATGCCTGGGTGTAGAATGCAAGCTCTCTTGCTAGGTCATCATTCACATCTATTCCTTGCTCCTGATCAACGTCGATTGATAATTTGTGTATCCATCCAGCATTTTCAGGCCAGCAAATATCTCCAAGTTTATCAAGGAGACCATCAGTATTATAGATTGACTCTGTCAAAGGTTCTGTCAATTTAACTTCCTCCGCATCTGATTCTGATTCAGATTCGGACAACTCTCCATCAAAACTAATCATTGTGTCATCTTCTACTTCATCATCGCCCGACATATTCAATTGTTTGTTCTTCAAAGCCATTGAATAACCTATGGAAGTAAATTTTTACAAGTATAGTCAGATAAATGTATCAAAATAAAAACAAACACATAACAAACTAAAAACTGTTGCACTGGGAATCACAACACATAACAAACTTAAAAACTGATGCACTAGGAATCTTTCACTGTTTATCTGAATGTATCAACTCTTAATGATATTAAAAATTAATCCTAAAGAATAGTAAAAACAGCTGTAGGCATAGCCATCACAGTAATGGAGCATACCATAAACATGGAAATGGACCCTAAGCTATCCGACAATAGAAATAGAGCATGACACAGTCGATTGTTGAATGACGTTTGACAATTAACATATGAGATACTGTACTCTGGATAAAACTGAAAGGAACATTAATACTGGAGAACCAAATTACAAAGTACTCTGTTTAGCAAGCTCATTACAATTTTTTGGTTGGAACACTAAATGATTTTTCGAAAGAAAAAAATCCAAGAGGAATCTTCGCAAATGAAACTGTCCAACGAAATGGTTCGACGTTTCACAAACATGAGTTGAAAAATCAAAATAAAAGAAAGTGTTCTAAATAAATCCAGAGCAGCCAAAGAAAACGCAGTGAATAAACGTAAAGCTTACAAGATGCAGAGGCTGCGAAGGGGGTGTTGTAAGAAAAGACGAGAGCGAGATGGAGACGACAGGGTTTAGGGTTTCTAACTTTCACTCTGTATGGAAAACCAAACCTAATTGTATTTATAGCTACTCTCCCATTAATAATTATTTTATTTATATAAAATACATGTGAAGTTAAATATAAATTAGGGTAAATATTAATTTATCTGATGAATTTTGATGATATTATCAGAATATAGTTTAAAATTTAAAAATTGTCACAAAATAATATAAACAAAGTATCTACAATAATCATAAATAATCACACTCAAACAATCATGGTAAAATAATTAAAATTAATTCCAAAATTCACAGTAAAAAAGCAATTAATAATTAGAAAATTCTAATTTTTTAAGAGGTTATATAATAAATAGAAAATGTGATAGAGAAATTCTAATGCTATGACCAATTTTACTTACGGTGCTCCAAGATCGTGCCTTGAAATGGGTACTTTATTTGACTTACGAGTGTCAACTAAATTATTATAATTTAACTCTTATTTTTTAAGAGTGTTACCTTTTTTTCAATTGACTCTTCTTTGAAAATGATATTACCCTTCTCAATTTCCTTACCCAAATGAGCTTCAATTCTAAATATTAATGTAAAAGGATATGAGACAGGATTTCAAATAGAGTGAAAGTTAGAGAGATCTTTGTATACTTCTATGCGCTTTCACATTTTTCGGTGCGAACTCTCGACGAAAGTGCGCAATATCTCTAGACTCTCCCAAAAGTGTGAGTAGTTAACAGAGATCTTTGTTTACTACTGATGCGCTCTATCCTCCCATTTATAGGCCGCAGATGAGTGTAGAGCTGGCAAACGAGCGAGCTGGCTCGCTCGGCTCTGTAGCGAGCTCGAGCCGAGCCCAGGATTCGGGCTCGCGAGCTCGAGCCAGGCTCGTAAGCTCGGCACTGTAGCAAAAAATGACAATAATCGGCCGTCAAAAGTTTGATTTAGTTATCGAAATTAACTAAAAATATTTTTTAGCATATGAAAGTATGTTTATTTTTCTTGCAAAATAAGCTAATATAACTTCTATATCATTATTATGCGTTTATCACATTTTTTTTTAATCTTTTAGCATATGAAACTATAAATTATTTTCGGCTCGATTAGGCTCGGGAGTTGGGCTCGCTCGGCTCGAGGCTCGGCTCAAATAGCTCGAGGCTCGATAGCTCGCTCGAGCCAAATTTTTTGAGAGAAAGCTCGACAGGCTCGAATAGGCTCGACAGGCTCGGCTCGTTTGGCTCGCCAGGCTCGACGAGCCGGCCTTCCTAGGCTCGAGCCGGCTCGATTGCCAGCTCTAGATGAGTGNATACTCATCTTAATGCTCATCTTAATTTTTCCTTATAACGGGTGGTGTCATCTATTGAAGAAATCAATTAAATATATATATATATATATATATATATACAACCTTAAATTAATTAAGGTGGCTTTATATAAATTTCTTCTTCTAATCCTCCCTTGAAAAAAGTTGTATTCTAATTCGACCACATTATTCTAATCCAGATAATCAAGAATGGTATATTGAGGAATAATATCATACTCTTGAAGAAATCTACCTAACATATCAAGTTTTTCTCCATCCTTAGAAATAAGGACTTTTCACCTCTATCAGTTCTCGCGATCTTAATTTGCTAATAACATTGTTACATCATTTCTTTTTTGAAAACTTTAACAAAGTCAAGGTCAGTGAATATAGTTTTAGTATTTATTCCCTTCTTTAAAAACTTTAAAGAAAATTTATTGATATTCACTGACCTTGACTTTGCCAAAAATCTCACTTTATGAGCGAAACTGAGTTTTTTGATTTCACATTATATTATAGAAAAATTTGTGCTCCTAATTTGTATAATGAGAAAATTAAGGTGAATTCTATTAAGTCTTGAAAAAGACTTAATAACAAGGGATTTTTATGTGTAATATTTGCTCAATGTTGAAGTTCAAAGTTAGTATTTATACATGTTTTACTATAAATGCTAAAATATCATGGGCACTATCAATCGTTAATTTTATTTAAGTAAGCTATAGTAAAAATCTCATATTGTCATAAAAAAAAAAGGAACATGATTGTCATCAAAACGAGATATATCCTAAAATGAATTAAGAAAGCCGTTTGAATATTTTTTAATATTTTTAACTTATGTCCATACAGGCATAGCTCAGTTGGCTCAGAGATGATAGATTAGGTACAAGAGCCTAGATTCGACGTCTGCGCAATCCTAGTGTGAGAGTTGTTACCCCCAATATTGGGGTAGCTACTTGGGATATCAGGTAAATGCCTCTTATCTCTGGGCCGCTGAGTCACCGTGATTTAACCCCCTCACAAACTGTCGGGCCTGGGTGGGGGGTTTTGGGGGTGAATGATTTTGCCTTTTTGGGTACAAGAGAGCAGTTTGAAAATCTGAAAGCTCAAATAGGAACTACATGGATAAGATCTTCGGAAATTAGGAGATGTGAGAATTTAAATATATTTAAAAGATAACCCTGTCAAGGTTACAAAAAGGGAGGAGCTTTGGCATCTAAATTCATTCAGCAAACATAAGAGACGAGAGAAAGATCACAAGATCCAAAGCGGGCACAAATTTGAGGTAGAGGTTCACAACTGCGAGGAACTGACCTGTGTGACCAATGGAGTTCTAACGATGTTGAAGACCAATATCTTCTTCCTTTGTGTGCTATGTCTTTCCTTCGAGAGTGTGTGTATTTTATGCTCAATTTTGAACTGAAGTATCTTTGGCTTAGATTAGAGAGCACCAAATCTTAGTTGTTGTCTTAAAGTTTGTAGCTTTATTTGCGTTCAATTAGTTTGATATGTTTTGATTGTCTTATCCATGTCACTCGAATTAGTTTGATATGTTAAGAGAGTTTTGGTAAATATATAGGCAAGTAACTTGGACTGTGTCAATTTACTTGACAAATTAATTCGAGTGACATGGATTAGTTAGAAATATTATCGTCATGTTTGTTCAACTAATGTTATCAGTTAATTAAATATTCAAAGTATTACTTAGGTTATCATAAGTCTGAAACATAAGTAGGAAAAAAATAAATCGAGTGACTTAAGAAAACCTCGGTATGCTAGAAGAATACCTTATTTCGATGTAGCGTTGTAATTGATGCTACAAGATTTGCAGTAGTCTAAACCATACTTTCTCTATTGTTTGACCGATCAATTTTATTTCTATTGCATTTTATTATTCTTTAGTCTTAGATTATTATCAAAATCATGTTTTATCTTTGTTTTTTGAATAGTTATAAATTGAATTTTAATCTCGTGACATAGACATTTTATTACTACCCTTTGTTATTTGTGAGTACAATTAACAAATAATAGGCCACACGTGCCTTTTGGGTAATGGTTGAATAACCTAAACCCTAAACTCTAAACCCTAAACCCGGACTTGTGATTTCCTGTTTTAGGTAATCAAATAGTTCATGCAATAGGAAGCCGCGCAAGAATTATTCCCCTACAATCCAGAAATACAGCTTGCCTTTACGACATGTTCGGGAATGATATAGCTTGTCGAAAGCTCTTACGGATGAAGAATTAGCCAAGAAATTTGTGATAAGTAGTCCCCGGCCATGAAGAATGCCAAAAAGATACATCTAATTACGGATCTTGATGGCGACAGATTGCTCAAGCACTAAATAATAGGCCACTCGTAACGTTACCAAGTGATACCGAAATATCAATATGAGAGGGGAAGGAGCATTGTAAGGCAATTACTCTATGCAATGTAAGGGAAGTAGAAACAGTCCCAGAACCTGAGGCGAATAAGAACAGGTCGAACAGAAGTTGAGGCAGAAATTGAAGCTCAGGATTTCACAAAAGAAATAGAAAAAGATAACTTTGTTACGGATACTAGACCAGTGCTTCAGCATCAGACAAGATAACACAAGAAAAATGTCTTCCCCCTCCTTTTCTGCATAAGTTACAAAAGCAACATCAAGACAAAAAGTTTCAAAAATTCATGTATGTTTTAAAAGTGATAAATTCATGTATGTTTTAAAAGTGATCCACAAATTAGTGAAGAGTTAGTATCCAAACACCCATTAATCACATACTAATCAGTGGCAGCTGCTAAAACAAGCCAATTCCGAAACAATTGTATCCATCGAGGGCCGTTCAATCTCCAATTCATGTGTACAAGCCAATGCGATCTTTAAAAGTTTGGCTGCTTCGAACTCGAAGAACCTCCCGTGAAGTTTCGGGTCAATAAAATCATTGACATTGCATGGCTCGAAACGGGTGGGGCTTTGGATTTTACTAGTTCCAGATAAAATTTGGAAAACTAGCATTCCAAATGCGTATATGTCGCTTTTCATAGTGAACTTTCCTGTGGTTATGTACTCGAGTGCTAGATATCCTTGTTTTGCACTTGATTTGAGTTCGGAGAAAACCACATCGTCTGTCAGAAGCTTCTGGAGACCCGAGTCGGAGAGGATGGGGTTGAATCGCCTGTCGACAAGGATTTTTTCGGCAGATATGTTTTGGTGGACAAGTGCAGGCTTTGTTGGTTCATTCTTGTGTAAATATGCTAAGCCTGTTTCATAAGAGGAAAGAAAAGATATCGAGAAACAAATAAAAAAAATCCATTTCTACTTTTGAAAATTCAAAACTTGCTTCTGAAAACAGCAACTATTATTGAAAAACTGTTTCTTGTTCCCTAAGCATACTAAGAGAAACAGCTTTTCTCAAGATTCTCGACTTTTTCAAATTCTGTTTCTATCATCAATCAGTGAGGCAAATCTACGAGAATTGCAAATAATTTTGATCAAAGACATGATTGAAAACAGATTTTCAGCTACATCTAAATTGGAAAAGCATAATGCATAAAAGATAAAAAGGCTAACCTTTAGCAATACCCTTTATGATGGAGATTCTAGTAGTCCATTCAAGACTATGTCCACCTCCATCGTTCACATCAAGGAATTTAAGCAAATTTCCGTTAGGAACGAAATCATATACGAGAAAACATTCGCCTCGGCCCCTCGAACAGCAGAAGCCTCTTAATCTCACTAAATTCTCATGCCTCAAAGAGGTTAAGAGGTTCAAGCCTTTCAAAAACTCACTTTCATCTGCCTTGCAGCTAGTTTTGCTAATGCTCTTTATGGCTACAACTGAACCATCCCTTAAAATTCCACGATATGTGGCTGAAAACTTACTCTTTCCCAAAAGATTCCCCTCCGAAAAGTACTGAGTAGCCGTTTCAATTTCTTCGAGGTTAAATCGGAAAGATAGAAAAACTTCGTGGCCAAACTCGGTTAAGTTTCTTCCATCTGCTAATGGGTCCCATCCATTGGAGTATTCAAGGCTGACAAGTGGAGAACCATTTTTCCGATAGATACCCAATGGCTGATCGGTGCTAATTCGATTGCCGTCGGTGCCAAACGAGGTGCTGAGCTTTTGTTTTCTCCTTCGATATAGCGTAAATGTTAAGACCCCAATCGTTAACAAAACGATTGCCACCATAATTACAGCAATCAGAGTGGCTCGATGGAATTTCAATGGAGTAGAACATCTGGTTTGATTGCATGGTAAGTGAACATTTGCTGTCTCGGGAATGTCCCTTGTCGGCGAAGAAGATGATCCAGAATAAGGCTCAGGTTGACCAGGGCTGACGTGGCTCAGAGAAGAACAGGCTTTCAAGGTGGAAAACCCAACTCCACACAATTCAGGGTTGTTTGCATATAAGAATCCATCATTCAGTCTCTTCAAAGCTTCACAAAAAAAGTTACAAACACCATCATTTTTTTGCCAAGCGTTAACAAGAAAAAAGTGCAGTTTAACCTGTTAGTTAAGGGGATGAATTGTATTTTACAAAAAAAAAAATGTAGAAACGTAGTAGAAAATGGAATGGTGGAGACTTACCAGGAGGAACAACACCAGAGAGAGTATTGTTTCGGACATCAAGAACTTCTAGCAATTGAGCATGAGCTAATTTCGAAGGGATCGAGCCAAAAAGGCGATTACAACTTAAATCCAACCTCATTAGCGATGTTAACTCCCCTAAACTAGCAGGGATGGCACCACCTAATTGGTTAGATTGAAGAGCAAGAACACTTAATCGCCTCATAGATCCAAGCTGAGTGGGTATGCTTCCAGAGAGCTGATTGTAACAAAGCTGAAGAACTACATGAAAAAACGAGATCAGAGTAGAAGAAAAAATTGAAACTTTTCACCTTCAGTTGACCACCAGAAGGAAATCGAAGAATAGGGGGAAAACTACAGCTTCTTTAGCCGAATGGTCAGATCAATGAGCTAATGGCGTTCATATAAACTTTTTATGAGGGATTCAACCGGAAAAGATCCTTTTGATTGATTATAAAAACTACACTTCCATAAAAAAATGAAGTTTTTGCTTAACTTTGAAGTATGTTAAGAATTAACAGGCTACTAAGACAAAACCCATGAATGCCGCGAAGAGGAGACTCGAGAAATCGGGAGTTGTAATGGAGAAATCACTGTGAAGACACTCATATTTTTAAAGAGAGAAGTAACCTTGTAAGCTGCCCATATTTCCAATCTCAAGAGGAATTTTGCCGGAGAGATTGTTGACATTCAGATATAAATCACTAAGCTCGGTCAAATTAGCTATTTCTCGGGGGATAGCTCCGACCAGAGAGTTGTAATGAAGGTAAAGTCCAGTTAAGTGCTTAAGTTCAGAAATGGAAGAAGAGAGTTTCCCAGAGAGTCCTTTTCCCTGAAGTGAAATGTTGGAGACGTGGTTTTTCTCGTTACAAGCGATTCCCAGAAACGCGCCGCCGCATGGTTCGCCGTCGACGGTCCAAGAGGAAAGATACTGGTTTTCTGGGTCCAGAGCTGTTTTGATGACGAGGAGTGCTCTGAGCTCGTCGCTTGCAGAAACCCACGAGAGACTTGTGAAAAGAAGAAAGGAGAAGAATGCAGCAACACACATTCTTCTGTTGAGCTCAACAATGGCGGAATCAGCTCTCACAATCTCTCTCTC
Organism: Begonia fuchsioides; assembly: GCA_003255005.1. Taxonomy (NCBI): domain Eukaryota; kingdom Viridiplantae; phylum Streptophyta; class Magnoliopsida; order Cucurbitales; family Begoniaceae; genus Begonia; species Begonia fuchsioides. The sequence goes on along the minus strand of QAOC01041566.1, from coordinate 209,984 downwards.
CAGAGAAGACAATGCAATAAACTCCCGCTCTCTCTCTCTCTGTGCAGCCCTATAATTCACTCTACACTTTCTCTCTTTTTAGGGTAGGAAAGTGATGGGTGTGAGGAAGAGGTATGAGAAAAGTTGCAGAAGTGGGTTTTATCTTTTGGGTAAAAGAGAAACGATGCAGAAAACAAAGAATCTCCAGATTGTCCAGCCATGGCCGTTTTAGATTTGCTTTGCTTTTTGGTGAGGGAGCATGTGGCGTCGTACTGGCTAAATCCTTCGCCCGAGGGCTCATACGATCGGATAGTTAATTTACTGTGATTTAACGATATAAGATAAGAAATTTTTACTTATTATTTTGAATAATTATTTTAATATTAGAATAATAATTTTTACATTAAGACAGTATAGACGTTAAATTTAAATTTTTATATTCAATTTATTATTTTTAAGTCAACTAAACTATGTTCGTGCATATTCATGTGGCGTCATACTGCTTCACCTGATGTAGCGTCCATTTGATCAACCGCCGTGATAAATTCAAATTTCACTTCCTCCGATTAAGTTTAACCAACCACAAAAATTTACAAACAACATTTTAAAATCCAATAATCAATTGACGAAATAAATTCAACTTATTCTTTTAAAGTAAATTTATCTTTTTAATTTATTATTTTAATTTATTTTTTAACATATTAGAATTTTAATTTATCTAATTAAATATTTTACTAATTATATAAAAATTATTAATAATATTTATTATTTCCATCAAAACATAAAATAATTTTAAAAAATATGTTAAAAATAAATTAAAATTATCTATTTTTTTAATTATATTTAAGATTAAAGTTAAGAAAAATCTTGAGTTTAAGAGAAATAAGTAAAAAAAATCTGGAATTTTTTTAACAAAGTAAATGAAAACTTACCGGAGTCTAATATATGTTTGGACTGTCCGCATTAGCCAATCAATTTTGTTTTGAAAATTTTTGTTTTTATATGAAACTTTAACCATATTCACAATAGTTTAGTCCAAAATTATATAACTTTTCATAAATTTTTAAAGATAATACGATTTATTAGAATTTTAGGAGGATAGAAACATGAAAATTCACAAAAAAATCGTCGATCTATATAACATTCTACGAATTTAAGGATAAATTCTCATATTTTCTTATCACACTAAAAAGTTATTTGAAAAAAATAAACTTGCATAAACTACAATGGGGTTGAAAATACATATTTTCTCAATTTGATCTGATTTTACAACTTCAGATGTTAACTTAAAATTTATTTTAAAAAAAATATATATAAATTTTTATTTAAGTGAGATCTACATATGTAACAGAGATGATCAATGCAACTCGTGCAAAAATCTAACACTACAACACGGAGAAAATATAATCTGACAAACTTTCTAAATTTTCATTAAAACAAAATTGAGCCACGAAAAGAGATTTTTTGTGCCAGATTTTCATCTACAAAATCTTATAAAATCGACGTATTATACGTCCAAATTAAAGTATCGAATGAAAAGTTATGATCTTCTGAAGTTTTAACACTAAATCACGTAATATTTTTTTTATTTTCTATATTAAAAAATTATAATAATAGTACATTTGCTAAAAATTTACGAAATTTTACAAAATATTGTACAATATAATAAATATGGGATACAAATTTTAAGTTATTTTGATAATATTTTATTAGTAAAAACTTTAAATTAAAAAAAAATGATGGATTGCTCGACCCTACATCAGACACATAATTGAAACAGAATGAGTTTATATTGGACGTTCGATTTAGGCGGTATGATCTGTAACGGACGTCCAATCCATATAGTGTAATCCTATATCAGACATCTGATATGGTTCAATTCCTTTTTTTCAACTTAGGTTTTTCGTCTTTTTTTTTCTAAACTCAGGATTTTTCTTAACTTTAACACATATGTTTTAACTGATGGCAAATTTTAAAATCAGCATTTTACATCCCAATAAAACAATGGCTTCCCCCAACGACCTTCTAAATCTCATTGATCAATTACCAAATTAGTATTCGGGCCATAGCATTTACGTCGTAATGCACGTAGAGCAAGGTAATGCAAGAACTCCCACTGTGGTCTTAACTTTAAATTATGATGTACGTTTGTTTTAGTTAACAAAAAGTTATTTAATAAATCATTTAAATGGTGATTTTTTTTTATAATATTTTAAACAGGTCATAAAAATTTCAAGTATTAAATAAACTTAAAAATATATTCAATTTAAAAATTAAAATAAATTCACATTCCATAGGTCTATGGTGCTAACACTTGGAGGGATCTGACATCAATAAGCATGTGAATGTACTTATTTTAAGCTTCAGTATTTTTTCGGCTATTTATTAAACTTAAAGATTATGGTTTCTTTACATAATCATAGTAAATTTGGCTGGGTGTCTAATTCGCGTGGTCAGATAATTTCTATTATTAATTTATCTATTAACTTCAATTAATTAATAAATATTACATCATTATTTTATTTTATTTTCATGATAAAGATCAAAATAAAAATTAGCTGGAGAAGGACCTACGTGGCCAATAATTATTGGTACGATAAATAATTCAAAATTCTGCAGTAAAGTGAAGAAATCAACCAATGGAAAAACTGGAAATCTGATCAATGTTTTTAAAGATGTTACAGGTAGAGTTGTAGTAGACCCTACCTCACTGGATTAATTAATTTGAAACCCCAAAATATAAATATATTAAATAAATAATTCAAATGAAGAGTTCAAAATAATAATAATGGTAATAAAAACAAGTGTCAGACTGATGATACTGCCATTGTCCTTGATTTGACCTCTTTTGACCCCTCAAAAACACCAATGAATCGTTTTTATTTTTCATTTAAATAAAATGCGTTTTATTTAAATGAAATTAATGGTTTTTTATTTGTTTATTGGTTGTAGAAAAAAGTAAAAATTAATTAAAGGGAGTGTTTTGAAAGTATCTAAAAAACATAATTTCTAGTATAAATTGAGCCCTTCCTACTATTTAGACTAAGATAAGGTGGTAAGCCGTTTGTCTCGTTCTTATACTCAAAAGTCAAAATTTATTATCTCAAGTGCTTCACACCCAGACTCATCAGTTTGTGAGGAGATTAAATCACGGTGACTCAGCAGCCCATAAATAAGAGGCTTTTACCTAATATCTCAATGAATTACCACAACAATGAGGATAACAACTCTCACACTAGGACAGCACAGACGTCAAACCTAAACTCTTGTACTTAATATACTATCTCTAAACAAACTGAGTTATGCTCGTGCAGACTCGTTCTTGTTTTGTTCTTGTTTTGGAGTTATATAACTTTTGCTAAAAATAACTGATTATTGCAATTCTAGTGTCGACTTGTTTCGTAAGAAGTCTATTTTAACTTAATAAAATGAAAAAAATACAAACAAAGTCATTAATGGTCACGTTTTTAATGTTTTTTTGAAAATTCTATTATTTGATTGCTGGTAATTTTTTTACGTGATATCAGAATAATGCGATCGAAATGTCCAACTACTTGCCTAGATGCTACTAAAGCTTGGTAGAAAACATCATCTTCCTACAACGTTGTATCTATGCTCAATGGAAATACTTTAAAGTTGAATATTTTTTTCATTTCTCAAATCGTAATTATTCATAATTGCATTTTCATTAATCTTTTTAGAACAAAGGTTGAATAAATTTAACCTTTGTTTTGATGTTTAATGCAACTTTTTAGAACAAACAAAATTCATTAAATGTCGTTAAACTCTTCAGTATTAAGATTTTCCTAAAATTGTATAGATTTTTAGTTTTCGAATCTCAATTATTTCCAATTTTGAGATTCAACAGCTTTTTCTACCAATATCCAATTACTTAAACTATAATAAATAATGGTTTATTAGAATAATTATTCCAATTTTATATTAAGCTTAAATTCATTAAATAACATTAGGCCCTTCATATTTAATCATCTTTGATAATTGTTCATCTTTTGTTAATAATTAAGTCACCATGCTTTAAAACATGAGTATTTTAATTTATTATTCAGTTATCCCTGTACATTGCATAATCTAAATTTATATATTCATTCATCAATTTTCATAATTTATTTTAAATAAAAACAAAATATTTAAAATTAACGATAGAGTATCATGTAATGTGTTGATTACCGACAAATAGAATGTTCTACAAATTAATCAAGTGCGTCAAATAGAAGCACTTTAACACTAAATCTTTGTGTTTAATATTTTCAATAGAAACGTCTCGAAAAAATTAAAATATCTATATCAAGAGTTTGGCACCTACCTACATTTTGGCCCATTCTAGGTTGTTTTAATAAATAAATAACTGTGAGAGCATTGGAGACTAGCCTTTGTCATTTAATATTAGAAAGGTGACTCTGAATCTAGGGACCATCATTTTATTGTTAATTTTTCAATGGATTACATTGAAAAAGGACAAAAATGAGCTATATTAATTTAATTGAAAAACCATGTCACATAGAAAATCATTGTAAATGAGTTATGACAACTTATCAATTGGACGAAAACCGCAGTCTATTCCCGGTTTAATTTCTAAAATATTTCATGCTATTATTTGAAAATTAAGGGAGTTGATTGAAATTGGGATGAAATTACCAATTTATCATGAGCGGTTGACTTGTCTACCTGCACTAAAAACAGCTTGCAACGGTTGGATTTTGAGAGAGAGAGAGATCGTGAGCGGTGAGCGTGAGAGAGAGGAGAGCCGAGGGGGAGGAAGGGAGAGCTCGAGAAGGGAGATCAGGAGAGCAGGAGAGCAGCGACTGCGCCTGCGACGCAGCAATGCCCTCTCGACGACGAGGGCAAGCGACGATCGACGATCGACGACCGCGAGCGTCAACGACGGTGACGAAGATGTCGATGAGCGCTACGACAACAACAGATTCGACGCTACGAAGACGATGTGACGATCGGAGGACGACGACTGTCGACGATATGTAGACGACAACGACGCCGACGTCGAATCGAACGGCGGGAGGGGGAGGAGGGGGAATCGGGGCTCGGGAGCTCGCTTGGACCGCTACAATACCGAGCGTGTCTGCGAGCCGACTTGCTCGGATGCCAACACTAGTTCAAACACTAGGTTTAATGGGTACAAACTTACCATTCACTTGTGTTAGTGGTTTGAGTTTAACATTTACTAATCCAAGTGATGATTATCCAATCTTTTGTGCATGCCCATGAAGTATTGAGCATTTGAAATATATGGTAGAAAATTAAAAGAACACTAATTTCGAAAAATAAAAAATTGGGACTTCCCATGTGGGAATAAAATTTAAATTTGGCATTTATATATTAAATATTTATTACACATTCAAAGTGAAGCTCTTTCTATACCTGTATAAAGAAACTTTTATGATATAAATAAAACCTCGATACAACTCTTATTCTCTCCCATTTATCGCAATTATTAGCAAAATAGTCGGTAAAAAGGTTTCAGGAATTTGTTTTTTAACTTTTTCAAAGTTTAGTGTTATTTTTAATTAAGTTTAGAATTTTTTTAATTTTTCATTATGAAATATATAATTTGAACATTCCCCTTACAATTAATATAGCATACTTTAAACTTGATATAGCTATTATTACTTTGAATTAATAATTTAATATATTTATACAAAAATATAATGAAAAATAGAAAAGTCACCATGAACAAAATTATATAATTATGGGTGGATCTTCGAATAAGTCAATAATTATCAAAACAGATGTTTGTTGATTTAAAAGTGAATGTAATTCATTGTATTTTATTTAGGAAGTATCAAATTATGTGCATCCACAGAGAAAATGTTTATGGAAAAAGAGGGATGTCAGAGTGAACATCAAAAGGAGGAAAGAAGTCACGCATAACTTAGTTGCTAAGAGATAATAGATTAAGTATAAGAGTTTAGGTTTGACGTCTGCGCTGTCTTAGTGTGAGAGTTGTTACTCCTAATGTTGAGATAGCTCTTAGGGATATCAAATAAAAAATTCTTATTTTTAGGCCGCTGAATCACCGTGATTTAATCATCTCACAAATTGTCAGATCGAAACCGAAGTATGTGAGCCCCAAAACCGAAATTCTTTTACTTTTGATACAAGCAAGTGGCATCCCCTCTTTGGTTTGCGTCTAAGAGAATCTCTTTTTCCACAAAAAGTCTACATTGCTTTGGCACTTCGCCCATGCTCAACTTTTGCATCCTCTAGGTTTTTAACTTTATTTAAATATTGGAGTTCCCATCTTTTTAGTAAAATCTTATCTATATTGGTTCTTGTCATAAATTTAATAATTTTAGGATACATAAACAAAAATAAGATAAAAATTTAAAAAAAAACCTATCTTTTAAATAACAGATTGAAAACACTCCAAATTTTGAAACAAGTAAAAAAATTTATGACGTATCCGTGCGTGATTGAATTAATTTAAATATATTTAATAAAAATTATTTATTATTTGAATTTATCTGATCACGTGATGACACGTTAGAAAATATGACACAAAAATAATTGTAGACTAACTCATTTTTGAAGAATGCTAGGGCCATGTGAAGATTTTTAGTATTTAGAAATGTTAATAATTTTTTTTATTAATTATATTATATGTATTTATAAAGAGTGGTCACACTCCTATTCTGCCTTGTAGGCTTTATGCCACATCTAATTGGACATTTAAAATGCTTGACAAAAGAAACCAAAAATTTTCTCTTTTCCTCTTTTAGGATTGGGTTGGGTTAGGGTATAGGTATTATAGTATTGGGTCCAAAGGGGCCCATACAAGGTTTGAAAGTACTTGGATCCAACTTCAAAATGTTGAAGTCCATTATTGAGCCCAAATTTGAAGATCACACTTCAACGTTCAACCGAAGGGAGGGGCGAAAACCTCTTAAAAATACGCGATGCATCGTTCATTTATCAATACCAAGTGCCTTAGTCTTCTTACACGTGTTTTGAACGTGCAACAAGAGTACGCAAAGTTCAACTTTGTTTGAGGTGAAAACATTTAGGAATACTCAATTAATTAAGTGAAGGAGGAATCTATAGATTAACTCTTTACAAGCAACTAGCGTAATTGTCTCACAAAAGAATTATCTCATAGAATTATCGAAATTGAACCACTATGTTGGAAGTGTCATTACAATAAAGAGACGTTACAAACATTCAAAAGGGGTCAAAAGGCTTAAAAAGTAGTGTTGACAACGAATGTGATATTATACCAAATCTTGCATTGAGTGTAAATTAAAGAAACTGTGATCATATTTCTTCATTTGCATAGCATCGTATCCTTGACGACACGTAAAAAATACATGTTCGCCATCTAACTCTCGCAGTAACCTTACCCATACCACAATGCTAATGTATGAGCATAACATCACCAATATCACATAATTTAAGTATAGAAGATTTATGAAGAACGATTACATGATTAAGTTTATAGATTACGTGACTAAATTTGGTAGAAAAGAATATTAGCAATTGATGACATTTTATGAACACTAAAATAAGCTATGATTGTTTTCAAACGGAAATACAAAATGAACTTACATTTCAGATAAAGGATTTCATTGACATTTATAGTTGCCCGCATAAAATTTATAAGTCGACATGCCGATACGAAATAGATAAGAAAATCAATATTTAAATAGGCTCAAAAGTCCTCCAAAATTAAATGTTTATTTCTATTGGGATGATGACGAAGAAAGAAGTGAAATCCTAAAACTCAAAGAATGCTTTGGCAAATAACAATAGTGAAATCACTATTATTGTAGTTGTTTGAGTACATGTTGAGACAAGTACTATTAGTCGCAATCTAATTATCTCAGCACTATTATTGCAGTTGTTTGAACAACTAAACATATTATTGAGTTGATATGGTTCAGTTACTATTACAAAATAATATAAAGATAATTTTAGAGTTAACTCTTATCTTAATTTCTTATTATATACATTGACTTATCAAATCATAATTGATACAATAAAATATAATAAATAATTATTTAAATATAAATACGGCAACAAATTAATTGTAATTTACTTCTTATGATTTACTTATTCTAAATCCTGATATCGAAAGAAACTTACATGTGCCTATGGTATTGTCATGCCTCAAAAGAGACGTGTTACAAAATGGAGAACAATTCAATCCAAAATAGAATGAATGGTCCAAAGCTATTACCTGAATCTAATTTAATAGTAATAAATTACATCAATCGACTTTAATATAGAATTTATGATTCAAGATCTAACAAATTAATCTAAAACGAAAAGAATTGTTGTTTTTGGTGAGTCAACTTACTTACATTGTGTAATAATTTATATTTAATATTCAATAAATATAAAACAAAATAAAAAATAAGCATATGAATAAATTAAATAATAATATAATAGTGAAATTAAATGTATGAAATTCAAAGTTTGACACACAACAAAAATAATCTACACTCATGCAGTAGAAGTCCAAAATACATTTAGGTGATGGTAGCTAAAATAATACCTACTCAGATAATAGTAACTCAAATAGTTTGAAGCACGACATACATTAAGCTCCCAGCTACTAAAATGTATAGAATCTTCTACGTTATGTTTTTCCTTCTTCAATAGAAAGATTTTGTTTGAAAGTAAGTTTGAAGCATTTAATTAGTAAAGTGTTGATTGACTGAGCTTTATTTTGTAATGTCCACATTTTTTAAAATAATGGTGGATTATAAAGCAAAGGAAACATTTTATTTAAATTAGAGATGAAGAGCTAATGGCTCCTATTTCATTAGGATTCAAGCAAATATTTCTCTAAAACTCCGATTGAGACAATGATGAGTAAGTTCTTGTCATCGAGATAACAGTTAAAGAAATTACGTTTGTGTCACTTGATCTGTGAGAAAATAAATGGAGTTATAAGAGTTTTTTAGTTTTGGATAAATTTAAAAAGAAAAGGAAATTAAAACTCAAATGTAAGATGTTATGCTAGCGACACTTAAAATAAGATGGCATTCAAGCCGATTCGACTCGAGCAAACTTGCATGGTCGGTCTGGACCGGCACGACCGGGGCCGGCTCTTTAAGAGTTCTATTTATATCAATTATTGTCTCGAACTTCGTATCGCGCTATTCGCAGTGTACTTCTTCAACTTGGGGTTACGCAGTTACTGATTCTTCTTCGCCGTCGCAATGGGGAGAATGCATTCCAAAGGGTATCTCTCTTCCTCTCTATCTATTTCTATGGTTTCTTTTGGCTGCGTTGAGTTCTGCTCGTGTAATTTTTAAAATTTGTTTGTTTCAGGAAGGGTATATCTAAATCTGCGCTGCCTTACAAGAGAACGCCGCCAAGTTGGCTCAAGACCTCTTCTCAGGATGTAAGCAATATTAGTTTGTCAATAGTTTTGCTACAATAATGAATTTTCTTTCTGTAATTTCTGTGTTCGTTCGAGCCTTTTCTTCGTCGGTAGAGTTTGTACTGGTTCAATGCGGGGTTAGTGAGTAAATTTTGTTTTAGGTGGAGGACAACATATGCAAGTTTGCGAAAAAGGGGATGACACCGTCACAAATTGGTGTTATTCTCCGTGATTCGCATGGAATCGCACAGGTCAAGCATGTGTCTGGAAGCAAGATCTTGCGTATTCTGAAAGCTCATGGTCTGCTTATTTCGTCTCATCCACTTATTATTTTGTAGCAACCCATTCTCTGGTTTTAGATTGCAATGCTTGCTCGGTAATTGTTGTCATCGTGATGATGTTTTTTGTGAGTTTAGGCTTGGCTCCTGAAATTCCAGAGGATCTGTATCATCTTATAAAGAAAGCAGTGTCAATTAGGAAGCACTTGGAGAGGAATAGGAAGGACAAGGACTCGAAGTTCCGTTTGATTTTAGTCGAGAGCAGGATTCACAGGCTTGCTCGGTACTACAAGAAGACCAAGAAGCTTCCACCTGTCTGGAAGTAGTAAGCGTTTTCTTACTTTTGCTCAATTTAGTACATGAAAATTCTATTGATCTTGTTTTTTTTCCTTGATTGCATCCTATGTTTTTTCCTTGTTCAGTTTAGAATGGTTTTTTTTTTTTAATTCTGATCTTAATTTGGTTTGTTCTCTTTTTGCTCTTCTTCAAAGATTCTGCCTTTTTTTAACTAAGGAAAAAGAACTACTGTTGCAACTACATGATGCCAAAATGGTCTATGGTTTTGATGCAGATAAAGTTGTAGAACCATATATTTTTGAATTTTATATTTTAATCAAATTTGATAGATCTTATGTTTCTACTTTCAAGCAGCATGCACCTTTGTAACAGGTTACCCAAGTATCTTTTGTTAAAAATTTAACATTCTAACTAAAGATATTTTCATGGGTACATTTTATTCTTTTGATGGACCTAATCATATTCTATATTTCATTATCTATGGTTGTTGATTATTGAATGGGATCACATGAACTGCCTTTCCTTGTCTTATCTTAGAATTAGTGAATCTCAGATGCGGCGATATGAGCAAATTTATGATTTCATTTTTTTCTTGGCGCAGCGAGTCAACCACAGCTAGCACACTTGTGGCATAAATATCAGTTTTTTCCCTTGTGCTGGAGTATGGATATTGGAAGTTCATTTTAGAAGGGGTTTGGTCCAATAGACCGAGATTGTCTTTTTTGTTTGGGTTGAACATCATTTTTACATTTTATTTGCTGTCAGCTGAGCTACTGTTATTTTTTTTAATTATTATGACATTTATTTTTAAAACCCTTGACCCAAATTTTACACGAATATCCCCAGCTTGTAAACTGTGAAAAAAAAACTGTAGTTTTATTGCCATTTCTTTTTTTTCTTTGTAAAAAGCATATGCTGTCTAGTGAAGATGGAGCATAAATATGTTGCGTCACAAATGAACTAACTGTCACAGAATGCTTCCATTATATTAATTCAAAGAGATCTTCCCAAGTGACTGAATTTTGTAAATTTGGAATCCCGAGATTTATGCTACACAACAAGGAATTAAACAAAGTGCCGCCATCACAAATACTAGAAGATGACAGTCTTTTCAGCTACAAATTACAATGCTTTGGAGCGATTAAACCAAATGAAGATATATATATATATATTTTGAAATAAGTTAACAAAGTGATTTATATGCCAGATGACACGATCTTTCTAAATATAGAAAATGATCAGCGATCAAATCTAGTTTTGAAAGGGTACAAATGGAATATAGATGATTTATTCAGAGTCAATAGACGTTTGAACTTTAGTTTAACAATGCTTAAAACTCGAAACAATAATCCGACTTAAAACATTTGCTGGCACAAACAAATGAATTTGGTTTGATAAGTCCAATGTGACCTTACTGGACTTGGCAATGAAACACTGACTTGTTCTTTTAATAGACATGTAACATGTTCGTCCAATTACAGAACATTCGGTGTGCATGGTTTGATGTTGTTCTTTGATCTATTCTTAGTTGTCATGAATTGTTACTGTTTGTGAGCTTTGCAGTTTGAAGCAGTGACAAGAAGAATGTTGCATTTATGTCTGAATAAGTCAAAAACAGATATGCAAAAGAAACTTCTGCTTCTCTCCTCTCTCTACCACATGAATTTTGCATTAATGTCTATGCTTAGTTTACTGACCTCCAAACAATTGAACAAAGCAAGGAAGATAGCAGCTCATTGGATAGCCCTTTTGGGTTCTGTATTCAAGATAAGGACTTATTCAAGCCATATCCACTCTCAACTAGACTTATCAGAGAACAATCATATTAAGTTTATCTTCTTAATTTATTATGTGACGTGTCAAGTTTTGATTGGTCAAATTAATATATTATAATTATAATAATTATTTATAATATTTATTGAACTAATCAAAATTAAATATATCAGAAAGTAAATTAAGAGAATATATTAAGAATACACGAAATGAATAAGCTATGAAGTAAATAAATGTCAAATTGAAATGATTTATCCTATCTTCTATTTAAACTATTTATAATCTATTGAACCAGAGGATGAAGAAATACAATTTAAAAGATATTTAAATACCATAACAAATAAAAATCTATAATATAATATTCATAACGTATAAATAATCCACCCCAAAAAGGTGTTACTTTTACAATCACAACCACAAAAAACAATGTTCGTTGTTACCCTTGAAGAACTTCTCTTTGCTATTTGCTAGTAAATAAATAGTGGTATAAAGGAATAAATTAGAAACACAAAAAACAATCTCAAGACGAGAGGTCTTGATCACCTTCAAATTCTCTCCTTATAATTTCAAGCACGATTTCATTCCATGTATCGACTGGCCCCGGCATGCACCAGTGCAAGCAGTCTTGCGGGGGAGGAGTTCCATCCGCCCTACGTTTTGTAATTTTATTCGGGTCAGAGTTTCGATAAGGGCCCGGATGCCCATCATGTCGATATCCAAAAGCTTCCGTAATGTCCATCAACCTTATCTTCGATTTGTTTGTGATCTTTTTCGATGCAGCTAAAAACCCAGAAACCTGCTTTTCTAGCATTATTTTCGTAAATCCATTTTCGACGAGCTTCCCTTTCTCGAGTGGACGTTCTTTACCAGTACACGATCCGCCAGTGTTCCAAGCCCCACCCTCGTAATGATCCGGCGAATAAGTTCGAACTATCGTCAGGCCAGTATAATCTCGATGAGATCCGAGAGCAGTTAAAATTGTCTCCACCGATATACCATATGCATCGATATTATTAATCTTCATTGGCCGAGATTTATCAGGCCACCATAGCTGTCCTCCGACGATTTCGTTGTTAAGAACATAGACAGATTGCTTGGCAAACCAGTGACCGGAAGAAAGGACCATTACGTCGAATTTGGAAACAAATTCAATGAATCCTTCGTCTGGGGCATCAAGATGAAGCTTCGTGACTCCCTCCGGAGCAAAACCCAAAGGCTCGGTTGTTTGCTTTACAAGCCATGATGACCATATTCGAACTACGTTAACACCCGTCGATGCAAACTGATATTTCTGCATTTTCTTGTTGCCTCGATTTTGAGGAACTTCGACCTGAAAATAATGTTAAATATTTATGGCACACAATCAAATGAATAACAAAAAAGTGCGATGACAAACACTAACTGGAAAATAAGCTAATGATCAAATTATGAAATCATAAACAAATAATTTTCACGTGTCAATATATATACTTATAGTCCTTCCAATGTCGGGGTGTACATTAAAAATTATTGAACTTTAAGGTGTCGGTCAATTGATGAAATTGAAAGTTTGAAATTTAAAATAAAGAACACCTATAAGTATAGGATATCTATTGATAATTACTCAAGAAATTATTAAGATCTAAATTGACTTATTGATCACTATAAATAAGGTTCCAGAGAAATGTTTGTAGCCAAATCAAAGTCTACCCTCTAAAATTACAAATTCATGCATCATTTGTTCATTTTCATGATCTAAATTTACTTCTTCATCACTATAAACAAGGTTCCAGAGAAAATTTGCGACAAAATCTAAGTCTACTCGCTAAAATTACAAATTCATGCATCATTATTCGTTTTGTCGATATATTTTATATATATAATAAAATTATTTTGATATAAACAAATAAACAAATCTACCTTAAAGGGCATACCCGTTGAAATCTTCACTGAAACGAAAAATCAATGCATATAAAAGAGTTACTCATTCATAAGGATCTGTTTAAGGTGATAAGTACCTGCCAAAGAATACATAACAATGACTCCATCTGGTTTCGGGCAACTGAGTCGCCGATGAAAGCTATTGTCTTTCCTCTCATTAACTCCAAGAATTTTTTCACGTCGAATCGTGGGAGATCGCATTTAGCTGGCTTCCATCGCCAATTTTCATAATCCTTATCGGGCCTACCATTACCCTGGCAATTCTGCATTTGCGTAAGAACCGGGCATGAATCATTCGCATATAATGGTCCGGCCGAATCATGAACCCAAGTTCCATTGTACAAATCACAACCTATGGGACAAACAATCAATGCAAACTTTTAAAACCTCGTAAATTACAAATATACTGAAAAACAATAGCATTTCTTTAGTGATCCTCGAATTTTTGAACCTACATTTGTCAGGCATTAGCGATTTAGTCGACTTAATCAGATTTCTATCATAAGGTGTTTTAATCAGATTTCTAACTTCTTCATGGTTTCGAACAAGATTTCGTACTCTGTAGTTAGATGGAAAAAATTAAAATCATCAAAATGGATATCGATAAAGTTCAAAGTCTGCTTAAAAACACTTGTAGGACTAGAAAATAGGTTAAAACACCCATTCAAAAGAAAACATGACATATGTTTGCCGAATTTAACCAATAAATTGACATAAAGGTTCAAATTGCTAAGCCTGAAATGTAAATGTTCTTTTTTGTGTAAAACAATAGGTTAATGAATAATTGTTAGATGACTTCAAACGTCAAGGTTTAAATTGCACTTTACCTTATTATTTTTATAATTCATGATAATTATCTTCAACTTGACAAGAAAAATAGAAGACTTAGTTCTAATAAAACAAATATACGCCTCAGAAAAAAATGAAATGATCAAAACATCGAGAAAATAGGCTGAAACCTTAATTAAAGCAAAGTAAATAGAGAAAATCATAGAAAACCATTTGAGACATGATACCTGAATCATTTGAGACACTATTTTCACTTGCATTTGGAGCAGCCTCTGGTTTTACATCAGGATTATTTTGTCCCGAGCTCGTATTGACGGAGTTGGAATCATTGGCAAAACTCGAAGAAACATTATTTACGACATTGGGAGAAATCACATTATCTGTCACCTCAAAATCTTTCGTCTCTTCAATCGAATTTATATGACCTTCTAAATCAGAAACATCAGTGGTTATATTCTTCAAAACTTCAGAATTAGCATTTGATTTGGTATCCCTGTCAACTACATCAAGAAAAATGGTCGACTTTTCATCTGCAAAATCTAAATTCCTTTTTCGATGAGGCTCATGGTCGATTTGTTTCACTTCAGTGAATGAATCTTCTATACTATTTACACTGAATAAATAGCCGTGAAATGTATTACCTATCGGATATGAGATCAAGAGACAAGAACCTAAGATTAGAAACAGTGCTAATGCGCCTACTGAAACTATAATCCGATAAATATTGAAAGGGAAGACAGCCATTGATGTTGAGTGTTTATCAGACGACCAAGGCATGGCTATGGCTACCCAAATAAACTCCTGCCATGATAAATAAGATTTGGAATGTTTTGAGAGATGATGTAGTGGCATTTGCCAAATGAAATCTTGAGTTCTACAAATGTAATCCTCAACTCAGATAAATTGCTTACACATTTAACTTTGTCTTAAAGATCCCCTTTGAATCTTCATCATTAATATACTTTCTAATTTCAGGATCGATCTCTGAAATCATAGATTTCTCATAAGTTCTGCAAAAACAAAGACAACTATCATTCAAGATTTCTCGTTAAATTCCACACGATTCATAGATCGAAATCCATGTCCAAGATTTCATGAAACTATAGCAGAAAATGCAACATTTTTTTAGCGGATATGAACCTTGAATTCGGCACAAAAGGCAAGCGTCAAAATAATCGAATGCAGTGATATTAGAAAAAAATAAATATGAATCAGGACCATAAATGAATTTGATTGTTGGGTCTTGTTGAATTCCAAGCTGAGTGGAAAAAAAGGTTCGGAAAATGGAAACATTTCGCAAAAATGAACATGAATTCTCAGGTTGAAACACGCATCAAATCCAGCAAACAAACAGAAAACCACAAAACACCAACGGCCGTATCTAAGAAGGCCGGGACAAGACAATAGCTCCCCAATCTGTCCAATAGCATCTAAATCGAAGAAAAAAATAGCAATAAACCGATAACAAGAAGGATCACTGACTGGGGAAGGAGATTCAGCAGCTGCAAACGGAGATGGAGACGGCGAACGGCATTTTCTCAGATTTTCCGCCGGAAGATCTGTCGTTAAACGGACCAAGATTCCTTGCTTCGATTCCTAAAAATAGAAGGATGGAATTCGAGGATGTTCTGTCTGTACTGTTTAGATCGTGGGAATGGAGAAAGTGGCCTCCCAAACTGGTGATTAATAATGGAAGTGATTAGTTAGTTAAATTAATGCGACCTTTTTTTCCCATTGTACCCTTACTTTTTTATGTTTCTGGTTCATTGTCTAGCAACATTTCTTGTAGTTTGGGCGTGTTATGGAGGGTATATTAGTCTTCTTAAACATAATCTACATCCATTAGTATTTTATCCATGGATTTGGGATTCTTTCAGTATTCTAATTAAACTTTTGCCCTCGGTATTGATGGTTTTATTGACTTAGGCAGAAGGACATTTTAGTCTTTCGGTAGGCTCCACTTTCTTGCATTTACATTGGAAGTAGGTAGTTAATTTAATTTGGTATAACTTTTTATATTTCCGAACAAAAAATCTTGATTTAATTTAATTTGCAAGAATGATTAAAAATTTAATTAGTGATTAAATATGTCTGATACATCTGACCATATCATATATTTCATATTTTCATAGTATAAATTATACGTCCAAATTTTAGCTAATCATAATTTGGTCCGACCGCAAAAAACAGGCAGGGACAAAACTCAAATCGACCCAAGGATCCCAAACTAGCTTGCAAAACTTGAGTCGGTTCAGGTCAGTTAAAAACTTATTTTTTAAAATTGAATTAATTTTGATTATTAATTAATAGATTCGGGTCGATTTTTTGAATTTTCGACCAATCGAAAATACCAATCCAACCTAATAATGAATATTTAATTAAATCATAAAATAGCATTCTCCCGAAGTTATGAGGTCATTTTTCCGACTTTCTTCAACATTGTTCTCTAAAGCCCCTAATATACTCTACTTGTTCACCTTTTTGTCACTTATTTTCTACAACTAATTCCTTTTAAAATCATAATTATTGCTGATTTATTTATTGATTTTTATATTTTAAAATCATAAATAAAAATATCTCAGTTTCGAATTTTGGGTCTAGTTCGAAAAATTAATTTTGAGTTTTGGGTTAGGATGGAAAATTAATTTTGGATTTTGATCGATCTTTGATTCAATTTCCATACCGAAGATCAATTGAGTCAGTTACCATCGATTAAAAATCAACGCAAATTATCCATGCCTAGTACATACTATTTAATTCAACTATGGTCTTTAAATAGGCTTTTCTAAGATGCATAGGGACCTTATTAATACTAGCAAACAAAAATTAATAAATTGCATAATAGTAGAGATAACAACCAAGCTGGTGAAGTCTACCCAAACATTTTGTGTCACCATGCCTAGCTACTTGAACGAGCTGAGTCAAACTAAATTGCAACACGAGATAGCTCAAAAGAAAATGTTAAAATGAGTCGAGCCTGGTCAATCATTTATTTTTCATTAGAAATATCCTTTAAAAATAAGTATTTATTATTTATAAAATGTATGTTTAAGTACTTTCAGTTTCATTCGAATCAGAATTTATTTGAGTTATTTTTGGAAAATGCCTATATTAAAATTGTAGTTTAGGTCGACTCAAAATGAGCTTAGGTTGATTGAAATTGAGTTTAGGTCGACCGAAACTTTCCAAAAAATGTCAAATCTCTGGAAGGGTCGATTAAAATCATAAAATGGTCGACCGAAAGTAGAAAATGTCGATCTAAACTCCAACGAACAAAATTTTCTTTACAACAACTAGTCAAAATGGTTGACCGAAAAGCCCAAGGGTCGACCGGAAACTTCTCTGAAGCTCAAATAAAAAAAAAAGAGCTCAAAGAAGCAATTCGGCCGAGAAAAGAACAGTCAAGCAAAGTAAAAGTGACGTCATTCGAAAAGAAGAGTCATTATAAAATTTGATTGACACCAAAAAGTCAATTACAGTAATCTCGATTGAGAAAAAAAAACTTCAAGATACAGATGTAGACAAATGTTAGACTCAACCGCGTTACAAATCAATTATATTTTTAATCCTTTCTTTTTATTTTTATTGCAAACATTACTTTGGAAATTTGAATTATAAAATCACAAAAAAACTAGTTAAACTTAAATCACCATCTCTTGATTTAATTTCAATCCTATAGTAAGATCGTAAAAAAGAATCAATAAATGTTTATCTATCGAACAAATGTTTACAATTTCATAATAGAACACATAAAAGCAAAATATATTTGAATAGTCTATCAACACTAGAAACTTCTTTGCACAAATAGTATCTTGACAAAGTATACTCTTCCATTTGGCGTCTCCTAAACGAATATATAAATAGTTATATATAATTCAATATTTCGAAGTTAGATCACTCTAATACAATATAAAATATGGAAAGAATAGAAACTTCTTACCATATATGTTATCAAAATTAAAATCATAGTTGAAATTTAGACAAACCTTTATCCAATTTACCCGCTAGTCGTTAATTTTAATTGGTCAGCTATCTGGGTCAATTCATATATAATCAGCAAAATATAAGTTTTAAAAATAAATAGCTAACAATCTGATTTCATCGAGCATTTTCCAGTGCAATCTAGAAAGCCTAAAAACTAAGAATACCTTCCATTAGAGCTGGCATTCGAGCGAGCCAGCGAGCCGGCTCGGCACTGTAGCAGTTCGAGCCCGGCTCATTTTGCTACAGTGCCGAGCCGAGCCTGGCTCGAGCCCGTACCGAGTCCGACATGTCGGCTAGCTCGAGCTGGCTCGTAGGTTCTGCAACACCGAGCCAACCGATCTGGCTCGTAAGCCAGCTTGGTAGGCTCGAAATACCTGGATTGTGGTCGACACTTAGTGTAACAGCGGTCGACACTTAATCCACCGGTAGACGACAAAGTGTCGACAGCAGATATCAAAGAATCGACCAGTAGACGACAAAGTGTCGACCGACGTTGTAAAAAGGGTTGACCGGTATAATGTAACGGCTAGAATTTCCATATTCAACGGTAATATCCGGTCGACCTTGGAAATACTGCAGGTCGACTGGATATAGCTGTTATGAGGGAATTCCATAAATTGTAGGAGTTAGCCGAGAATTTCTTACCCGAAACTCTCTGTGCAAATCGTTGTAAAGTCATCGCGCTCAAAAGCCTTATAGTTGTTGATCGTTAAATGCTTCCATTAACAATCATCAACAAATCGGTGAACAGTATCAAAGTAGAATTTTTTTTTTAAAATACTTCATTGTCCATTTGTTTGTTATGGAGTCACCGCCGAAATACGTAGAATTTGAAACGTTTCCGTCTTACGACGATGAGGTGCAAGAAGTTGCACCTATGAATCTGGCATTTTCAGTCGGATTGACACACACATCTGCACAAGCATCCACGTCTGCCCCTCGAGCCAAGAAATCGAAAACGTCGGAAGTACGAAAACATTTTGAAATCGTAGAAGTGAACGTAAGAACAAAAATAGAAAATAGGGCACAATGCAATTATTGTGTCAAACATTATGCGTGTGAATCCACCACTAGCACAATGAATCGAAATTACAAAAAATATCACGAACACTTGCACTCGAAAAATCGTATGCAATTGCAATTAAACACTCTTAGTACCAAAAATTTCGTTTATTCGCATGATAGAATGCGAGAAGGTGCTGCAAAATATGTGGCACAACGAGAGTTACCTCTCTCAATGTTTGATCATGAGGAAACCGTAACATTTATACAACAATACATTAATCCAAGTTTGAAGCAAATTCCTCGTAGTACATTGCGATGCGACATAATAAAATTGTATGAGAAAATGAAAAATGACTTGCTTCTTTTATTTTCTCATGCGCTCACGATGTCAATATGTATTACTTCTGATTTGTGGAGTGCACGCAATGCACTCGGCTATATTGTTGTGACTTCGCATTTAATTGATGCGAATTGACAACTTAATAAACGCATTTTAGGTTTTCGGAGTTGTGAATACCCTCATAGTGGTATCACAATTTATCGATACATTGTTGGTATTCTACAAGAATACAATATAAGAGATAAAATTTTTAGTATTACGTTAGATAATGTTTCCGCTAATGATGTTTGTGTTAATCAATTTAAAAAATATTTCTATTTTGATAGTACTCAGTCTTCTATTTTTCATATGTGGTGTGTTTGCCATATTTTAAATTTGATTGTTAAGATGACATGCAATTTGTATCACTGCATATTGATGCAATTAGAGGTGAAATTTCGTTTATTTCTTCGTCAAACGCCAGACAACAAGAGTATCGAGAATTTTGTAAAGCGGCTAACCTCAAACCTAAAAAACTAAAAACCGATGTTTCAACTCGGTGGAACTCAACATATCTAATGTTAGAAAATGCTAGACCGTATTAGAACGTCATTTGTGATTTCATTAGTCAAAAGACACAATGTTTTACTTTGGATATTTGTAGTTGTGATATGGCTAATCTATTTCTCGAAATTTTGCAACCATTTTTTGAAGCCACCAAAGAATGCTCGAGAATTTATTATCCGACTACGCATCTTGTGCTTCCGTGGTTCGTAAGATTGACTTCTACTTTTGAAAGTTATAAAAAAATTGATGCATTTAACGAAATCGTAACTTCAATGGAATCTAAATTTCATAAATATTGGCTTTAAGTACTTTCTATTTTTTCATTTGCAAGTATTATGCATCCGAAATATAAAATCAAGGGCACAAAGTTTATGCTTGATAAAATTTTGGAGAATCTAGGTTTCGCCCCCGTATGCAGTCCAAACAGATTACGTAGCGACGTTGCTACTTTGTTTGGTACTTACCAAACTAGATTTTCCGGTGCACGAACTCGGACTTCGTCCGATGTGGCATCCACGTCCGGGTGGTAGTTCTTGTTTCGGAAGACCACTAAATGCTATGGATGTCATTGACGTCCAACTAGAAAGCGATGTGCATTCATATGCTTTCGATAAGAGTGAACTCGATGTGTATTTGGAGTCTCGAGTTCAAATTTCTCGAGACAAAGCATTCGACATATTGGGTTGGTAGAAATCCAACGCAACCATGTATCTCGTGCTCTCGAACATGACATGGGATTTACTAACATCGCCTGCCTCAACTGTAGCTTCGAAGTCGGCTTTTAGTGTAGGTGGACGCGTGTACGAGGATCGACGGAGAAGTCTGGCACCTGAGCTCGTGGAAGCAATCATTCGCATGAAGGACTGGAGCGACGCAGTCACGAGGGAACAACAACGAGAGGACGCACTTCCAGAGGAGTTCAAGAACTTGGAATTTGAAGGCTAGCTGTGACGTTGTACATTAGGAGTTCAAGAAATTTTTAATTTCTTGTATGCATGTACATTTGTGATTTCTTGTAAACGTTAACAATTGTAATCGTTTGATATTTTGCACATGATTGACCCTTAGATGGGTGCCAACCTAATTAGGATGAATATAAGGTGTAGTGATGCAAATGTCGACAATGCTAATGTAAGTAACTTTCCATTCTTCTTTCGGTTGGTCATTTTCCTGAAATAAGAGTAAGTGTCGACCGCATTGATACATGGTGTCGACCACATAGCTACATGGTGTCGACCTCAGATCCACTTGGTGTCGACTGGATGAATACAGTGTCAACCGCATATATACGAAGGTGCCGACCGCACCTTCGCCAGGACGTTGGAGGTGTCGACAATATACCAAGGTGTCGACCGCATCTCATTCCAATACGTTTTATGGTGTCGACCGCATACTAAGGTGTCGACCATAACTCATTTAAGAGCGTTTTATGATGTCAACCGCATACTAAGGTGTCGACCGCCGCTCATTCCATAGCGTTTTATGGTGTCGACCACACTCTAAAGGGTCGATCGCAGATTAATACAGAGCGTTTTATGGTGTCGACCGCAGCTCATTCCAGAACGTTTTATGGTGTCGACCGCATACTAAATGGTCGACCGCAGATTAATACATAGCATTTTATGGTGTCGACCGCATACTAAGGTGTCAACCGCCGCTCATTCCAGAGCGTTTTATGGTGTTGACCGCACTTGAAAGGGTCGACCACAGATTAAAACAGAGCGTTTTATGGTGTCGACCGCATATGAAGTTATCGACAGCCAGTTCAAGGTGTCGACTGCATCGTAACTAGGTGTCGACCGCGGACACCATTAAATCTCAGACCGGTGCCCTAAAATCATATTTTTCTGACGATTTTCGATGACTTCCGACGCCCCACTCCAATTTCTTCGTGTTTTTGCCATTGTCTATGCCGAATCGTCAAGTGTAGAGGTAACTATTACTTTTCCTCCTCTATTTTACCCGTTTGAAATGACATCGACCAAAAAATGTAAATTGTCCAAAAAATCCAAAGTTTCCTCCATTTCGAATCCAGATGAACCTATTGTAGGGCCCTTGTTCGATTCTAATTTGTACCTTGATTTAGAATGTCAACAAATTTTTTATCCGATTTCCAATGCAAGTCTATTATTCCAAGCCGTGTTTTCCAACCGCATTCCATCTGTAACCTACCGATTCACGAGTTATTCGCGTGTTGGTTTGTCTGAGCTGTTTCAATTATGGGGACCATATTACGAAACCTCAATTCGCATGTTTTATGCTAATTTTTTGTTTTCACCAAACCCTTTACAAGTATCTAGTTATGTGTACGGAGAACGCATAACTATCACGTCTCGTAAGCTCGACGAGATGTTGAATTGCATAGGCAACGAGAGAGCCTCTCGCTACTATGAGCCTTTCACCGAGCCTCCTTGTGTCGAAACGAGTGAATACACTCAGTTTCTCAGCTCCGTTGTGAAACTCACCTTCCCCCTAAACAAAAAGCCAATGACTTGAACGTCACGGCTCGTCTTGTCCACCACAAGATCTTCTACAACCTCCTACCTAGGGATGGTCATAGGGATCACGTGAGTGGTATGAATTTTCACGTTCTTTACCACATTTTCACTGGAACCAACTTTAACGTTGGTTATGTAATTTTAAAAAAGATGATTGTTCTTTTTGAAAACTCGTCCAAGTCAATGCCGTTCAACCTTTTGTTGACGGAAATTTTCCACCAACACGGTGCCAACTTTCCTTCCTCTAAGACACCTCTCCCGGTTAGGAGAGTCGACACATATACCGAATCTACCCTTATGAGGATGAGTATTGTGGAAAACACCGATGGCGAGTGGATCTTCAAAGCCGATCATCCGGGTTCGACATCGAAGCCACTCCAGCATGAGGGCGCTGAGCAAGACGAAGAACAACAAAGCTGAAGCAGCTAGTCGTCCTCGTCAATCAACAACCCACCAGATCGAGGTGTTTTTGCATGACCACAAGGAATTTTTGGAGAATTCATTTGAGAGAGTCCACTGACGGCTTGACATGATGGATGCCCTCATCACAACATTGGATCGGCAGTTTGACGAGGCACAAAACCGACACTGGGAGTAGGAGGCGGAGGCCACACCCACAGCTGCTCGATCTCCATCGGACGATCCCCCGGTGAAGTCGGTTCGTTCTTTTGTAATCTTTTCGAACAATTGGAAGACTTTTTTTGTAACTTATTGCACTTTGTATTTGGCACAATGAATGATTTTGGTGTTTATATTTCAATTCGTACAATGCATGATTATTAATTGTTAACTCTTTCACGAATTGATTTCAAATCGGATGCTATATATGTTGAATGTTATTGATTCGATGTTTCGATGCTATTGTTTTCGAGTTTCTTTGAGATATTGATTCGATGCTATTGTTTTCGTGTTTCTTTGACATAATGGAGGCAATACATACAAACATTATCATGCAAATTTTTTTTATTGAAGAAAACAATAGGCATAAATTTTTTATCAAAATTTAAAATTACATAATACAGAAAGTTATAAAACTTCAATATACGAAAACAAAATTTCTATGTTGGGCTCGTTTAGGCTCGACTGGCTCAGTTCGGCTCGCTCGTTTAGGCTCGAGGCTCACGAGCCGGCTCGGTCGAGTTTTTTTCACGAGCCAAATTTTTTTGAAAAAAACTCGACCGAGCCGGCTCGAATAGGCTCGACAGGCTCGACGAGCCGGCCGTCCCAGGCTCGAGCCGGCTCGATTGCCAGCACTACCTTCCATACCCGTCACCTAGTCCTTATAATTCTTCTTTTTTTGTTAGCAATTAGAAGACCCATCACCTATTACCACTCATTTTTCTCATTCAATTTATTTTTCTTTAATCTCTATATTCTCCATTTCTAGATTGCATTTTTAGGGTTTATTTCGTGAAGATATTTTGGAAAGATTCGTAAATAATTTATTATTTTTTTATTACCAAAATTAAAAATATGTATATAATCTGAAAATTCAAAAACTTTGAATATAAACTCCTCTAATATTGTCATTTAAGTTGCAAAAAAATTTGAAAAAGAAGTTTAAAAAATATCAAAATTATGAGAGTTTTTTTAATAATATGCATATTTTTAATAAAATCGTATAAATATGTACAAAAAAGATATTTCTGGTTTTTTTCCAAAACATTTTTCATATTCTTATGACAATATTAAAAAAGTTCATGCTGAAAGTTTTACAAATTTTGGATGATGTACGTGTTTTTAATAAATTATTTTAATGTTGGCGATAAAAAAATTTATAGTAAATCTTATAATTTAGAAAACTTTCATTTATAGTAAATCTTATAATTTAGAAAACTTTCGAGAATTTCAACTCATTCGACAATATATGCTGATGAAAATTGATAAATTTTGAAATTTAAAAAAAAATAATAATATCGTCAGTGCTGACGTGATAGGCAGATGGTGAACCACCCTCCGCCAAAGGGTCGCGTGAGGAGGTGTAACTGTCGCCTTCTCGTGATTTTTTTAATCATTTTAAAGTTGTTGTTTTTAACCTATTTCTCGAGAGTTCAGAGTTTTTTTATCCTTAAAAAAGGAGTGGAAAAAAGAAAAAAAAAGAAAAATAGAAAAAGATGAAATATTAAAATCTCTTTTATGCATTATTTTATTTTAGCAAAAAAAAAAATGCTCGCTTTAGCCATTGTGAATAAAGCCTTTTTCAAAACTCAAAATGTTAGCTCACTTGAATTTGAGGGGATGTCAAGGATATTCCTATATAATATCCCCAACACACATAAAGTGAGGTTACATGTGGTTAGTTTGCTATATTAGGGTCTTTTATTATAGGACATGCGTAAACCTAGCTCATCTATAAATATTTGTAATTATGATACGGGAATGGAAATATAATTACTCTACTACTTTAAGGTTACTTCATCAATTCTATCGTCGAGTGTTCATGACATATTCTACAGTTTAGAAGAAAAAAATATAAAAAAATAGATAGTTTTTGGTTCAAAGACTATGACAATGTTTTGGCCATGTATAATGACAATGAATTTGTTTTTGTGCGACAGAGAAAGTGTGTATCAATTAATGATAGTCTTTTCTTATGGTTTTGTCAATTGTATGACTGTTGATTCATAGCTTCTTTTTCAAAGTAGTTAATACATGCGTTGACCCAACAAATTGACATTTAAAAATGCTTGCATTAAAGCAAAGAAACATTTGTTAGAAGTAGCAGCATTTATGAGATAATAAGATTGTTGAGACTTATTTTTTATTTTTTTAGGAATTTGACTTTTGTTTCACGTCTCATCCCTAATTTTAAAAAGCGGGAAAAAATTATAAAATGTCGATATTTTGGTCGGTCTCATTAAAATATGTCGATATGTATATGTTACCTTGATAGTTAAGGCATGTTAGGCTTAGTTAGTTTATGTCGAGTTTGTTCGTGTTGAAACGTTTTGGAAAACCACACAAAGATCATGTTGTCAAGCTCAACTTGTTAGTTGAGCTAAGCTTGTTTGAATGGACGAATTGGAAGATTTGGGATAGCTCTCCCTACTGATACGTTATGTGGTGGGTTTTCAAAATACAAGAGGCCAAAAACTAATTATTTTGGTTGAGAAACGACCAACAATAAGAGAGAAAAAGAAAATGATAGCAAAACACAATCACACCAAAATTTAAGTAAGAAATTTAAATTGAAGAAAAAGCATGCGCAGACAAAATTTACTACAGAAAATCAAGGTGCAATAATTTTTGTGAATCAAACATTAATATATAAGTAACAACCATAAAATCACGATATTTAATATATGAGCTAAAAGCACACTTAGAATTCGAGTCACTAAATTCTAACAGTTTCCATATTGACATGAATTCAAGCATGAGAGATCAAAGAGCTTCTCGGCCAGCTCAAAGCATGAGACATGAACACGTATGAATTCTACAAATTACAAGTGTAAAAAATTACATATAAAAAAATTACAAGTGAAAAAAATTATATATAAAAAAATACCCGTTTAAAAAATTACATATAAAAATACAAGTGTAAAAATTACATAAAGTTACACTTTAGAAGTTAATAATTTTTGAATTCTAAATTTTTGAATTCCTCCGTTAATTTATCATCTCGTTGTTGGTTTCTTGAAACTGCAACACTTCAATCCTTCAAGCATATTAACGCCTCCATGAGATCCGGAGCAAGATGTCATCGTCAATCGTCGAACACTCGTCCACCTGCACTAAAAGCAGACTCGAAAACTATAGTAGAAATAAAAAGGTATTAGTAAATCGCGTGTCATTTTAGAAAGAATCAAATAGACGATTGCGTTATTTTTCCACCAACCCAAAATATCAAATGCATCATCATGAGAAAGTTGATAACGAGTGTCTAAATAAATATCGAGTTCATTCTTATTTGAACCATAAGAATGCACATTGCTATAAATTTCTTCATCAATGACAGTCATACTATTTAGTGATTGTCCAAAACGAGAAGTACCACTAGAAGTAGCCGCGACATGAAACGAAGAAAATGAATGAGAAGTACTATATTTATGTTGGTAAGAAGCAGATAAATTAGAAAGATTGTTTCTTAATGAAGTTACCAAAACTACAGACATTAGTCATAAGTTACCAGAAATTATATCAAACATCAATTTATAATATTTAATTTTATATCTAGGATGCATAATGCAAGCAAATGAAAAAATATTAGATATGTTAATCCAATATTTTTTAAATTTCGTTTCAATTTTTTAAAAGATTTCAGAAAATTCATCTATTTTTTAATATCTCTCAAAAGTACCCGTTAAGCTTACAGATATAAGAAGAACAAGATGTGTAGTTGGGTAATAAATTCTCAAACATTTTGTAGTAGCTTCGAAAAATAGTTTCAAAAAATTAAGAAATAAATTAGCCATATTACAACTACAATTATCTAAAGTAATACATTGTGTTTTTTGACTAATAAAATTACAAATAACATTTCAATACGGTTTAACATGTTCTAACATTAAATAAGTTGAATTTCACCTTGTTGGTGCATCCGTTTTTAATTTTCTAAGTCAGAAATTAACCGCTTTACAAAATTCTTTATACTCTTGTTGTCAGTAGTTAGAAGAAGTAAGTAAAGAAATTACATTTCTAATTACATCAATATGCGGAGAAATAAATTACATGTCATCTTTAATAATTAAATTTAAAATATGACAAACACAACGCATATGAAAAAGCGAAGATTGACAACTATCAAATTGAAATAATCTTTTAAATTACAAAACACAAACATCATAAGAGGAAGTATTATCGAAAGTAATACTAAAAATTCTATCTATAATATTATATTATTGTAAAATGGCCACAATATATCGATAAATAGTTATTCTGTTATGAAGATATTCACAACTACGAAATATTAATATTCTTTTATGAAGTTGTCATCTATCATCAATGAAATGAGAAGTGATGACTATATGTCCGAGTGCATTAGGTGCACTCTATAAGTCAGACGTAGTACAAATGCACATTGTAAGTGCTTGAGAAAATAATTAAATTAACTCATTTTTCATATTATTGTACATTTTAATGATGTCACCTCGCAAATTATAACGATGAATTCGTCTAAAACTAAGGTTAACGTATTCCCTCATAAATTGTTTAATAACTTCGCTATCTAACATCAATAACATGTTTTTTTTTGTGCTACATATTTTGTAGCATATTCGCGTAATCTTTCGTGTGAATACACAAAATTTCTTCCACCACCGACACTTAATTTTAATTGGGTCCGGTTTCTCGTTTGCTCGTGTGCGTGACATTTTTATAATGTCAACCAATAATGCTAGTGGTAGATTCGTACGCATAATGTTTTGCACAATATTTGCATTGCGACATATTTTTGATTTTTCCCATTATTTGTATTTCTTTTAATTCAAAAAGTTTCCAAACATCCGACGTTTTTGATTTTTTTGATTTTGGTGAAGATGTGGATGCATGTGCGGATATATGACTAATCGAAAATGCGAGATTACTAGATCTAATTTCTTGAATGTCGTCATCATCGGAAGGAAACGATTCAAATTGTACGTTGTGTACATTCATATCGATATAAATTAATAACGAATAAAATTTTAAATTGATACCATTCACCAATTACTCAATGATAACTTGTACGTGGTAATTGATATTTGTAATTCCACAATTACANCAGAAGCTGAGTGTATATTGTGTCGACCCTCTCATAAGTCTTGTGTCGACCCCAAAGAAGAGTTTGTGTCGACCTTACCTCATTCCATGTGTCGACCCCTCGTAGCTGAGCCTCATGTCTGCAACTACATTTTGTGTCGACTGCACAATCATTGTGTCGACCCCAGAAATTCCAGAGAAGCACTTGTGTCGACCCAACCAACATTGTGTCGACCCCAACAATTTCCAGAGAATATTTTGTGTCGACCCCAACAACTTTGTGTCGACCCAAATCGGCAGATCAGCACCAACAGTCAGAATATTCTCAACGGCTATATTCTTGATGTGTCTACCGGCTAGTGCTTGTGTCGACCCCAACAAGATTTGTATTGACCCAACTGGACAGGGTTGGAGCAAATCTACAAATATATGATTCGATCTCATTTGAAGCAAGAGATTTTTGGCGAAGAGAAAATACGCCCAAACTCTGCCAAATTCATTTTCAAATATCTCTCTTACTCTCTCATCATTGTATTCATCTTTGATCATCATTCTTGTGATCGAGAGAGTCGGTTTAGAAACCGTACAAATTGTTATAGTTCGCTTTGAGCGATTATAGTAAAAGGGGTGACGCTCCTTCAAGAAGAGTCATTGTAAAAGGGGTGAAGGGGTGATGCTCCTTCAAGAAAAGAGTCATTGTAAAAGGGACGCTCCTTCAAGAAAAGAGTCAAAAGGTTTGGTTGACACACCCATAAGTCAATCAGAGTGAAGCTCAAGGTTTGAGCGGAAAAAATCTTCAATGAGATTCCTTGAAGCGCGGACGTAGGCAAGGTTGACCGAACCGCGTTAACAATCCGGTGTCAATCTCTTACCCTAAACTCTTATCTATTTGTTTAAGTATTCCGCACTAGAGTTTAGAAATAACTAAACAATTCGCACGAACTTGACTTAGTAATCGAAAAAGTTTAGTTAACCTAATTCACTCACCACTTAGGTTAATCTCGATCCTACAAACTACTCCAAGTTTATCCATAAATGTGTAACAGTCTTCTCGTTCAAAATGTCCTGTAATATCTAATTTAATAAATGCAGACGCATAACAAATAGTTTTCGATCATTCAAAAACCTCTCATCTTCACTTAACATGGACATTTTATCCTATCCAAATAACGCGTCGTCCAAATCCATGTGCGCTAGCACATCTTGCATCTTCATCGGTCACAACTAAAATCTCGTGTTTTGATCTAAATAACAAGATATCAAACTTGAACCGACCCATCGTTCATAAATGCTAACTTCAACATATATTTAATTACTAAATATTCACTTAAAATTTTGAATCTCAAATACAAAAATCAGATACATAAATACACCAAAAGTTTAAATATTCCGCTGAATTAAAAAAATCAAAGTATGAATATTCTAAAACCGGCAATAGGTCGTCCAAAAATAAAAGTATTTTCCTAACCATAATAAAAGTCTAAATAAAAAAATAATGTCCAAAATTCAAAATTCAAATATAATAAAAGATATTCGAATGAAACAAAATAACCGGGGCACAAGTATTCCCTATGAATATATATGTTTGGTGTTACTCTTTTGAATTTCATAGGGTTTTACCAAAACACAAGCCGTAGTACAAGAAGCAAGTTATTTTCTTCTTACGAGACTCTTGACGATCCACTATTAATCAAAAGAGAAAAGCGAGACACACATAAGAAAAGCAAGGCACACATAGCCCTTAGTCCACGGAAGTCGAAAGGGGACGAATGCAAAATTGCAATTTCAGCGGCGCAACAATAGGGAAAACAAAATTCCCCCTTTTCTTTTCCCTCAAAATTACAATTAAAGTCCACTGAAATGACAAACTCAATTAGTTGGATATCTATATAATACTTTAAGATATTATTAATAATCGGCGTAAGCAGAGAATACAGCCACGTGTCAGTTAAAAAGATGTGAGTAAGCTGTCGGCTGTCCAGAAAGCCTGTGTAGCCCATGCCCCACGTGTCTTCTCCTTCGCCCTTCGGTTTAAGACCGCCTCTCTCAGAGTCACCAAGCCAACCACTCCCAAATTTTTCCACAGCCCACCATTTTTTCCGATCTGTTACCTCTTTCTCATGCTTCCGATTCCCGACAGCGCCGGGCCGGAGTTCCAACTGAAGAAGCCCAAAAACTCGGAATTGGTCCGGAAAAACTCGTTCAGCTCACTCACTTTCAACTCAGTTTTCCAGCCTCACCACTCTCGCATATGGATTATCCTCTCTATTCTCCTTGTTCAACTCCTCCTCCTCTGCTCCCTCCGCCTTCTTCCCCTTCCTCACCGCCGCTCCGGCTATTCTCCGCCTCTCCTCGCCGCTGTACTTCCGGCGGCTCCCGCCTCTGTCCTGGGCGATGAGGATGAGTGCTCGTCGGGTCGGATCTTTGTATACGACCTACCCAAATTCTTTAACCAAGAAATTTTGGACAATTGCGACGAGTTGGATCCGTGGAACTCCCGTTGTGATGCTTTGTCCAATCGCGGGTTAGGCCTGAAAGCGGAATCGCTGGCAGATAAAGTGCCGGAAAGTGTTGCTCCGGCGTGGTACTGGACGGACCAATTTGCTTTGGAAGTGATTTTTCACAATCGGATACTCCACCATAAATGCCGGGTTTTGGAGGCTGAATCTGCTACGGCGTTCTACATACCGTCTTACGTTGGACTCGCAGTAGGGAGGTACCTATGGTACAACGCGAGTGCAAATGACCGCGATCATCACTGTGCCATGATGCTGAGATGGATCCAAGATCTACCGTATTACAGAAGATCAAACGGTTGGGATCACTTCATCACGATCGGGCGCATCACGTGGGACTTTCGACGGTTGAGAGACACCGGGTGGGGATCAAAATGCATTTTCATGCCTGGTATGCGCAACATCACCCGGTTTCTGATTGAAAGAAACCCGTGGGACTATTTTGAAATCGCTGTGCCTTACCCCACCGGATTCCACCCCAGTTCACTTGCCGACATAGCTGAGTGGCAAAGCTTTGTTCGCAATAAACGCCGGTCAAATCTATTCTCCTTCGCCGGCGGGACTCGCGGCGCCATTAAAGGTGATTTCAGAGGACTCTTGCTAAACCACTGCAGAAACATGTCGGGGTTTTGCCGCGTCGTCGACTGCTCCGGAACTCGGTGTATGAACGGCACGTCGGCAATACTGGAAGCATTTCTCGACTCGGACTTCTGCTTGCAGCCAAGAGGCGACAGCTTTACGAGACGATCAATTTTTGACTGTATGGTGGCCGGTTCGATCCCGGTTTTCTTTTGGAAAAGAACCGCGTATTATCAGTACGATTGGTTCTTGCCATCAGAACCGACAAGTTACTCTGTTTTCATGGACCGGAGCGGGGTGAAAAATGGGTCCATTTCAGTCAAATCAGTGCTCGAAGGGTTCAGTGAGGAAGAGAAGCAGAAGATGAGAGAGAAACTGATAGAATTCATACCCAGATTCTTATACTCGAAGCCGGAGGAGGGGATCGAGAATTTGAAAGATGCTTTCGACGTCGCCATTGAAGGGGTCTTAAGGAGGTTTAAGAACCAACAAGACTCGGGATTTAAGAAGTGGAAATAAAAGATTGTGAAGGTATCTTCTGGGAGTGATAGTATTTTTTTTACATTAATTTTAAAATTTAGTATTATTAATATTTTAAAAAAATGATTAAAACACATTATTGCTTTGGAGATTCTTCTTGTAAACGGAGAAATCATTACAAATATATGAATATTTAAACTCTAATTTCAAATATATAAATATTTTTACACTTTAGTTCAGAATGTAGACTTGGCTTTTATAGTGTTTTTTGTAGAGTAAAAGTATCAAGTTTGGTAGGGTAAAATCATAGTGGTGGGGTCAAATTTTGAGAAAGTAAAAGATGGGTTTCCATGGCGGAATGGAATTGGTCGAAGGCAAGGCAATGGACCTGGTTTTGATTGAATAATTGCCATGAGAGCATGTGCACTTGCCATACGAAAATTGACATCTTTCTTTGTCTTTTTGTATGTAACTAGATAAAAGAGCAAGCTTGTCATATGTATGGTCGTTTCGTTTCAAACATCGAATGCTCGGCTGTTGTCTGAGTTGTGAGTCGATCGCGAACGTGCATTGTTCGATCCGTCCGGACAGGGGGTTTCATGATGGTCCGGTGCACGTTCTCTTAATGTATTATGTTGGGCGAGCAATTATGTGCTGCATTTGTGGCTCCCTAGTGTTGTATGGGTTACTCTCAATGAGCTGGAAATATTCAATGTTGGTTGGAAGGTTGACAACTGTTGGTCTGTGGTTGATATGTGATTGGCCATTGGTCGTCGGATGCGTTTGGGGCCTCCCAAGCAATGTTTTCGAGACTTTTTATTGCAATTTTAAGATATGTTAATAGACTTGTATGGTTTATTAAGGTGTTTAGAGAGGAGAAAAAATCCTCATAGCGATCTAAACATCTAAACGCTGAAATGACTGCCTAAATGACAGTAGAGACTAGAAGCCTTAGTGCTGGAGCTGTCTACAGATTTAGGGTCGATGACAGTGAGGCATATGCTAGGAGCAGCAGAAGTAAAAAATAAACGTAAGAGCTCAGCGAAGGTGTAACAGAATAATGACACACAATACGATGAATACAAGACATTTATAAAAGATTATCCTTTCAACTTCCTTTTCTTCTTCTTAGGTCATTTTCTGTCGTTTACCCCAAAACAGAAACAATAATGCATCCATTTTTTGCCGAATGAATTTATGATACAGTTTCACAAGGAGATTTGGATTTGACTACAAGCCACTTGTTGAGAATTCTTGATTCTTTTGCTTGGCAACAAACAACGAACAATAATTCGTTGATTTTTTATCTTGGGTTCTGAAGTTTTTGATATCTATAACTTGCTTACGCGACGATTGATCGTGGAAAGTGGAGGTGTTTTTTGAAATAAATATTAAACGAACGAACTACTTTAAATTATTATGTTGATTTTAGTGACAAATTATTGTTCGTTTCGACTACGCATTCAGTATAACTCTCCCCTTGAATTTTATTGGCCCCCAAATTCTTCAAAGCAGACGTAGGGTCTGTTTTTATGGTGAGGACTCATGCACATGGATGAGAACTGCTCGAGGTTGCTTGGCAATTCTCATTTGCAGCTACGTTTGTGGATCTTGCTGAACAAAAGGAAACCCCGTTTTATTTTTGTAAAACATCTTGATAGAATAAGACACACCCGATGAAGACAGAAGAAGAAATTTTTAGGTGGAATTAGGTTAAGAGACACGTCCTTCTAAGCTTACCTCTCATTTTTCAGAATATGCATTGAAAGTTTGAAGGTTCCAGTAATGTTCAGATGTCCATGCCTGAAATGCCATAGTTCTAAAATGTTCGTTTCTTTCACATATAAAGTGTGAGCATTAATGTTTGTTATTTTGATAGAAAACAACTTGTTCTTTGTTATTTGTATTGTTATGAAGTCATTATCAGTTTCTTTATCTCTGATCATTTCATCAAATAAAATGATATATTCGAAGTCATCAATTATCCAAAACTAAGCAGATTTTGTGTAAATGTTAAGAATGTAAAAACATCTGTGAGCACCTTTGTGTTACTTGATTCACATGATAACATTACATTTCATTTTTCTTCCACGTTTAACTTCTTGTTGCTGCCCAACATAACTTTTTTTTGAAAGTTGTGTAAATTTTTTGAATATGTTATGGATTCACGTCATATGATTTGAGCTACCACTGTCGAGATACAACACAATTCGTTTTCTTCTTTTTGTTGAAATGCCATGAAGAGTTTTAACTCCTCTTCTTCCTTTTTAGCAAAATACACTTGTTCTTGCACTTGTCGTTTCCATTAATTTGCTGTGATATGACTAAACTTGTTATAATAAAAACATTGGACCTTACTTTGATTTCCTCCGCCATTTGATGATCCGTTTTGATTTCTTCCTCTTACTCTACCGTGGCCTCTTTCGTGAAATTTTTTTCTTCCTCATCCTCTATTATTTCTAGGTTCGCTCTGTTGCTCTAATGTCCCTTTCTCAACATGAAATGCCCTTTCATTATGTTTTTCTTCGATATGATTCAACCTTGCCTCATGGGGTTGCAAAGAACTCATTAGTTCATCAAAAGAATATGTTGTCGTATCTTTTGATTTTTCGATTGCATCTACTA
The DNA here is from genome assembly GCA_003255005.1 of Begonia fuchsioides. Taxonomy (NCBI): domain Eukaryota; kingdom Viridiplantae; phylum Streptophyta; class Magnoliopsida; order Cucurbitales; family Begoniaceae; genus Begonia; species Begonia fuchsioides. Next base: position 175,338 of record QAOC01041566.1, on the reverse strand, counting down.
CATAATCGAATTTAAGTGCTGACTTCGTAACACCTTGGCAACTATCGTCTGATCAATGACTGTTTTTGAAAAAAAACTACATTTTATTATGATCACAGCCACTCATGACATGTCTTGTACAGATTAACCATGTTTCATTTGTAAAGTTTCAAATTCTCTTCGTAAAGATTGAAGCTTTATTTGGGTCACCTTTGTTGATTCTTGAAACAAAATTTGCAGAATCAACCAAGTGTCACTTGCAGTTTCTGCCACTGCAATTTTGGAGAATATTGTTTCATGCACTGCTTACTGAATAAAAAAACAAGGCTTTCGACAAAGTGTTCATCAACGAAGTGTTGTTGTTGAAACCCATGAGTATCGTTATTTGTAGAAAACCTAGATTGCTCTAATATCACTATGTTTGAGGTAGAGACAATTCTTAAAAAATAAATGAAGAGAGAAAGAAAAGATTTTGCTTAGAACTATTTTAAAACAACAACAATGTAGCCTTTTATAGAGGCTATTATAAAGATAACTCATAAACAACGAAAAACTATATGATTTTATTTTTTCAAGTGTTTCAACTTTTATTCTTCTATTAGTTTCACCTTTGATTTATTTCTTCAAAGAGTTTGGCCTTGATTATTCTCCTGGAGCTTCATCTTGAAATTATTATCCAAGAGTTTCACTTTGAATACTTTGCATTAATTCATTCTTCAACATAAGATATTTACTCAAAATTTTAATACAAGTGTTGTGTAATTGAAATCTTCAAAAATAGATGCCAAAACGGAGAGGAATAGTTGATTTTAGAGGAGGATTCATCTAGTCGTATGCGTGTCTCACACCGGTCAAGTAAGGGTTGGCATAACTAGTTTAGGCTTACAAAACCAAATCGGGCCAACCGGTTCAGTGTAGGGTGGGCTGGTTGCGTCCATTTATATAACCACCGTAGTTCAAAAACGTCATAAATCAAGAAAATCGGTAAATCACCTGGCTAAACTATTTCACCATTGACAATTCCATTTCATTCTCAAAGTAAATCCTGATTCTGTCACAGCTTCACTCGACGTCGGTGCCTGCTGTCGTAGCTCATTACAGTAAATCCTAATCCCTTTTCTGCTTCGATAGACGCCGGTGCATGCCATCACCGCTCATCATCTTCAAAGCTTCAATCGATGCTCCATAGCATCCAAGCCTCGGTCATCAATCGACGCTCCATTCATTCCTCGTTCTTTGTCACTAGGTAATTTCTATTATACTATTTATCCATTTGTATTCATTCTTTTTGTTCTTCATTGCTTTCATCCGGTTTAGTACGTGATTTACTGTTGGTTTTGTTTTATCGTTGGTTTTCGTTTCTACTTCATTAATCTATCTTATTTTAATATTCTACTATGGTTAACCTCTTTGTATTTTATCCATATTTATGCTTAATCTCTCTACTGGTTGTACTTAAATTCTAATTTCGCTTATCATTTGTATTCCTCTTGCTTCAAGGAGATGCTGTCAGGTTATATTGTTGTTTGAATCAAAATTGCACGATGTGCATGAATTGAAAAACTTATTAACACTATTAAAATCCGTCTACATAGTTTTAGAATATGCTAATCGACTATGAAATTCAACTTGAACTTGATCTCATGCATCACATTGTTTACATTTATTTTAGGATTTTCATTTGAAATTTGTTTCATGTTCATATTAATTGTTAATTAAGGATGGCAGTCATCCCACGATAAAAATTCTCATAATGATAATAAAATACTGCTACATGAAGTTTGGCGTTATTTTAGTCAGATAGCCGATAGTCATCAAGCTAAATGTACACATTATGCCCAACTTCATGGAGCTAATTTAGTAAAAAAGGAACTTCATATTTGATAAATCATCTGAAACTATGTAAATAGTATGCATCAAATATTGATACTAAACAAAAGACTTTGGATTTTAAGCTGTTGCGATGGAAATAGTAGTTTTGTGTCGACAGTTTAGATGAATTGGCTATTAAAGTAGTTGAAAGTATTGGATTTATAAATTTTTTTTATATATGATGCCTGAATTTGCTACGTCTCCAAGAAATTTTGTTAAAGAAATTAAGAGAATTGAGCATTGTAGCAGTAAGTCGATTGAGTATTTGTTTTAGTGAACCACAAAGTGTGTTTGACTACTGACACATGAACATTGATTCAGAGTTTAAATAATATATGTTTTGACAGCTCATTACATCGATGAAAATTAGACTGCATAGAAGAAAATTATAAATTTTTATTGGATAATCATAATGGGTAAATTGAGAAAGACCTAGTGAAACGTTTATTATAGTGGGAAATTAACACTACTACAAGTATTACTATTGACAGTGCGTCTTCCAATAATGTTAGTATTGTATGTTTTGTTAAGATAATGAAAACATGAAAATGGTTGATTTTAAATGGTGATTTCATGCATGTTAGATGCTTTACACAAGTCCTGAATTTAATAGTAAAGGTGCACAAAGTTATTAAGTATGTCAAGTCTTTCCTTGCACGATTGCAACCATTTTTGGTTTTTGTTGATTGCACTAATAATTTATGTCTCGATGTTTTTATTCATGGGAACTTTACACATTTGATGTTGGCAAGTTCTATAAAATATGAAGCATCTTTTGAAAAATTAAGAGAACATGATAACTATCTCTTTTTGGAAATGCGAGGGAAAGAGCCACCAACGATGGAAGATTGGTCATGCATTTGATATTATATCCAAATTTTGGAGTTTCACACTACTATGCTTAATGTTGCCACTTCATGGCATATGACTTCGAATGTGTATGTAGGTAAAGTTCGTAACTTTAAGATTTCTAATGAAACATATGCTAATGGGGAAAACGTTGACGATAATAACCACAACAGTGGAAAAAAGTTTGATAATTATTGGGGAAGTTTTATCAAAATAAACGTGCTCGTATATATTGTTATTTTTCTTGACCCGAGTTGCAAAAGAAGATTTTCGAAACATTGTCTAACCATTGTATTTGGTAGTGACAATGTCGCAAATTACTCGAAACAAGTAGATGATATCTTTGAGAAGTTACATGAAGAATACAAGAAGAAGAGTTTGTTGAATTCTAACTTCAATGCTAGTGGTATTTTTGAGTGCTACCGAGGCCGGTTATTGTTTTAAAACAAGTAGATGATATCTTTGAGAAGTTACATGAAGAATACAAAAAGAGGAGTTCGTTGAATTCAAACTTCAATGCTAGTGGTATTGTTCAGATGCGACCAAGGCAAGTTATTGTTTAGAACAAGCTTATTGCCTTGTTGTTTACTCTAAGTTTTATAGAAGTGGAAACACATTGAACGTAAATCATGAAGTTAATATGTCATAAATAGATCACTATTTGACAGAAAAATTGGAGAGTTTGCAAATATAGCTGAATTACTATAATGTTAGAAAAAACTCGGATAGTTATCTAGTGTTAAGAAACAGCCAGAGATATATTGATTATTTTACTTTTAGTTTTGATAGTTTTGTTCTTAATACGTTTTGTAATTATCAACCACCTAAAATAGTTGAAGCACTAATCTGCACCGAAATTGGCTCAAATCTTTCATTCCTTCCGAAAAATCTAACTAGCTCAATGTGGGCACCGCTAGCACTACTACGTTTATTGACGAAGGTACTTAATTCAACCTACTACTATATATACATGCAGTTGTATTACTTTGAATGACTAACACGTTCTTCCATTTTATTCCGTGGCTTGCATATTTGATTATTTGTTTGAAATTGATGATGAATGGATGAGTTGACGTGTTGAAACATGTAGTTTGTTATTTTGAAACTTTTAATAAATGAACTTATTCTATACTAGTTTATTTTATTTGACAACGTACCATGTAATTGTTTATACTATTTTTTTTTTAAATTGTTGATGGTCTCAGTTTATTTTAGTTGATGATGAAATTAGTTCTATTATACTTTTAGCTGTTGATGAGTTTAGTTTATTTTAGTTGATGTGTTAATTATTTATATTAGTTTATTTTAATTGATGATGAACTTATAGTATTTAATGGTAAATGTAGTTTAATTATTGTTTATATTGAAATATTTACGTTTGTTGATGGTTTATTTTACATGTAACTTACCAGGCCAGTTCTACGAACATTGAAACCCAGTTACAGTTCTTAAACTACAAATCCATTTGTATTGGTTCTGTTCTCAGTTTCTAAGGTGAAAACAAGATAACCCAAATCATGTCCACTCCTATGGCCATGTTGACTAGGCTGGAGGTTGAAGAAGACTTAACCCACGTGTAATATGTAGAGTTGGCATTCGAGTGGCATTATAGCAATCCGAGCCGGACTGGGCTCGGCAACTCGAGCGCCGATCTTTCCCCTACCCTCTCTGGCGCCGACACTCGATTCTTCATCTTCGTTGGCATCGACCATCGCCGAAGACTTCATCTTTGTCGCAGTCGCGGTTTTCGTGTTTCTCGACGGCCCATCAAGCTCGAGGGATCGTCGTTGATTCTTCGTCGGTGTCTTCATCGTATTCATCTTATTCATCTTCTTCTTCTTTGTCGTTGTATTTGTCGTCTTCGTCTCTATCGTTTTCGTGTTTGCCGTAGTCGCGGGTTTTGCATCATCTTCGTCTTCGTCATAGTTGCGGGTTTTGCGTTTCACGACCGCCGACCTGACCGTCGTCATCGAAAAAGTATGCAGCTCTCTCCGTCAAAGAGATGATAATACTTCCGCTAATGATGTTTGTGTTTTGCAATTTAAAAAATTATTTCAATTTGATAGTTGTCCAATCATCAATTTTTCATGTCTTGTGTTTGTCATATTTTAAATTTAATTGTTAAAAGTGACATGTAATTTATTTTCCTGCATATTTACACAATTAGAAGGGTAATTTTTTTATTACTCTTTTAATACCCAACAACAAGATTATAAATTTTTCTAAAGCAACTATTCTTTGACCTAGAAAATTTAAAACGTATGTATCCACAATGTAGAATTCTACTTATTTAATGTTAGAAAATACTACAACGTATTATTAGTCAAAATACAAAAGATATTATTCTAGAAAGTTTTAGTTGTGATATGACTAATTTATTTTTTGATTTTTTGAAACCATTTTTTTAAGCTACTAAAGAATGTTAAAAAAAATTATTAATCGACTACACATCTTGTTCTTCCTATTTTTGTAAACTTAACCGATACTTTCGGGAGATATAAAAAAATAAATGAATTTTGGGAAATTGTAAATAAAATAAAAATAAAATTAAAAAAAGTGTTTAATTTTTCAATGATATGTAATTTTTTTAATAATAATAAATTTATTTAGATTACATTAGAAAGTGTTTAATTATTCATCCGTTTATTAAATAAAATAATAATTTTTTTTTAAAAATTAAATATAAATTATGATTTTTTATGTATGCTAGACTATTTAGTTCAGCTCGTATAGACTCGATAGGTTCGACTAGTTTGGTTTGAGCTCTTCTCGAGGTCAACTCGAGGCTCGTGAGCAGACTCGAACTAAATTTTTTTTAAAAAAAAACTTGATAGGCTGGCTCGAAAAACTTGACCCGAGCTAAAAAATTTCTAGGTCCAGTATTTTGACAAACAAAGAGAGTGCTTTGCCACAGGGACACCTGACTTTTCATTAAATTTTGTCCTTCATTATATATTAATATAATATTATATTTATTTAAACTCAATTTAATGAATCAAATCGATCCAAAAAATGTTTTTCGTGATTATTTGACTATTTGATCGACATTATTTTTCTTCTGAATGTAGATAATTAAAAGCAAAAATTAGGTTTCCTCTTTTTTTGAAAAAAAAGGAATTGCCAAAAGGCTAATGACTATTTTGGTTTATATTTTATTTTGCATTCATAGTTTGATTTTTTAATTTACCAAAATAAAATTGAACATAACATTTTTTATTACATAAAATTGTATATTAAGGGTTTAGAATCACATTATGACATTGGTTACGATATAAATATATATAAACTTATTTGAAAGAAAATTAAAACGAAAACAAATATTACATTGAAGTTAAATTAATAATTGACAAAATGAAAAAAAATCAAAAGAAAATCTAAACATTAACTCCTTTTACTTAAATAAATAAATTTTTATAATCTTTGATTTTTAGTTAGAATAATACTTTACTATAATAATTTTAAATAATTATTATAAAATAAGGATTATAAAGTTTTACGAGGTAGGACTGACAAATGAGTTGGATAAACATGAAAAATTGAATCGAACCGACTAAATGAAGTGGGTCGGTTCGGTTATAAATACACACAAACACGACCAGTAATCGATCCGATGAAAACCGATTAGTGTCGATATGGTTTTTAGTTATTAAAATAAAAACCGAATCCGAACCGACATTAACCGTAGAGGTGAGTGAAACCGGGCCGTGGGTTATGCTTTTATTTCCCGTTACTCATGATTTAATATAATTCAAAATTAATTGTTAAATTTTCTTTAATCACACCCCATTTTTATGGCTAGCAAATGAATTGGATAAACTTGGAAAACCGAACCAACCCAATAAAGTGGGTCGATCGGTTATAAATACACACAAACCCGACCAGTAACCAATATGATGAAAACAGATTAGTGTCGGTCTGATTTTCGGTTACTAAAATAAAAATCAAATCCGAACAGACATTAACCCTAGAGGTGGGCGAAACCGGCCCGGGCCCGTGGGTAAACCAGAACCGGTCGATTCTATTATAATAAATTTATGATAATGGTTTTATTTTGAAAAAAATCGTGAACCACAGGCCGGCCAACAATTTATTCTTTAAAAAATGGAACCGTTGAACTGTAAAAAAATCGACATATAAATACTAAATTGAAGTTAAACTTGATTTCATTCCTTCTATTTTCTGTTTTTCACCAGCCGGCAGCCGGCAGCCGACGCCCTCACCTCACCTCTACGGCTGTGCCCGACGCTGCTCTCATCAACCTATAAATACTTAACTTAAAGTAAACTTGATTTCATTCCTTCTATTTTCTGTTTTTCACCAACCTATAAATACGAAATAATATGCTTGAATCCCATTTCGCTGCTCTCAGCGACACTCTCTTACACTTGCTTGCTAAATGCAAGAGCATGAAGGAGCTCAAACAAATTCATACCCAGATCATAACATCTCCCATCATTTTTCATAATGATCAATCCTCTCTCGTCTCTCGTCTCCTTTTCTTTTGCGCCCTTTCGGATCTGGGTTCTCTTCCCTATGCCAACGATGTTTTCCGATCGATTTCGTCACCCAATCTCTATAGTTTCAACATCATGATCAGAGCATATGCTTACGATGGAGATTCTTACGCTGGAAATGATCAAAGTTGTTCTTTGAAGTTGTATAAGAAAATGCTTAGTTCTGGTATTAGGCCTGATTTCCTTACTTTTCCATTTGTTGTAAAAGAATGCACCAGGAAGGCTGATGTTAAAAATGGAAGTTGCCTTCACGCTCAATCAGTGAAGTTGGGCCGGTTTGATGATATTTTTGTTCAGAATTCGTTTATATCTTTTTATCATGCGTGTAGATTTACAACTCGCGCACAGAAGGTGTTTGATGAAATGTTAACGAGAGATATTGTTTCTTGGAACTCAATGGTTATTGGTTTATTGAGAAACGGTGAGCTTAATTACGCATTAGCTTTATTTAAAAGTATGAAGGAGAAGAGTATTATCAGTTGGAATTCGATTATAACCGGATTAGTCCAAGGGGGTTGGCCAAAGGAGGCCTTGGATCTTTTTCATGAAATGACAAAGAAGAGTAAAAACATAGTTAGACCTGATAAAATTACTATTGCTAGTGTTCTTTCAGCTTGTTCGTATCTCGGAGCTATTCATCATGGAAAATGGGTCCATGAATATTTTTCCAAAAGCGGGTTGGAGGTTGACATGGTAATCGGAACAGCTTTGGTTGACATGTACGGAAAATGCGGATTTGTAGATCAAGCATATCAATTGTTCGAGAAAATGACCAAAAAGGATACATTAGCATGGACTGCAATGATTTCAATTTTGGCTCTCAACGGCAATGGAGATAGAGCTTTCGATCTTTTCAAAGAAATGGAATCAAAAGGAGTGAAGCCAAACCAAGTTACCTTTGTCGGACTATTATCAGCCTGTGCTCATTCAGGATTAGTAGAAAGAGGGCGATCATGTTTCGAGATGATGAGCCGTGATTACTCACTTGAACCTCAGGTCCATCATTATGCTTGCCTAGTTGACATACTTAGCAGAGCCAATCTCTTGGAAGAGGCTGAAAAGCTTATTAGAGGCATGCCTATGAAGCCCGATGTATTTGTGTGGGGGGCTTTGCTCGGAGGCTGCCAAATGCATGGAAATGTAGATTTAGGAGAAAAAGTTTCAGGATTTTTAATTGAATTGGAACCTCAAAACCATGCTTTTTATCTGGCCTTGTGTGACATATATTTGAAGGCTAGCAGATTTGAAGATGTGAAGAGAGTAAGAGCCTTGATGGCGGAAAGAGGGATCAGAAAGGAAGTACCAGGTTGTAGTATGATTGAAATCGATGGAAATGTTTACGAGTTTTCAGTAAAGGGATCACCTGCAGTTGCTATGGAGGAATTAATAACGATTACCAGTCGTTTACTGCTTTTAATGAAAAGAAACTGGGACACACTGTACTATGATGAGATATACTGAGAAAAAAAGTGTTGCATTTGGAGAAAACAAGAATTTTGAAAGGGAATATGCTAGACTAAGAATCCAGAACCTTGCAATTTGTTCATACTCTCCCCATCCAAGAATCAAAGATCTGGTCAACATATTACTCTATTACTTTTCTATGACAAAACAAGAGAATAGTGGCCTGACAAATGGTTCGACGACGTGAAAGGCCTATTTAGACCCTCAATAATACCCAATGTGGATTTTAAATATAGATAAGGTGAACACACAGACTATTCAATGCCAGACATAACGAACATCAGAATCTCAAAAAGAAATTATCAGTTCGTGCAAAGCCGATATACGTTAGTATAACTCTAAAATATTGGTAGTGCTCCTTGGTCTCTAACTCTTGAATAACCTTTCATTTTAATTATTATATACAAAAATTGAAAGTTCAATTTCCTTTTGTTGAACTTCCAGTAAACATTATGAAAAGGCAGTGAAAAAAGATGCTGCAAATGGGATTGTCTGAGGTTTTTATGGTCTATCTGCTGTTCTTCCACTCATATGTACAAACTCTGAAAGTAAGTAGATTCATTAAAGCGTTGATATTGTCTGTTTTGTCTTCTCCTAATATTTTTCTCTTACTTTTAGGGTTCATGCACATGCAGACAGAAATCTCTACCCCATGAAAACAGCTAATTGCAGGACTAGATTTCTCATTAAATACTTGAAAAATCCTTTTAGGTTCATCTTTATTTTTGAAAAATGAAAGTTGTGGCTAAGAAAAACATCAGAATTTGAGTGGTTGTGGGCAAATATTCCATAATAAATAATTCATCTTGATAGAAACTGTAGTACACAAGGTCTTATTTATCCCCACAATCTGCATGCTGTAATTTGCTGCTAACTTGGCCATCTTTTTCAATCTTTCAGAATGTGAGACAGCTGAGCGTGTGGGGAAACACACAAGAAAGTAAAATTCAGAAATTCGAGGTAAGCTCTTCGTTTAGCTGAGCATCTTCGAGTTGGATTTTATCGCCTTTTTTGATTCCCAAAATGGATCATAATGCAAACCTATAGAAGAAACCAAAGGTTCACCTCTTGATTCCATGATTCTGATTCTCACCGCTTGGCCTTTAATCACTCCATCTTCAAGCCTGTGAAGCCTCTTGTAACCCACAGTCGTCCCGCTAGCAACTAGTTTACCGTCCACGTAAATTTCATGCCGTTTAATCCGCTGTCCTAGCCATATTGGTTCTTGAATCCTTATAACATTAAATCTCAACACTTCATTTCTTCCTATGATTTCAATCCAGTGGTCCATTTTGTCTCCATCACGACCACCGCTCTCCTTTGGAGCCCAGTACGTCCACAAATAGTCGTCGTCAAGAACATTGTCGGTTCCAAAACCTCGTCCTTTTCCTCCCCTTTCACTGCTAGCCTCTATATCACATTTCTTGGCCAAATTGGTGGAGAAGATCTTATGGATTGCTCCTCTAAATTCTTTCAGCCTTTGCACATCTTCTTCTGATATGAGCCCTGTTTTGTTCGGCGGGACATTGAACAGAAGAACACAATTTCTTCCTACCGATTTATAGTAAATGTCGAGTAGTTCGCTAAGCTTTTTGGGTGACTCCGATTTGTGCCAAAACCATCCTTTCCGGATTGAAACATCGCATTCCGGAGGTACCCAATTAGTCCCTTTTGGATCACCGCTGTTTAGATAGCTGCATTATTTAAAACTATTAGTTGTTGGTAGTTACTTTCATCAATCATTCATACTCAATAATCATTTTATAGTTAACTCATGAAGTTTGTGTTTTAAGAACAAAAATTGATCGAAATCCTCAAGTGTAGTATTTTATCGCCCGAAATTATAAGCATGCATATTTGATCTAATTTATATGTGAACAAGTCATCTAACTATAGCAGAAATGGATTTTTTTGGTGGAATTTACTCACTCTTCTGTGCTTGCATTTCCAATTGATAACGAGCTCCTATTGACCATTGACCAACTTGTTTCTCCGGCAAATCCGTCCTCATTTCCGACCCATCTCACATCCGGCCCGGCATCTGAAAAGATGTTGATTGAAGTCTGCAACTCTCGGACCATCGAAAACCAGCTCGAAAAGTAGTAAGTCATATTTTTCGCATTCTTTCCCTTTGCTCCATCGAACCATATCTCTCGAATGCTCCCATATCTGTCACCAAAATATAAGATCAGATCAGATGAAACCGTGAATTGCATTATTTTTATGTTTTGTGCCTACTTAAGAAGCTCTTGCAACTGTGCCAAATAATATTGGTTATATTTCTTTTCATCTCCGTATCTTTCGTCATGCAAATCCCACGGCGAAAGGTACAATCCAAGATCGACTCCTCGGGACTTGGCTGCATCGGCCAAGGCTCCAACGACATCTCCATGGCCGTTTTTCCACGAACTGTGAGCTACGGAATGGTTTGTATATTTCGAAGGCCATAAGCAGAACCCGTCATGGTGCTTTGCCGTGAGAATCATGAGCGAAATTCCGGCCTCCACGGCTGTACTGACCCACTGAGTCGCGTCGAGTCGACTCGGGTTGAAGACGGATGGGTCTTCGTGGCCTGTTCCCCACTCGGAGTTGCTGAAGGTGTTGACTCCAAAATGGAGGAACATTATAATCTCTCTTTGCTGCCATTTGAGCTGTGAGAATGATGGAAGCGGTAGAATTGGTAACGGAGGTGTCTGCGATAGTTCTGGCCCGGAAATAGCAAACTCGAAGCGATGAATAATCAAAACTATGTGGAAGAAGAAGCAGAAGAAACGCCATAGCTCAGCCATTGTGCAACTTAGAGCCAGAGAGAGAGAGAGAGAGTGGCAAAGAGGACGATGGAAGTTGTCCTAAACTTTCATGTCTCAATTTTTGCTTGCTTTCTCTCTCTAAGTTTTTGGTTTCTTCCTTGGAACATTTTGGTCCCAAATGAAACAAATATAATGGTAGAGAGAGAGAGAGAGATGTCTAAATGCATGTCAAATTTTTGTTGGTATCTCTATCTAAATCTGCTGCTGCTCTTGTGAATCTGATCTGAATACAGTTCACGGGTGGTTCGCCTATGTATGGATACGCTCGTGACAAGTTTTGCAACTATCTTTTGTTTTTCAAGTACATAAAATAGAAATCACATTGTTTTAAGCCGAGTTGATTAAAGTAGAGATATAGTACTTTTTGTTTCTTTTCCTAAAATCTGAATATCATCTAAATCGATTTACATGAATTAGAATTTATTTAAATGTAGATTAATCGGAATTTAATTAGAGTTTAAATTCTTAATTTTATGAAATTTATTACTAATTGTAACTAAATATTGATTAATTCAGAATTTATTCTTATTTGGCTTGAATTAATTGGAATTAATGCAAATGAGATTAGTGGAATCAGAGTAAATCATACATTGACCAAGCATTTAATTAGAATTGATATTAAATTACATATGAATAAAAATTAATTACCCTAAGAAAATAAAGCAAACATTTATATTATAAAGTCTAAGATCTTATTTGAAAAACATTTATATTATACTCTAGAGTCTTGAGTGAAAATTACCCATAAACACATAATTTTCATACAAGTATTCATAACTTATTATATTAATTACATTTTGATTGCATTAATTATTATTTGATTCATTCAATCTTATGATTAAAAGAAACTTACAAATTTCAAACCAAGCCACATCTCTAACTAATGTCCATCCTTATTTTTTCAATTTTCTCAAATTCTTCATCTTTGTGGTCCCGTGCACCCTCGTTCCATTTAACACGTGTGATCTTGCTTCCTACGTCACAGTTCAGCCTATCAACAACTTCGACCATCGAAGGCCTCGTCCTAGGATCACCATCAGTGCATTTCAAAGCAACCATAACCACTGATTTCAGCTGATCAGCATCATAGTGACCCTTCAATCTCGGATCAACCACATGATGAAACTTCCCACACTGGACGTAGGGTGTGGCCCACTCCACAATGTCTCGTTTGACCCCACCGGGAAGCCTTTCGAGAGGCTTCTTGGCGCTGATGATTTCCAAGAGTAAAACGCCATAGCTATAAACATCACAGCTCTCTGCAACTTTGCCCCACATGGCGTATTCTGGAGCCAAGTAGCCGAGAGTTCCTTTAACCCTAGTTGTCAAATGAGAAACGCCTTGTGGAATGAGCTTTGCAAACCCAAAATCTGCAACTTTTGCTTCGAACTCTGCGTCTAAGAGAACATTGCCCGCCTTTATGTCTCTGTGTATTATGTGAGGATTTGCTTCGTGGTGCAAGTACCTTTCGGAGAAGACGAACCAAAATAGATCAAGAAAATTGAGATAAAAAAAAAAGCTTTCTTGCTAAACTAAAATCCAGAAGATTTCAAGCATATTTTTGCCCTAGATTGGACTGCACTCGTAAAATACATAATTTTTTTCACTCAGTCAACTTTATTTTGGCTTAAATTTGTACAACTCATCATTTAGAGACTCGTATATTTTTCAAATCGTTCAAAAATTGGATATTCGCGTGTTTAACTTGATTTTACTATGTGCTGTTCTAAAGTTTTTAAATTTTAGGTTTAAGTTCCATACTCTCTCTCTTCTATCCCAAAGCTCTCCTTCATTCCCTCTCTCTCCCCCTCTTCTTTGGCATTCACTTTGTGAGATCATGAAACTTACACTGTGTCAAGGTGTCACACGATGATCGATAGATCAACGGTTTGATTTGGTATCTGATATGTCAATTTTGCATGAGGCGTTCTGTAAAACAAAGTCTTCCAAATTTACCACTAAGATTTTGGCCGAAGCTAATTGTTCACTGTCTATGTTACTAAACATTACTGACGCGATCCAAGATGTCTTCAAAGTCAACCCCAATAGCTCAAATTCGTTACAAAGCGATTGAGAACCAAGACATCAAACAAATTGGTACTACGATAATTAGTTGGCTAATTCGATAGGTTTACGAACTTTATAGCAAAATATATCTTGTCTTAAGATTAGAATGGCTTACATTGTCGAAATCAAATATTGTTTACATGTTCAACCAAACACATGGCAAAAAAGATTAGCCTATTAACTATTATTTTAATTTAATCTGATTTTATTTCCTCAAATTTAAAAAGTTTTCTTTTCTAAAGTTTTGAAAGGTTTTCTAATATTTAGATTTTTTAATTGCTTTCTTAGTACTCTTAGATAGTTTGCAATCTATTTAGTCATGGTCTCTACTGCAAATATACATATTTTTTTAATTGACTTAGAGTATGTTTAATTCTTCTGTTTAAAGATGAGCAAAGGCCGGTCTGTGATGAATTTTTCATTGATCGAAACTAATCCGATCAATTTTCGCTTCGAGATTCAGAACCCAAAATTGACTCGTAACCCACAATTAATTTTCTAACCCGACTCAAAACAAATTTAGTATGGGTCGGTCTTTTTTATTTGATTCATTAAAATATTCTTTTGAAAGAAGTGAAAAGAAACAAAAATCTTATTCTCTAAAAATAAATATCTACCAAATAATTACTAACTTGAAATCTTGCATTCAACTATTCCGTAAAGAAATGCCCAAGTTAATAAATACATCAAATTAGCCCCAATCTCATCTAATATGTTGACCCATTTGGTAATGATAAAAAAGCTTGTCGACCTGCAACTTAAATTGTAAAACCTAACCCGTCCCATTTTTTTGCAATATTATATAAAACTGTCATCTGATAATTATAAACATACTTTACCGATAAAAAAAGGGGGGAAATGATTTGATATCCTATGAATACTTTAGTAAATTGCTTTTGAACTTATGAACGAAACCTTACCAGCTTAGGCCCTCGAAATTATTAATGCTTCGTCATGATTTCATAGTCAAGTAATTATTAATTTCAAAAATGAAAACTAGAATTCCATTAATTTAAGGCATAAATAAAAAATGAAGAAGATACTTACGCTAGACCTTCTGCAGCTCCGATGGCGATGCGCATTCTTCGAGGCCAGTCAAGAAGACAGTCCTTGGCAAGTTTGCCATGAAGATGGGTAACCAAGCTGTGATTGGGCATGTAATCATATATTATAAGCCTTTCATCTCCATCTGCATAAAACCCTCTTAACCCTAATAAGTTTTTATGGCTAACTCTTCCGAGTACTTCCACTTCTACTGCAAACTCCATCTCTGCCTTTGCACTCATTGCCTTTAGCCTCTTCACTGCTATCTACATTTTCATACCAACCCTAACTTAAATCCAAGACGGGTCCATGTTCGGTCTCAGGATTTTTTTATTACTATACAAGATATATATTTATTTGAGTGGCAAACTCGTGATACTTAATTATATACAGTAGATTTTTTCATGTTAAATCTCAATATCTAGTTTTGTATTTTTTTGTTTCATTTGGTTGCTTAGTCCTAACAAAAATGGCTACCTCGATCCCTTTGCTAGTTCGACCATAGTAGACGGTTCCGAATCCACCTTCCCCGATTTTGTTATCTTCATGAAAATTATTTGTTGCGAGGATGAGTTCTCTAAGAGTAAATTGATCCCAAGGGTATTTTCTGTCATTGCAGACCCTTTAAACAAGCAAACACTTGCAAATTACTTGTAAGCTTCTAGAAATATTCAACAATTTTCCCACGAAAAGGGTACCTTATCTCCGGGTACCTTTCTCCCGTGTCGCAGCAGAAACAACTCCAGGGCGGCATTTTTGGTTTCTATGCTGATGAGAGAAGAAAGTACATAAGAACTTGGAGGAGGGAAAAATATGAGATATTCCAAAACCCTAGTGAACAAGTCTCTGCGAAGATAACGAGAGACAGCCTTGGAATAAAGGATAGTCTGATTGCTCTATAGCTTCTTTGTTTGACACATTGGAAATATTAGTTTTTTAAAGTAATTTCGTCCCTATCTATGTTTGATTTGGCCAAATCATGCTAGTGAGAAGGGGCTATTGGATAAAAACCACCCAAGTAGAAGCATTATTGGACATGATGTCAAATTTTGGCGTATTTATGGTACACATCATGGCTCATTATTTAATCCTGATTTAAGAAAAAAATAATTAAAAGGAATTTTGGTCTATCTATTCATCCCATCCTAATTGCTGCCTAATTGCTGACAAGGCATGAGTTGGGTCAGGTTTCAACAAAAAACACAACCGTTCAGGTTGAAATTTTGAGCATAACCAGCCCGACCCAATCGGGTTGGGTCGGTTTCCTTATGACCCTACAAAAAATAAAAAATTACGAATACTCAATGAATAAAAATAGAAGAATCTATACCACTAAAGACTTATCGATAACCATTGAAATTGTAAATAACACAGTAAAAGATAAAGTTTATGCAAGGAAAAAAAAAAGAAATCTGGGAAACCTGCTCATAAATCATCGAGAGTCCGACTGTGTCGCTCGGAAGCCGTCAGGAGTTGAGAGTGATTAGCGGAAGCTATTGCTCGGAGTCGGGATCATTGCTCGTAGTCAAGCTCGCTCTGAAATCTTTGGGAGTCTCACTCATCGCTCGTCGGTAGCTCAGAGTAGGAACTACGACTAGAGTTAAAGGGATATGAGAATAAGAGAATGAATGACTAACATTAAAATATTTACTTTGATAAGAAGAAAACAACATAGCAAGATCGTTACTTAATTGAGATGATTTGTTTGCGTACCGTATCTAAATTATTAAAATTTTTATCAAATATTAATTTAATTTATTTTATTTTAAATCGATGATGCATTACGAATGCAGGAAAAATATTAATTATACCAAGCGAGTACTTTTTAAATTTAGTTTTCATACTAGCAATTGTAACAAAAGAAATTCATTGATTTGTTTATATTTTGAAAAAGTACCCTTTAAATTTATAAGAAAATGGAAAAACATGATGCGTATAACAAATCTGTGAGAACTCATACTAAAAGCAGAAAATCTAGTGTTGCGAGTAAGAGGGACATATCTAACTATGTGACACGCTCCAAGATGCGGAGGTGTTGGGGAAGGAGCAAAGAGGGGGCGAGAGACGGTTAACCAAATGCTAGCCGAGAGAAAAGATGAAAACAGGGGAGGGTTTTGGTTCGGTCACTCAGAGAATTGCATACAGAATTGGGGTCCGAAACTTAGGATAAAATAAATTCAAGTTATAAACTTAGTTCAGCCCAAAATTAAAATAAAACGCACGAGGTAAACTCAAAAACGCACGGAACGACTTTTAAGTGGACAAACAGTTCATCGAGAATAGAAGGAAAGGCAGAACAGGGAAGTTGTCACGCCAATTTGCCAAATGCATACGGGCATTTAATAAAACAACTTGACACAATTAAAATATAAAAACTTAAGTCACTTGCGTCCAAATTTAAGATCAAACGCACGTGGAATTTAGGAGATGGCACGGGGACACATTCTGGAAGACAGGAACAGTGCAGGGAATGACTGAAAAAGGGGTAGTAAGGTCAATGCACATCTCCCGATTGGAAAACGCTGTGCATGAGAAATCAGTGGGAGAAATTGACACAAAGAGAGGAGAAGATTTCAGCCAAAGTTGGTCTGAAATCGCACGGAGAAAACAAAAGATAGCACTGGACACCGATTGAGAGCTTTTGAAGGCTCTCGGTTGGCAGATTTCGGCAAAACACCACAAATTAGTCAAAAGGCCGAGGATGGAATGAAAGCTATGGGATGTTTAACCTCACCTTGATCCAATGGAGGTGGAGGGAAGTTAAACTAGGGCTTAGTGACTCTAGCAAAAGACACCAACACCAAGACAACTCCAAGCAAAGGATGTTACTCACCTTTGATTAGCCTTGCCGTGAGAGAAAAGGGGAGAGCACAAAGCTTCTTCAATTCAATCTTTTCTAATCTGAAAATGCAAGGAAGGGGAAGGTAAAACCCCATTCCTCCACGAGCTACAAACACAAAAATAATGACATCTACTAACCTAAGTGATTAGCCAACAAAGGGAGGGGGGGAGGGGGTGTATGGCCATGGGGCCCACCTTGACTTTATCACTTGCTAGAGGTATGGGTTACTAAGTCAAAGAGTTCTCCCATGCCTAAAGCTTCCCTAAGACTAAAAATACGTGCAGCCACGTTTTAATATCTTACAACAAAGATAAATCAAACACTTGCATGGTTTTCACGTAAACCATGCAACTTGTTACACACGGTTATCACAAGCCAAAACCCCTATACCGAGGTTTCCTTCCAAGATCTCACCACTTTAAGTTATCCTTCCCATGCTGCATACTTTACTCTTCTTCTGTTCCACTTGGAGAAGGAGGTTGCCAAGGCTCGGATGGATCATCTTGCCGAGGAGGAGTTTGGATTTCGGTTGTCTTCTCTCCTCCTTCACACTCCCACCTAAGGTAGTATTTGGGGTGCTCCATATCAACCGGTGAGGGGGCATCATGGAGATTCAAAGGAGGTATTATTATTCCTGTAAAATCAACAAACACATTAGTAAAACTCCTTGCTCGGCTACGGGTCATTGCACCCTCCGGTTGTTGAGGGCTCTCGGCCAAGCTATGGCTTCCGGGCATGTCACTATGACAAAATGATCTTTAAATATTAAGAATCTTACTTTTGAGAGTCGAATTGAACCAAGTTGAATCGAACAATAGCAAACAAAGTTTTCTAGGTTTAGTTACGAAATTAAAGAAAAAAACAAAAAAAAAAGTTAAATTGTATAAGTTTTCTCTATCATCTTCAAAATTAAGTGATAACATTTCAAAATTATGAAGGTACATTGGAGTTGCAAAATTTCATAAAGAATACTGATAATTTAGGACAAAATTGAGGAAATATGACGTCAATGATGGTTTTGAGATTTTGAATAAGGGAATGCTAATAAGTTCACTTTTTTGCGGCATTCCCTCCATGCTCCAAATTCGCATCAGAAATGTCATTGTCGAAAGAGAGCTAGTATATTAGTTTATTTAGTTCAAATAGCACTCAATTTTTCTATTACTATTGAATAGAGTTATATTTATTTTGTATAAGGTAGATCATCTGCGGCATACCTAATAAGTATCGAGAGAAAGGGCAAGGCTAATATATCTATTTTGGAAGATTTTCTTAATACATTAGTGGCATATTTCCTTGGGCAATTCAAGGTTGGAGGTTTTCTATTTTGCCAGGCATGGCCTGCTTAACTAGGCCCACTTAATTAGAGTGAGTTTCTATTTTAAGATGAATTATATTTCATTCTATTAACTATTTTTAATGGAATAGCTATAGATTTATTCTTTTATCATATCCTATTGTCATACTTCTTGACATATCGCCGTGTGATTGTATTAATTCAAATATATTTAATAAAAAATATATATAATTATTTACTATTTGAATTTATCTAATCATGCGGTGACACGTCAAGTTGTATGACAAGATGATAACTCTATACTAACTATTTTTAATTAGTCTTAATTACTCGAAATCAATAACAATTTGATTGGTTAGTAGTGTAACATAAATTGCATGGAGAATGCGTGCACATGTGTATTTACTAAATTCATTTTTGATTCATATGCAAATAAGCTATAAACAAAAATTAAAAACGATTGAAATAGTTTATCACATTTGTTCTGATAAATGAATGACATTTTAAAATAGTACACAATATTACTTGGACGTCAAGCATCTCATGAATCATTTGAACAATATCGATTGATAATTTGAGTGCTGGGCAATTTTAAAATTAACAACTAAACCATGGTAAATTATTTTTAGTTATGCATAAAGCGCACATGTGACAAAAACATTTGCTTGGTTGGACAAGTAACATGACGTTTTTTATGAAATATATTAGGGTTAAACTCCAAAATGACCTCGAGTTTTGAGAAAACAACAAAAACGACCACAAAATTGTAAAATATCCAGAATTACCACAGCAGATGGCTCGACCCGACAAAGGTTGTCCGCTGCGGACAACTGTACACCCCAACAACCATCGGATCCTCCTTTTCCCCAATCAGTATAAGTCATTCTCCTTCAAATTTCATTATGTTTCCTAGTTGAAATTCTACAAAAAAAATTCAAATTTTCAACAAATGCATTCTAGGCTCGAAAAACATTTTAAAGTCTCCTGGCATCAAGAGAACGATAGTCAGATGTCTCGCGGTGGACTATCTTGACCTTCTGACGCTTGAGTCAATGCACATCTCCCGCCTTCACTAGTATCAGCATAGTCCAGAGAGTTTTGCACCCTTACACAACATAGATTATTTGATGATATTTATGTGGCTCAAGTTATCGTATTGCCCGAACCATTTATTTTTGTTATTTTCAAGTCATTAGGTATTAGGAAGATGGTGGGGCGTATTTGTTTGCCTAGATTTTTTGAGCTACGAAGTCCGTGTGCTGATAGTTAGACTTTTTTATGCTAACCTCATTAGGAGGCATATATGTTTGGTGGAGATGTTACCTTCACAATGGAGGATATCAATTGCTTTATTGATTACGCTGACGACAATGATGATGAGGACGATAGCAAGGGATAGATATAATACCACAAGAGTGAGTCTCCAACATTTATCATGGAGGGATATAGTGTTGCATTTTGAGGTCTATTTTAGATAGGTCGGTCCCTGTTGAGACATTTGTCAAGACAAAAGAAAATGAGCTTAACATAGTATACACGTGATCAATAACATGATTAGACATATATTCTTCCTCGTGATGGCCACCGGAACCTAGTAAATTTTATGGATTTATGCATTATGTATATGATTGACTCACGTCTTTGATTAAGTCTGGACAGTTTAGTTTTGAGTCATATGACCAAGGTCCTAAGAGAGGTACGAAAAACCTCCCTTATAGTGTTTTAATCACAAAACTCACTAAGCACATGTGTGGAGACATTTCTCAATTTGAGCTCATGGGGATGCCAAAGAACACAAATAATTTTAATGGGACTCATTTGAAGAGGATTTGGTTGGCGGATTGTAGGGGCATGTGGGTTGCTAAAGGATCCCTCCCTACGAATTTTGATCATGAAGCAGATCTACCACATTAGGTTGAACATTTTCATTTTAGTTTGATGATTGAGCTTTCAGATAGATGTTAGGACCTTCTTATAGCCAGATGTTGGGTCCTTCTTATAGTAAGATATCAGGACCTTCACATACTCATCCACCTCCCATGCAGAATCCATCCTTGGCTACCATGATGGAGAAGATGCCCCTTTACCGTACTCAACATTTGCAGCTCTAGAGTAGTGTCATATGCAACATATGCAAAAGATTGATGAGTATCATACTAAGAAAATGGAGAGGATTGAGGCTTTAGAGCACACCGTCTGTGAGATTCGGCGCACAAAAGATACTAGTTTATTTTGAGTATCTTCTTATGATTAGCGTCATCCACATCCTCCCGATGACTTTGCCTGACAACATCCACCTGACTTTGGTGATCACAGTATTATTATTATTTATTTTGTAATTAATTGTACTTTTTTTTTATTATGGACTTATCTATACCTTTTTTTATTTTGCAATGGATTTTATTTTTTTTCAAATTTTGTAATTGATTGTACTTATTTGGATAGCACTGAAGCTTTTCATTTATTCATTCAAACATGTACAAACACTAATTAATTTCTTGAAGCCCATCTCGAACATGGTGGCCACTTGCGGCGAGGTGGTGGATTTGGTGTAGGTTCTGGCAATGGTGTTGTTCTAGATTTAGGGAGGTTGATTAATTTGATATCCTTGTGTGCCAATTGAATCCAATGAATATATTTTCATTATCAAGCTTTGATCTTCGCGTTGCTAAAGTAGATGTTCTTTCGAACATGATTTTTTGTTATATTCACTCTTATCAGACGTACCACAATGGTCCGTTCTAATTTTACGACTAAGTGAGGTGTTATTGTGTTAGGGCTCGTCTGCGTCTTTGATTTTTTTTTTCTTTGGTCAACTTGATTTACGTCGGATCTTTGGATGCTGTAAGGTCTCAACTCCATGTATACACAGAATAACATAGTTGTCTATTAAGGCTCATTTGCTTATCCACATACACCCGGTTTATTGATCAATAAGCAGTACAATACGGTATAAATACATACTTATATGTGTGTCTGGATAATAGAATCGATCAACATAGTTGTTTATTGAGGCTTGCATGAACTGAATACATAAAATAACATGTACACACGACATCCTTATCAGAGCCTAGCTTCTGCAATTACATGTAGCATTTTGTAGATTGACAATTTATTTTTGTCTATTGTTGCTTATCTCGAACATGTCATTTTCGGCAAAAATTGGGCTCCTATTTCTTAAATCATTGATCAGTTCATTTAATTTCTCCTTTATTTAAAGGCATAAAATATCATTCAATTGGAGCATCTTCTCGTGTCTTTTGACAATTCGAATCATAATAGATTTTCTTCTCATCCCTAGCATTGTAATTATAGGTTTGTCTTGAGTTGGAAGGATGCCATTTTTGAATGACTCACTGCGATTATTCGATCTCATATCACATTTTAAATAAAAAGAGAAAGCACGCGTTGTGCATATTTCCGTAGGGATGACCATAAATATTTAGCCGCCACTGCATTATGATGGGACAATCTTGTCATTATTCTTTCAAACCCGCTTTGGGTGGAGGCATGTGCCGCTTTTTATAGAAAATCTTTGTAGATTTTCTCACGAAAGGTTTGTTTCATATTGTCGTATGAATTTATTCGTGGGGTGAATTCGGTTAATTACAATTTTTCGTAAGTTAAATGATTTAACTCTAATAACTATGTGATTTGGTATCGATTAAAAAAGCAAGCACAATCAACAAACATAAAGAGTAGAGAGAAAGAGATTTTGACACCGATATGTTATTGCGGTTCGGCCAACAGCTGCCTACGTCCGCGCTTCAAAGTACATCCTTGAAGATCCTTCACTTTATTGAGCTTACGGATGTCAATCAAACCTTTACAACTTGACTCTTCTTTCTCAGAGGCATCACCCATTTTTTACTCTTCTTTTTCAGAGGCGTCACCCCTTTACAAGTTCACTCAAATGTATCGTTACAAAGATTTGCGATTTTTAAACTGACTCTCTCAATCACAAGATGAATAATCAAAAATAGATACACGAGATGAGAGAGTAAAATATCTAAAGAATGAATTTGGCAGGGTTTCAGCGTGTTTTTCTCTTAGGAAAATTGACTACTCAAATTTGCTTCTCATCAACTATTTATAATTTTGGCTTCTGCTCAGGCTTGGGCGGTCAACACATGTACGGGAGCGGTCGAAATCAATATAGCTGTTTAGACTCATCAGGATATAGCCGCTGGAAGTTTGTCTCTGATGTTGTCCCTGAGCGGTCGACATATTTGTGGAGCGGTTCGACATAAGTTTTGTTGATTAGCCCTTGAAGGTGTTGCGGTCGACATAAGGTCCGTCTCTGGAACTTTGCATCGGTCGACAAAAGTCTTGAGCGGTCGACATAACCACAGTCTCTGGATTTTCAGCGGTCGCCACATGTGATCATCGATCGACATTCAATACGCCTCTGACCATAGGCGGTCGACATAAGATGGTAGAGGTCGACACACGATCCGTCACTGGAATTTCAGTGGTCGCCACACGTGATCATCGGTCGACATTCAACACACCTCTGACCATATAGCGGTCAACATAAAGTGTAATCGGTCAACACATGATCCGTCTCTGGAATTGTAGCGGTCAACACAAGTGATCATAGGTCGACATATCATGTAAAATTGACTGATTTTTGCAACACTCGACCAACTTGTTAGACATTAATTGTATCATTCGACGAGGGTATTTCAAATGAGTGATTTTAAGTCTATGAGATACATTACAACATTATTCAATTTAGCTTTCATACATATTTAATCAATAATACACATAAATGATAATTATCATAAAAAATAATTGATTACTTTAAACACCTTTAAAGACAACAATCTCCCACTTTTTTATGATGACAATCCAATTGAAAGATAAATTGACTATATTCAAAAAAATTTAAATACTCCCCTATAGAATATACACCTATGGTTGTTGAAATTTAATTTTTTGGAGTCTCTCTCCATAACCATTTCCTAGCGAGTTTTCTCTAATTTATTCCTTTAAATTTTTAACAGACACATACCTTTTTCCAAGATAAATCTTGCTCTCGGGTGCGAAAAGCAGAGGTAAAACTTTGTACGCATCATCTTAGACTGAGTAAGGTAGCATGGTGATTACTCATGTTTACACCGTCTGACGAATATCGAATCTCAGCAACGTATCTATTATCAAATGGTAGAAGGTTTCCATAAATTGGTTGATCTTTTCCAATTGACATGTCATTATATATCGGTTTGTAAGCTCTGTACGTTGGTTTGTATCCTTGGTTCGTCGCTCCTTTATTATATTCTTTTTGTTCTGTGACACTCCTTATTGTATGCTGCCACCAGTTGCTCGAATTTCCTGCCACCTTTAGATCAATGAAACTGTCTCCTATCACAATTTGATTTTGAATTTTAAAGGTATGAATTTCAACAACATAAAATGCTTCAATTTATAGGGGAAAAATAGGAGCAGATAGCTGCCATCTACAATGGATGATCTTTGTTGGGTTGAGCCGTCTACTGCAGACGACTGCTAGGCCTAATCAACCCTCCGCCATGATCATTCTGTATTTTTTACAAACTTGTAATCATTTTGGGTTATTTTCTCAGAAGTCAAGTTTGTTTTGAGATTTAACCCAACATATTATTATTAAAAACTAAGGAAGTGTCAAACTTGCTAATCAAATCCATCTCGCAAGTAATTGTAGTCTTTTAAATTAAAAAAAAATGTTAGTTAAGTTGACCTTAAGTTTTGGGATAGTAAATAAAAATTACTATGAGTTAAAAAAAAGCCTAATTGACCACAATAGATGACAAAGTGTGGCGTCATTTTGATTTTTTTTTAATAAAAATTGTTTTGCTAACAAAATACTATTAGAATGACTTTAAAGTTTTATCATATATTTATAATATAAGACATTATTTAAATTTTTTTTGTAAATTTTAAATTATAATACAATTTATTATATTTTTACAAATACATTTATGGTTGTCTTCTTGTAGATATATATCACATGGCTCATAAAATGTTCTATTTTTCATATAAAATGTATATTTATTCCAATATCATAAGTTGTAAATCTAAAAAATTGATTCCAAACGGGCTATACAAAACATGTGTAAAAAATTATTACTAGCAATAATTATTACTATTAAGATATGTCATATAGCCAATCCAATTTACTTACAACAGTCATATATCATAACCTAGGACCTTGATACGCAGTCCCTTAAACGCGCAATACGCAAACAAGCATTTGCATACCTTCCTCCTTTGCTTGTAAATCCATGATTATATCAAAATCATTTGAAAATAAGAACCTAATGAGTAATTTCATTAAGTTTTTTCACAAAAAAAGCCACTTGCTTCATATTAATTTGAAATTTCATATCCTACACTAATCTAACCCGAACTTTTGAATTCTCAAGCTTGTAGTTCACTTAACATATTTGGTGTAACCCATCAAAATAGTTTGGGATTGAAGGTCGGGAGGATGAGTGGATATCCTCGAAACTATAGGGTTTAATGATTTACCGTCTTGTGTTTCATCACTATCCTTTGAAAATTCATAACTGTATAATATGAGTTTCTAACATCCTTAGTTTACTTCTACTTTATGTTTGTAACTCATACCCATTGAATAGCTCAAAGTCATCGAAAAATGTTTAATATTTAAAAATAATCCATAATTTTTTATTTTCACATAAGATAGCTTCTAAATATGCGGAAAAATAATCTCAACACTCATCAATCCAACATTATACACTCTTATATATACATTCCAAATTTATCTCTATTTACTTTGAAATGGAACGACAACGTTTGAGTTCTAGCTCCAATAGATTTTCCTTATTCTCCTTTCGCTAGAGTGTATCAAAATTGGTATTCTCTAAACTTCTCTCTCATGGAATAAAAACCCTCAATAGAAAGCGTCGACATCAAGCTACATGAATGGAAATCAATCTCAAAATCCAAAGGCCTCTTGGAAATTTATGACTCCTTTAGGCCTTGGGCTATTAAAAAGCTATGGTTCAAAACTGTGTGGACTGCCAGATTAACTCCCAAGCATGTTTTCATCATTTGGCTTGCAGCTCTTGATCGCCTCAACACCAAAGAGAGACTGAGTTTTTTAGGAATTGAAGCTTCTTGATCATTCTATGCAAATCAACCGGAATCTGCCTGTTATTTATTTTTCAGGTGTCCCTTCTTCTCATTTGTTTGATGCACCATCAAAGTCAAATTTGGCTACGATCGACGAATGTCCACCCTTGCCAGCGCCTTTAAATGGTCAATCAAAGAATCAAAAAAGAAAAACACCAAGAAGGTCGTGATTTTGAGGATCATCTTCTCTTCCTCGGGTTACCACCTTTGGACTGCCCGCAATTCTCGCATCTTTGAGGGGCATTATGATCACCCATACTTGGTAGTCAAATGAATAGAACTCCACGTCACAAAGCTTATGTATTCATATTTCCAGAGCCTACTAGCCAAGATTGAAATCCCTTGATCCATTTAAATCATACACATGACCTAGGTATGTTTTTCAATTTTATCCTTTGTTGTATGTTGTTTTGCGCCATTTTTGCCGGTATAGTGTTTTATTGATCTTTATGGTAATTTGAAGAATTTTGATTTGTAATCGAAAAATGATTTGTAATTTTTTTATTCTGATTTCCTCTGGCTAATGATGTGACGAGACGCCAACTTGTGGCTTCCTTGCTACATTTGTGTCCTGCTTTCTACCATTGCCTTGGCCCTGATGTGCAACCCGAGCACATCATGGATCAAGCCCCGACCGACCCATCGAGTCCACCTGATTTTACTAATTTAGTTGCTCGTTTTGCAGGTCTCTTAGTCTCGGAAACACCTTCCGAGCATGATCGGGAACGGCCCAAGCACTCCGTTACTTGGTGCTCGGCCATTCCCGGCCCCGACGCATACATCGGTCCATGTCCGACCATACCCAGACACGGCGCACCCGGCAGCCCAGCCCACGACGCAACCGAGGCTTGTGACCGAGACACGCCCCGCGCCCGACGGACACTCCACAACCCCGACCCGACGACCACCCAAACTTCGGTCGTCGGCCCATCCGAAGTCCACTAGGGCTTCGGCCCAGCAACGCCGAGCCCGGCCACCTTAGTTTATTTTCAGCATTTAGAAGACTTAGTGAAGAAAGCAAGAAGTCTAAAGACAGAGGACGCTGAATGCACCATTGGAAGCCCACGATGGCCGAGCCTCTCACGAGACACGGCCCACTATCGGCCCATCCGAAGACTTAGCCAAATTCTATCGGCCAAACTTACTTAATCTTTAAGTATTTTGGTTATTTGGCTAAGATAAGGAAGAGATTCATAATCGCACGAGCATATCTTCGTGATGACCGTAGATCACCCATCGGACGCACGAGCATGGCCAATCACCGAACCACCTACGATTATCAAGGGATTTTCATGCACCAAATCCTTGGAGCAACTGTTAAATCTTCAGAGGATCTTCAATCAACGGATTTCCTCAACTAACTCACGGATCCCTTGAAGCTCGCCCATGACCGACCGCCGGCTCGGCCCATCTAGACGTGCCCCCGCACTAACTCGAGTCCTCACCGGTCCATCAAAGAACCAGACCGTGAGCTACCTTTTGTTGACCACCGAAGAGACTTTAGAAGCCCCGGATCCAGATTGGCTCGAGCCAATCCTTCATTCGTTCGGAGCTCCGCCCATACCGACGCACCCTCTCGGTCAACCGGTCAACAACAAGACAACCTCGGTTGAACTTCGAACCAACCCGCGAGGAACATGCATGAATCACGGACATGGACTTCTCCAAAGTCAACATGAAGCGTTTGATCAATCTAAAGGCCGAAAGCTTCCTTCTTCTTAGATAGTTAGTTCAATTTTATGTCTTTAAGTATTGTATTCGATTTCCGTTTTCAATAGAGAGAATTTTAGTAAAATTGTGCATTGCACCTTCTTCCCGAAAGGATCGAAGCTCCCTCTCGATAATTCCCCTCCGGTGAGTTATATCCGGCCGAGTGTTATCAACCCTGGAGTGTTCATCGGTACATCATATCCGAGAAGACATTCAAGGTCTACCGAATTCAATACTTTGATTGCTCAAGTATTGGATTGCCTACATTCATCTCCTTACACCATCTTCATCCCCGAGCCATCGAATTTCCTCCACAAGCCGATTCCGGTCCATAATTTCACCACCGAGTCATCTCCATAAAATACCGAACCATCTCCGAATTTCCACCACCAAGCCCCCTTATTTCCATCACGTTACGCTTCCGCAAACTCCATCTTAAATTGGCCCGAGCCAATTTGCCGATCGCCGTACACGCGACCCTCCCGGTTATGTGAAAAGCGACAGTCCGATAGCACACCAGGCCCAAAGTTGGATGAGTTGCTGACCTGTAGCTTTCGGCACTTGAATCTTGGCTATAGTAGATTTCGATAAATTTTTGTTTGTTCAATATAATTAACTTACAAAAAAAACCTTCAATATTCTTGAACACTTCAAAAATCATTATGGGGGAACAGAAAACTGTGCAACCCTTTCTCACCTTGCAATTTTTCAATTACAAACATTCTAATCTAATTTTACTGAAGCTTCAGTCGATGGACTATTATGGTGGTCGTCAACATATTTTAATTTGGCTCTTTTGCCTGAACAAAATCTAAAAGTTTTACTCGAAACTCAGATTTGATTTGCAGTTAAACTTTCATGATACTTCGATGATGTTGGCTGCAGTGGAAATGGTGCATGTTTTAATGGACCCAAACTAGGGTCTTTGGGCTATTTAAAGATTTTTTTTCAATTTACATTATCAATGTAAATGAACCCTGACTCGGACCAAACTGGTTGAATTTGCTTTGGGTAGATTCAATTTCAATATTTATCTCACTTGGTTTTAATTCGAGCACATCCTAACCGGCCCATTGTAAGATAATATTTCATATTCACTCGATATCTGTAGATGTTAAAAGCGGTAACAACTGTAGCCACAATGCACACTCTCTATGATGCCCACTCTCCATGATGCTACTATCTTCATAATGTTCACTCTCGTAATTTATGACTTGTATAAATATGGATGGTACCCTGTAATCGAGGTGGAAGAGAAATATAAATATTATTAAGTATTATATTTTCTAACTTGGTATTATAGCTATGGTATTTTATTTTCTCTTTCATCCTAGAGCCTTGTCATCCATTGTGACAGCCTCCCTATCGAACCCCAAAGACTATGCCTCTAAAACCCAAAGAGAAAAGTCTTCTTCTCCTATCAAACCTTTCATTCTCTTCAATCCAAAATCAATCTCTATTCTTTCTCAAAAGCTAAATTCAACGTTAGTTACTTTGACGTTAGAATCTTCTATTTTCTTACTCAATCTAATGAATCGGTTCAAACCGATCTAATCTCCTTCTTCCAAATGAAATTCTCTCTTTCTAGGATTACCATATCTACTCTTCTCTCACACATCTCTACTTTATTTCTAAATTTTCTTGAAGCCTTCTCTTTGTTAGGCTACCAATTGCATACTCACTTTTATTTCTACAGCGTCTCTACTCTACGATGGCCATTCTCTTATAGCTCGCTTAAGGCAGAGCTCCGAATCTTTTTCTTTTAATAGCAACTTTTTCTTACTCATTGCAACTTTCTCTTACTCGTTGCAACTTTCTTTCCATCTCTCTAACTTCCCTCTCTCTGAATAGCAAACAACAAACCTCGTTATTCACAAATCAAGTTATGTTTCTATATTTTAGCTATCAGTATAATTTTTGGCCTATCTCATTAGGTCTTTCATAGTTGGCTTAATACTCCGATACGAATCATGGATAATGTTTTGTTGGGAGATTAGATTATCTCATACAATTGAGTTGTTTAACCTGACGTTTCTTTCAAACCCACCTTCGATAATGACACAATTTGGTGATTAGTACGTTACGAACAATAATTTTGACAAATTCAAATAAAATATAAATAGGGATTTTATAAAATAACTATTGCAATTAAAAAGTAAGTAGTTAAGGTGTTTAACATCCAAAAATTATGATAAACAAAATTATCTAACCCTAATTAAAGTAGGTAATTGAAGTTTTATTTAAAATGAGGGAATGTAGAGGACAAGGAATGGATGAATGAGCAAATTTGTCTATGGTTTTATTTACTATTATGGTGGTAATGAGGTTCTATGTATGGCCAAAAGATAAGACAAGCGAAAGATTTAAGATATCTACTGTGAATTATCTTTTTTGTTTTAAAATTGTTATGAAATATTAATAGAATAATGTAGATTCACTATACCCCGAAATTTTTTTTTACCGTATTTCATTTATTTAGATGATGGATGGTCCGTTAAAAGTTTTGTGGTATGTTAATATTTATTTATAAATAATGTTCCTCAATCTGATGGAGAAATAAAGTAGTTTCTGCTGAAGCAATAATTCGTTGAAACATTTCAAACAAATGCAAAGCTTAGTGCACACGAGGATGATTGATATAGATATAGCTGTCCAAGATGCACATGCAATAGGGTACATACTTTGATTAGAAATATAAGCAATTATAGAATAAATATGGCTCCATCTATTTGATGATAACAAAAAAGCTTGACCCAAAAAGGAAAAAGATAAAGAAAAATATAATATTTATTACCATTTATAATGTATCATGAATTAAACTACTTCGAAAGACAGCGTATATGGCAAAGTTATACACACACATATGTATATATGTACGCATATATATATATATATATGTATATGTATATAGGCGTGTGTCATTAGATAGAGAAAGGAAAGTTAATTAGAAAGAGGAAGAGAATTGATGGAGAAGTAATATAGAGACATAGAGAGAGCGAGGCGGATAGGACACAATAGATACGTGTATGTATGCCAGGAACTAAAATTTATTAGAAAGAGGTGGAGGAAGAGAGAAGTAAGAGAGAAAAATATATATAGGACATGATAGATGTGTGTGTATGTCTATATATAGAGAGAGATGTGAGTAGAGAGAGGAGAAAGAGGACAGTTTATTAGAGAGGGACAGAGGGAAAGAAGCATAAAATATATGAATCTTATGACATAATAGATGTGCGTTGTGTGTATAATCCAGATAGAGAGATGTGAGAAGAAAGAGGAGAGAGACTAGAATATATTAGAGAGAGAGAGAGAGGAAGAAGAGAGAAAACAAAAGAAATGGAGAGAGATGTCAGGTAGCGAAGAGAGAATAATTAGGGTTGCGGAAAAGAAACGTTGGATTGCGGGAGTGGGAAGAGAAGGAGCGCCACTACAAACTACAAATGGATTCCATGTGATGCGGGCCTCTTGGATTTCAGTACGGGAATGGGACTGTCATTGTCCTTACTTGTGGCGGCTAGAGAGAGATTATCCTTTGGAGAAAGAAGAGACACACACAGCAGTCAAGCGAGAGAGAGAGAGAGAGCTTAATATCATCTTAGCTAGTTCAGGACCGACGGAATTTTGTTTTGAATTGTATGATTAAGTTATTGCTTTATTCATACAGGTGTGACTTTGGGAATTATAATATGAAATTCTATTATAATTTTATTGTTGCTCAAAAGAAATTCTATTATAATTTTCTCCAGCTCTGATTTCTTTACTCTCTACTACTCAGTAATTGTTTGAAAGCAAGTCAAACTTTTACAAGGAGAGAAGGGGTCTTGCGAGGCTTGCAAGGCTGCCTCTAAACTTTTACAAGCTTGTTTAAAATCATTTAAACACAAATCACCAATTCCAGGTGCTCAAGTTACAAGAATGAATCCAAGATATTAACCCAAAAATAACAAACAAAAAAAAAAGAGAACAAATTCTGCTCTGTCAATCTTTGTTGGAATTTACCAGCAAAATTTCATCCGAATTTGATGGTTATGGCGAACTCTTCCCTTGCCCTTACATACTTCCATTTAAGTTTTTCACTAAAATAATAATTTTAAAAACTAAAAAAATAAGCTCTGCGGATGCAAGCTCTGACGTGTTCGATATGCAAGAATATACACTTCTTATTTTAACACAATATGAATTTTTTAAGCCCTCTGATGGATGACTGATTGTATTACATAACCAGTTTGTTTCAAAATTCTGAGTTCGAAAGAAAAAATAGAAAACGATGGAGCTTTTGTTTTTTACTTGGTGGGAGCACGTCCTATATTATGAATATGTGGATAAGTTTAATTAAGTTCTTTTTACATGGAAAGTAGAGCAAGACCTAATTAGACTATTTCTTCCTATTTGCATTATTCCAAAAGAAAAGGATAAAAGTTCATGGTGACGGAAGCGACAATTTTATATATCTTTTACGATTTTCTTATACTTTCGATTCTTTATTGACAGAAAATGTATTTAAGATAGTAATTGTGCAATAATCTCTTTAGTTACAAATTATTGTACGTTCAAATAAGGAGCTATTTTTGGCATTATTTTTAAAAAATAAATATATCTTACTGCAATGTTTATTTTAATAAAATAATACTAAATAAAATTTGTCGATAATGTTGCTACATTTTTTGAGATTTATTCTAATACAGTAAGACTACTTGTCTAGTAAAATTCTAAAATTTTCAAGAGAGCAATTCTAGCATTAGTTATTTTAATAAGAACTTCTTTTAGATTCAACGCATAGTTATTTTTAAGAAACAATGCCAAAATTGCACCATTTTTTGTAAAAACAATTATTGTAAGTGCAAATGAAGGGGATCCTCTTCTCTCGCTGAGTAAACAAAATAGAGTTTACTTTGCTAGAAAAAAAGGATTTACAATCATTATCTTGCATGATTTATAGGAAAGAGGGTAACATGCTATTTTCTCCAATTTAAGAAGAAAAATGACAGAAACAAACAGATGACTCCAGCTCTTATTGGTACCTTACATTATAAAGATTTATATATAACACATATTTATATAATATGTCTATGTCAAAGCTAGAGTTAAAACGAAAAATATAATAACAAAAAGAGCTGGCTTTTTCTCTGACTGTTGTTGATTTTGCCTTGCCCTTTTGATCTTCAAAAAGCCTTTTTTCTCGATCAAAAAACAAAATTAAAAAAAAACAAAGAATTCCTTTCCTTTTCATTTCAATTTGACATCAACTTCTGATAGATTAACCCAGTTGGAGAAGGCTTGAAGAGTGTTCATATCAGCTCTGTAATGCTTCTGAGTAAATTCAAGGAACATAGGCCATGTGAAATCTGGGTAAATTCTTGGAGTTTGATCGTCCACTAACTCACTAGGAGGCCTTACCACTTTATCACCTCTTGGGCACAGAAAAAATGCAAGAGATTTTCTTGATCTTTCTCTGTTCACCACTGCTCTATGCAGACAGCTCTTGTATTTTCCGTTCGACAGTGCCTAAAACACCAAACAAGCATTGATTGTTAAAGAAAACCCTAATTTCGTCTCTCAAAGAATCGTATGAGAATAGCTCAGTTTGTATGTAATTTAATCATGGACATGTACGAAAAAACAAATGCAACTGAATAGGACTAGAGAAACTCCAATATAACATTTTATAATTGGATGAATCCAAAAGACAAGTTACAAAGTCTCATATGAGCTTAGAAAAAAAAGCATTCAACTTCATTAATCTATGAAAAAATGCAAAACCCATCTTTAATTTGTCAATCTGAACATGTATAGTGGGTTATTAGGTTAAATCAAACAATCGATCAGACAAAGTAGTTGGAATTTCTTACCATAAAAGTGTCACCAATATTGACGACAAAGGCATTGAAATTAGGGGTAATAGAGCGCCACTCGTTGTCAACAAAAACTTGCAGGCCACCCACTTTGTCTTGATGAAGAATAGTTAGAGAAGTTGGATCGCAGTGAGGGCCTGTGCCCAAAGTAAGCTCTGGGTTTTGGCATTTAGGGTAGTAATTAAGCCTCATTATTGAATCATTCTCTTCATAAAAGTTCTTAAAATGGCTTCTTTCTATGTTGAGGCTCATCCCTAAAAGCTCCATGATCTTCAGAGACAGACTGCTCATTGCCTTGCAGTAATCCTGATAAACCCTTCTGTAGAAACAAAAACGAAAAGAGAAAGGTTAATCGATTTGGCAAGGAATTTTCACTGATTTACTTGGGAATTCTCTCTAGATGTTTTGTTTTAAATAGTGGTTATGGAATGGCCATAGATAGTGATGTTTTGCCTACCCGAATCGATCGAATTCTTCACCCATTTTGTCGTGAAAATAGTCTTGGACAACGTTTGACAACCGTGTTTCGGCCGAGAATCGAAAAGAGAGTGTTTCCTTCCATGGAAGCTTGGAGGAGAATCTACCGGTGAAGCTACTAGCATAGCCACAGTGCTCTCCAACTTTCCTTTGAGCCATTTGTTTCTCCACCAGATTCAATCCAAAGAAATCATCCATATAAGCATGAGCATTCGCAATCAACTCATCCTCGACTCCGTGATTGACGACGAGGAAGAAGCCGTGCTTTCGACACGCTTCTCCGACCACTCTCGACGCCTCCGACGAAGCGGCCTCATCTCCAGAGATGAAACCCTTCAAGTCGACCAATGGAACTTCAAGCTCCCGGGAGAAAACACTAGGCTTTTCTTCATCTGGCCACACGAATTCTTTTGGAATATTTGATTGGTAGCTAAGAACAGAAGGATCAAAAACTAAAGGGGTTTGATCATCATCTTTCGGTTCATCTTTTTGGTCGGAAGGTTTCGCTAATATGCTTTCGATCGCCATTGATGATTTGATGAAGCTCAGAATATGGGACTGAAGAATTATTTAGAGAGAGAAAGAGAGAGAGATAGAGGGGGAGTGAAAGGGAATAATATCTTAGCTAAACGAAAAAAGAAGAAGATCTTCTTGTTTGAGAGGTGCGATGAGAGAAAAGCCCTGGCCTTTCTTAATTGTGGGGGATGGTGAACAAAAATTTGGAATCTTATAGCTACGCTCTTTCTCTCTCTAAACCTCTCTGAAAAATAATTGCAATCAAGGACTTTGAAAGGGATGTATTTGCTGAAAAAGTCCTCAAATTTCAAAATTCGGGTCGAGGGTATCATCTTCTAGGCATTGTTTGTCTTCTTGGCTATAGCCAGGAGCATTTCCCGATAGAGTTTTGTCATTTTCTTCGGCAAGGAAACTCCAAATTTCATCAATCAATTCCCTTTTACATTTTCCTTCTGCCTTTCCCTCTGGTTCTTCACCTTCCTGCATGAATCCAAAACTCACCTAGTTTGTACATATTACAGCGAGTTTTTGAGATTTACTCCTTTCGTGGTTTCACTCTTCAATCAATGAATCTGGAGAAAATAAAATAGTGGGTTTCAGCTCAATGCAGACAAAGCCCACCGCAGAAGGTACTCTGGACTGCTCCAACTCCCTCTCAACCCCTTAAACTAACGACCTTTACACGCTTCACTAATTGGTCACGAGTTCTTTTGATGCATTTAAGATTTACTTATCTATTCGCGTGACAGAGAGTGGAGAGATAGAGCGATAGAGAGACAGAGGGACAGAAGAAGAGGAGAGAGATAGAGTCTTATGTTAAGTCGTATTAATATTATTAGGTCAACTCCCCCTAAGCAAGCACTCAGAGGCTCCATTGATGGTTGTTCTATTCTCAACTCTTTCAAAAACTTTCTCCAACTCTTAAGCTCATAGATGTCGCCAATCTCCCATCGGTTGAATGGACCGCTACTCAAGATCGGTGGACACCTTGTTACGTCAATGAGACAGATTTTAAAGTCGTTGAGCAACAGACTCGAGGCCTTCGAGTCCGATCTAGACCTTGTCATTAGCGGTCGACATCTTATCTTGAACAACACTTTCAGCTATCTAAAATTTGATATTCTGTCTCAATTGTTAATCGAGGATATGCAATTGACAAATTTTGCACGGTTTTTGCAAATTTCAACTTCAAGTTACATATTTTTTTAACTATAACGGAGACCAATTAAAAACTTTTGTTATAACTATTAGATTACCTCCCTTAAATGGTATTTTCAATTAGAAATATTTAACTATCGAAATAATCATTAAAAGTTAAGATAGTCTACTTCTTTGATATGTATATTTTCCATTAGCGTCACAGGATTGAGCTAAAAATTAAGTCGGTTCAGGCGTTAATCGACTCTCTGGACAGCACCTTCTCTGCTATCTTCATGCAGCTAATTCACCTTCATATCACAGCTGAAAAGGGTTTTCCGAAAGAGATCTCCGAAAGGAATATGGCCTAGTCCGTGGAATAATAATTTGATCTATTTTTTTATAAATTTATTAATTAATTTGTAAATTTGTTTAATGAGTTTCGTATCCACAACCAACTTAGAATGTAATATATTCAAGACAATGCATCAAGTTGCTCAATTTGTATAAAGAAACTTCCGAAAATGGTTGCATGTACCCCGAGGGCTTGTATGACATTGAACATGAAGCTTAACTCGTACCTGAAAAAAAGTTGAGATTAAACATTCGAACAAGGTACAAAAGAATAAAATTAATTTTGCGTGACAGAATGTTATGCATGTACAAGGAGGCATCAAGTTCTCTCAAAACGCTTTGCCAGATGGAGTTGATATGAAACTAAAAACATCTAGGTTGGATGGATCTTTCAAAAGCTTATAAAATAAAATGAAAAGTGGGTGACAACGTTCTACAACAAAATATGCTTGAATCCTTCTTTTAGCATCCACCAAAAAGCTGATATGCTTTTTATAGATCGGGTTGTCTTACCATTTATGGAGAATTCATACGAAACACACGTCTTGCTAGCACAATATTAAATGTTTTTAGCTGATATTTGCAGCGATTTATCCTTATGTTTTACTTTAACTAATATTGTGTTGAGTTCCGAAAAGAACTATGAATCATTCACCTCCATTTCTCCGGAGCCTACATGAGATTGTGTATGCTTTTACTATAACTTGAGCTCTCGATAATTTCATAGTGGTTCAAATTGACATGACTACTGCATAATCAAACATAGGACGAAGAAAAACCATGACTTTTCTCATGACTAAATCCGAAAGAAATTAGAACTTGAAAAATTGAATTTCTAGAAAAGAAAAATAACAAAAAATAGAAGAGACAATAATTTATGGATTCTTGTCATCTTTTCATTTCGTCTCATCTCTATATATAATACAAAAATAACATAAATAATATTAAAATAAAATTTAATAAAATAATAACTCTTAGACTTTTTATTTCTAAAATTTTCATAATAGTTTCTGACATTTCGTTACTAAAATGACTATAGCTTCTTGCACAATACTCGGAATGACTTGAACCATTGAAAAATAGACCTCTGGGGCATAACAATCCATAGATCACACGTCAAATTTGGTGACTTTTTGCTCTTCCAAAAGTTAGTCGAAATTTGACATAAAAAACTAACAGATTTTATTACTATTAATTCATTAAGTTTAGTATTCAACAAAATCAACATCGATGTTGAATTTCATTAGAAATCTTTTGAGTGTTAACTGTTATCTTCACTTGTCGCTATTTAAATATTTACTTTTTGCTTTGTCTATTCGAGGCTATTTATATAAAATTTACTTGATTTTCTTGTTTTTCTATTAAAGTAAAGTTGATTTTTCTGAACTGGCAATGAAAAGAAGCAGATGTATCTCGAAGCTTGGTGTTTTTTGTGCTTGCTTTGCCATAAAAATAATGTCTAGAAGATCACAGAGATTTTGTTTGTTTGATGAAAAAAAAGGGACCAGTTTTAGTGCCCTACTTGCGAGAAGCAGCCCCAACTTTATGAATCAAAAGAAGGGAACAAAAAAGTTGAAGTAAAGGCAGAAAAAAGATGAAACACCTCTTTCTTTAACCTACTTTAAATTGTTAATAATTATAGAAAAAATAAAATGGAAGATAACGCTATCATACTACTAAAATTAATTATTTCACTATTCTCAGAAGCACACTGATTAATGAATTTTAGGGTTATGGGCATTTTAACATATATTTTCTTTATTTAAAAAAAGTTTAGAGTTTGTAAATTTAGAATTGAGGATGATAAACCCTAATTAATTCAGCACAAACCCTTTTAAAACCACTAAAAACTTGCATTGTTGAGAATTTGTACGATGATCAAGGACCGTAGAGTTAGCGAAACTTCTGTTAAATTACTACTATAATTTCAGTGTGATGGGTATTTTTTAAATTAATCATGTTAATAGGAAATTATTAAAATGGAATTTCAATTATAATTGATGTCTAAGAATTTGAAAATCTAGAGTTCTTGTTCTTAAAATTTATATGCAACTTTTCTTTTTGTGTATCACAAATGGAACCATAGCGAAACAAATATTTACTGTTCGATTCTATTTAGTTCTTGCACTCCAACTTAGTTTTGTTTTCAAATAACCAATCTTATCGGTAAGTTCCATCGCAAATCCAAATTTAACGTAAACACTAATAGAGCTACCGACAATATAGGGAAATCCACCTTCATTGTTGCAATAAGAACAATATATGGTAGTTGAATTTTTTTTTTTCAGATTTCTATTTTGTTAATTTGCAGTTTTTTTTCAAAAAGGGCAAAAGTCTTAAACTTAATAGAAGAAAAACTGCAAATTATTTTATTGTTGAATAAAACTGCAAATTAATTATTTTTAGTTGAATTTATTTCATTGTTGCGGTAATCATTGATGAAATATTTTATTTTAATTATTTATCGTTACTCATGTAAATCGAGATGCCAGGTTCCCAGTCGCTACCAAAAGCTTTTGAAGCAACAAAATGAAATAAATTCGTGTTAAAAAAGACGACCACCGTGGGACATGACTGTTTCCATGAAGAAAATGGAAGCGTTTGTGACAGCACTTATATAACTTAATTTTAAAAAAAATAAATAAATTGTATTTGAATACACTGCTTTCATGTTGAGTAAGAAAATAAAAATAATATATATATATATATATATTTGTTCTTTTATCTCAGAGAAATCGATAGAGGGGGAGAGTGCCAATGTTGAGACAGGAGAGAGTAGTTGTATGCGCTTCCATCATCAACTTACAAGTGCTTTAGAAAGCATCCATAGAAGTCGTGACACGTGAAAAGGTGCACTTAAATCCCATCAAACTCATTAAATACTACGTTATCTGATTTTTTAAGATATGTAACTATTTGAATATTTCCCTTTATTTTCTTACTCTCTATAGTTATTCATTGATTTCTCAACTATTTGTTTGTTTAATATTTTTATTAATTAGCTGATGATATTTATCGTGTGTGTAATATTAGGAACATCTTCTTAGCTTGTTTTTTTATTATATACGTTGACGTATCGAGTGATAATTACTTCATAAAAAATACAATTACTTCATTGAAAAATAATTAAAGAATAAGTCTATGTTCACCTTCTTAAATATACATGTTATTGTGTCATACAACAATTGATATAGTAGAATTGTAATTATTATTATAAATATTAAAAAATTAGTAATACATTTTTCATGATGATTATTATTTGACACAATAGCATGTATTTTTAAAAGTGAAATAAAAGGGTAAACTTAGTACTGCTCATAATAAAATATTTGTTAAATTTAATTGATCGATAATGAGTCTATATGTTAGCATGTATAATAAAAATATGATTTTAAAATAATTTTTATGTATTTTCAATAAATCAACCATTGTTTGACAAATCAAAAATATTTAAAAAAAAAACTGCAGCATTACTATTATTTTTCTAATTAGTATTGTTTTTGATGAATCAATCAATACCTATTTTCTAATTTTAGTAGTAATACTAAGCGAAAATTAAAAAAATTACAAATGATTCTTTAGTTAATCCCCTTCATTACCTTTGCTAATCGAGTATTGTAAATTACTGGATTGCAAGAATGACCCATATAATCAACATGCTAATCATCTTGTTTTCATAAATAAACACTGAATTTAGCATTAACTAATGCATGCCACACGATATAATAACATCGCTCTCAAGAACAAATTTCAATTTGATTAACCAAAAATACACTTTCTTTTTTTCTTTCTACATTCCACAGAAGCATCTCTCAACTGCTAAAACACGAGATTAGGAACATGAATGATTATTTATTAAATGAAAAGAATAAAAATAAGCAATAAAAAAAAACATTTGAGCCGACAAGATCGTGGGAAGAAGATTGCTCACTGTCTTTGAAAGAACTAGTTTGCTTTCAAATGGCCGAAGCAACAGCCATAAAGTGGGAATGGCACTACGCTTGTCAAGTGTCAGCTTCGATTTTCATTCACGAAACAGAACAGACAATAAGGTTAAGATTGTCACATCGCCTAAATATTTATTTTATCATATGCTATCTTGTTGAGTAAAAGCTAAACACAGAACAATGGAATCTAAGATGTACATCATTTCATGTCCTGTTTTTCAATATTATTGGTTATAAACTATTCCACACCATCCATTCATCTGTTCACAAAACTGTTTTTAAATAGTTTTCGCTTTAAACAATTGACAGCCGTCGACAAATAATCGAGGGTTGTCTAGGGTTAGTTAAGAAAGTAGATGGTCAGGAGAATAACTACGAGAACAAGTTATTCTCTTCGGCCAAATTAGGCCGGAGATTGACAGGCTGATCTAGACCTATTTTTAACCGAATTTCAGCCTACTTGAAATGTGTTGATCATGCCGATAAAAACATTAGACCATAAGTCTAACAAGCAATCATCTCTAACAAGCAAACTCGTTTTGGGTTTTGTCCGAAGACAAAATAGTGCAGGCTCCGGCTCAAAAGTAGACATATTGTTCTCACAAACTTTTTAAAACTTCAGGTGTATCAGAACATTGTCTAGACCATAAATTTTGACAGTAAAATTTCATGTTAACTTTTAGTATGTTTTTTGGACTCAAATGTTTATTAGATGAGTTTTATTATTTAAGTTCCCTCATTAAACTATTAATTAGAGTTACTTTCACAATACCCTTTTTTTCTGCATAACGTGTGTGCAAGTGTTTTTTAGTTTTTTTCTTAATTTTTCGATTTGAAGTTGACTTTCAGTGCAATCATCTTCCAAGTATCGCAGTAGAGACTAGTGTCGACTGCAAGTGCAATATCAAAATTTTCAACGAACAGTGTCACCCGATTATCCAAGTGTTGACACATACAGATTCAGAAAATCCAGATAACTTCAAATGTTAATTGTAAAATTGAAGTGTCGGTAGTGACATGGGCATTGCCTTCACACAGTTGAATAGTTACATAGCATAAACTTTTTATAGTTTTTTTTATTCCATTATAATTGCACGAATTCGTGTATATTTTTGCATATAACTTATCTAAATAAATATTACATGGCAGATGTGGTTTTAGGATAATAAAAGACAAACATGCATAACAAGAAAAAGTAGGATAATACAAAAGAGTTTGTAGTCCCATTTCTCAATTATTATTATCATGAAGCAAAGCCAGGAAATTTTGAAAAATGGTGAAGGGTTTTTGTGTCTTGTAATGCTCCTAAGTATGGCTTCAAGAGATGTACACTAAACACTCAGCCAGAACAATACAACCATGTCTCCAAATAACGTTAAAAACACAGGTAAAACAAATACCCGAAATCTCCAAACTTGCACAAAATGACAGGAGACATGAAGGTGGGAAGGAGAGAAGTGGAAGGGCCATCAAAGATCCAGCAATGAAGCAACTAACATGATGGTGGAGTTGTCACAAAATGACATGCAAAAATAAAATAATAATTATAATAGTAAAATGACTTCTCCACGATGTAGAGGTCCCAATGGACCTAAAAAAAGTCCAAAGAACATGATGAGCTCTCAAAATGGAACATAGCAAGTTCAAAATTGAGAAACAAGACAAGAGCAACGATAGTTATAAAGCCATTGATATGACCATATGAGAGAACAAGAATGGTCTCTTGAAAATTAATCTAGGATTCTCTGTAGTAGAAATCCCGGGAAATTGAAGAGATCGATTGAACAAGTTCGAATTCGGGAACCGGGATGAGGGAGACAAAAGTCCAAGATCGTTGAATTAGGAGTAGATACGAGAGGACGAGATCGACTTCTCGAAGATCAGTCCGTGTATTATCCGCAAATGAAATTTTGTTTGCATGCAAGCATTATTTAGATGGTGGGTTCGTGGAGATGGGTAGATTATGGGGAGCAAAGACAATCCCATGCTTGATTTTGTGTTGGATTTTTGGCTGTCATCTCTTAAAGTATATTCTTCTTCTCTTCACTTCAACTCCAAACTCCTTTGTCCTTTTGCTTCAAAGGGAGAATCTCAAAAGTTTTATTTTTTTATTTTTTTCAAAAATATGGAAGCGGCAACCCGTGTCTATTTTTAGAGGTACTTTCCTGAAATAGAAGTCTCTTACACATAAATATTTGTAAAATATATTTCCTTTTTATTTACCCACAAGATATTTAAATAGGGATCTTTGAGTTCAACTATGGCCAAACCTCTCCTAATACCCTCCTTCCTTATCGGACTGGATCAAGCCGGGCTAGTTCTTCATTTTAAAGCCTATGTTCAGTTCGTATACAATCGAACAAGCATTATATATCTCAGCTATGTAAGATTAATGTTGTTATATGTCTGTTGAAACTCATGATGTATTCGCTGAAAGCATTTTATCTTATTTAATAAAATAAAACATTTCAAAAACAACCTGTGAAACATTATCTAATGTGCTAAAACATGGATTTAAGA
Organism: Begonia fuchsioides; assembly: GCA_003255005.1. Classification (NCBI taxonomy): domain Eukaryota; kingdom Viridiplantae; phylum Streptophyta; class Magnoliopsida; order Cucurbitales; family Begoniaceae; genus Begonia; species Begonia fuchsioides. The sequence continues at coordinate 132,950 of QAOC01041566.1, read as the reverse complement.
TCGAGTGCTAGCACGGTATTATGTCGCTAAGGATAAGGGTTGACTTTTTCTTTTTCACCTTTTGATCATGGAATTGATTACGAGTCGAAAACTAGTTGCTTGTCTTTAGTTGACTTTAAGCTTCCAGTGACACCCAATCATCTATCATTGGTTTTTTTTATCCTCATGGGCATGTCCCTCCCACGTTTTTCAACTTTTCAAACTCGAGCTTTAATGTATTAACACCTTTTCGATCAATCCCTGAATTGCCACTGTCGCGTTATTAGTTGTTTGAATATTTGCTGTGGATTCTAAATTTAGGTTAATCTTATGGTGTCACATAAAGAAATAGAAAAAAAGCAAACTAAAATCACATTAATTCATTTTAAAAAAATTAATCCATAAAAATCTCCGAAGCACAATGAAGATCCACTCTATGAAAGTTCCAACCATTTTGCCTTTTAACCGAAATTTGTCAAAACAGATTACATATCTTACATTCGAGGAACTTTGAAGAGGTTTACGATTTATTACGAATAAATCAATACGTAATTTGATATGTTACATTCAGCGCACCATCACTGTGACTAAATTGACAGCTAAATCCGACGACCAGAAGATCATAATCTAAGTGATGACCGTTGGTTTTTCTCTTCCGGTAAAATCTTTCAACTTGGACAGCGATAAAGCCAAATCTGCAAAGCCGGAAAAATAGATCAAGTCAAAGAATAGTGCAAACTATTCGATTCGATCAATGTGTACGATAATTTAATCACTTCCAACCTATTAACGGTTTTAGCGCAAACTGGGCATCCACGTCGTGCTTCTTCGAATCTGGTTCAAACTGTTCAATGTAGATTCGAACAGTTGCTCCGGCGGAGCCGGTGCCCTGTATGCAAGTTTCAATTTTGATAGTTTAGTTTATCAAAATAAAAGTTCAAATGTTTACACTTTTAATTTTAGAAAATTAGAAATTTACCGATAAACGAAATATTATCCTCGACCCGTCTGTAAAAACAAATCGAATGCCTTGCTTTGATGCCACGCTTCCATCTACCTGAAATTTCGTAGAAGATTAGATGAGCCATGCTTATTTTTTTCTTACGAGAAACTAAAAAAAAAATAAAAAAAAGGTAAGCTATTTTGGATCTTATAAAAGGATCAAAAACACTTACAGGGTCGGTGTACAAGAAATCATCGGCAAATTGAAGAGCATAAGATCCTGAAATCAAATTCAGAACGAAATATCACAATTCATCAACGAAAGCCATCTGAACAACTATTTTCGAGCTATGATAAGTGCGCTTACCAAACTTTTCACCGGACTTAGTCTTAGAGATCAAATCTCTAAGGTGATCTATCATTTTGTTTGCACCATCGGATTCACACTCCTAAAATAAAAATTGTTAGTGTTAGTTTCAGAAAAACATAGCAAAATTATCACAGAAATCGAAAAATAAAATTTAAACGATTACTTCGTAGTCGTAGCGAGAAAAGAAGTTTCGTCCATAAGTCGACCAATGTTCGTTCGCAACATCGGAGACAGAAACTAGCTTCTCCCCTGCCTTTTTGTCCTTGTTTCTGTATGCAATTATAGACAGCCAAGCAAGAACAGCCCTACAATTTGGATAAAACAAAAATCATTTAAGCTAATAGAGGTTCTTTTGAAAATATAAAAATACTTTTTTTTTTCTCACTCTTCCATAGCTTGATCATTTAAGCTAAGTAGAATCGATTTGAAAAAATGTTGAATCATTACCAAATACCATCTTTCTCGCGAATATGATCAGAGCCTGTTCCGAAACTCTCTTCTCCGCAAACTGACAACTTTCCGACATCCATGAGATTCCCAAAAAACTTCCATCCAGTAGGGACCTGCCAGAATTATATATTTATTTATTTTTATTACATTACATTTTTTCACTAAAATGATTCGTCAGAGTAAATTTAAACCTCAAAAAATGTAAGCTTTAGTTTCTCGGCAACTCTATCTAGTGCCCCACTTGTCGGCATCGATCGGGCCAACCCCTAGAATAATGAAAAATTCGAAAAACAGTCAGTAACAAACAGACTCTACTCAATAAAAATTAAAATTGCATGGAGTCTAGACAATTAAAATGAGTAATATTATATTTACTCTTTAAACTCTACAATCTAATATTATTTCCAGATATAATTTGAATAATATCATGTTTTTCATTTAAGCTTTAGGCTTAACTTCGCCGTACATCCTGAACCTTTGGCGTATTTTCACTGGGCACCTTAAATGATATTTCTACCAAGCAATACTTCAAACCATTTGATTTTTTATCTAACACCAAAGGTGTTAAATTTTATTAACGTCAATTAATCATTTTTTACTGCCTGTAAGTACTAAGTTTACATTCTTTAAAATCAAATACTTAACTTAAATTTAATATGCACACTTAAAAATTTAGTTACAACTTGAAAATTTAACTAAAAAACTTGAAAATTCCACCAAATAATACTTCAAACTTTTCGATTTTCTTTATAACACCCAAGTTGTTAAATTTATTAACGTCAATTAATCGTTTTTAATGCTGGTAAGTAATAAGTTTACATTCTTTAAAATCAAATACTTAACTTAAGTTTAATATTCACACTTAAAAATCTAGTTTCAACTTGAAAATTCAATTGAAAAACTTGAAAATTCAATTTTCATTCACTGAGAGATGCTGTTGACAAGCAACCGAGAATGATTAGGGATGAAGAGCCTTGACGAGCAATATAGAACTATAAACTGACCTTAAAAACCTTTAATGCCCAGGTAGGATGTGTAACAAATCGAAAATTTGATGGGTAATTCATCTATGATCCATAAGTGCTTAGATTGTAGAGTAGTGAGTAAACCTATCTACTGAAATGAGAATTCATACCTTTGGACCGCTCTTAAAATATGGAATCGCTTCCTGCGCATTGGCAGCAATAATTGCCACAGAATCTGAAGGAGTGACGAAGAACCCTTTGCCAAGAATCATATTTCTATCACCGTCTCCTGAAAACCCCGTTTATAATATGATAATCGAACATTCATTTGTTCTCCAAATAAAAAAAAACAAAAATATATTTTCAATCAAACCACCATAAAACATGTTTCCTTTCCATCCTACCTCTATTAGTTGATAATCAATAACATACCATCACTTGCAGCTCCAAAATCAGGTCCATTACAACCATACATGATATCGACCAAATCCTTAGCATATCTGTTTAACATACGATATTATTGAAAGAATACAAAGATTTATCTACGAAACAGTGTTAGAAATTAAAACACTTACGTAAGATTAGGATCAGGATGACCGTGTCCAAAATCTTCAAGAGGAACTCCATTCAAAATCGAATCCTACACAAGAAGCCTAGCATTGATTGTCAGAAATGTTCAATAAATATTTAGATTTGCATGACTTGAACAGGTGCAATTCATCGTGAAATACCGGAGAAGCTCCAAGGTTATCAACAAAAATGGGTTTTGCATAAGCACCCGTAACTGCATGCATTGCATCAAATACAAACCTAAGAAGTTGAAATCATTTACTAAAATTAGATCCCAATCATACAAATGAAGCTCCTAAAATCTGAGGGAAAGAGAACAATACGATAAAATAGTACTAATTGAGATCAACGTTTAAAAGCCACAAGCTCAAAACTTTGATAGTTAAGTAAAATGGAAAAATTTGATCTGAAAATTTCAAAAGGTAATAATGAAGAGAATAGAGTAATTCTGCAAATTTTAGTAGAGCATTGAGAAGAACATATAAGTCTCTAAATTTCATCTGTTGGTACGCAAATGAATTCAGAATAGATTACTAGTCGAGATGATGGACATTTTCACATCGAATGAGTGTAACTGACACAAATTTTCTCGAAGAACTGAGCGTTTAGAGATGAGCATAATATGATAATATTCCCAAAACATAACCTATAAATTAATTAAATAGTTAAGGAAACAAAGAATTTGATAAATCATACCTGAAATCAGGTCTTGAAAGAAGACTTTTAATAAGCGGAAAATCGAAAACATCCTAAACAAAAAAAATATAGTTTATACATAAGAACAAGTTATATCAAGCTTCCGAAGATGCATTTTATTTAGTGGAGGCTCTTCCCACCTCCATCAGCTCCAAATAGTCAGACACTGGATCAATAACTTCCACCATAAAATTTCCACACTTTGTTACTCCGACACGAGCAAGGTCAATATTCGGAATGTCGGCAACTTTAATTTCAGAGATCTGAAAAAGAATCGACAATTCAAAAAATAGATCGTGAAGATGGAGAAACAAATTGTTTCTACTATGCAATTCAAACGTTATTAATTTATCAATAAGCTCAAAATTCTTTCAATCTCGCCACAAAGTTTGAAATCATCAAAGTACAGATCAAAATAAAGTTAGAAATCCTCAGAGGAGTTCAAAAATAGGTTAAAAATGATAACATAGAAAATAATCCTTTCAAGTGTTGATTTTCATGAATAATTGAAGGCATTCATAAAATTGAAGGCATTCATAAAAAATAGTTTAAGGTTCTAAATTTCACTTTGCTCTATGAGTTAATAGTATATAAAGGAATTACAAACAAAATTGAACAAAAGCTATTCTCCATTTCTGACTAGGTGGCGTTATTTTTTATTCGTAGACCTACAAAATATTTTAACCTTTTTATGATTAGAACTCAGACATTTTCTTAAATTGAACATCTCTTTCCGTTCTCAATAAAGAATCTCATTGCCAAGAAAATAAACATGTGACGAAACAAAGAAAACTAAAACTATTTACATTGATCGACAGTAATTGAGGCAAGAACTTACGGAGAGAGTGTTTCCATAAATTTTATCAGTGATAGATTCTGGTGCAGGTTGCCCACTACTATAATTAAACTGAAAATTCAATAAGAAATCGTATTTTTGAGTCAAAATTCGATTGATAAAAGAGTATATAATCAGTCAACAATGATTAAACGAGTAATCAAGCCAACCACAAAATCAATATGGGATTAACCTTAATACCCCAATCATAATCAGGCCCACCCGGATTATGACTTGCGCTCATTATAAATCCACCATTTGCCTGTGAAGAACGAAGTAAATCTAAATATTACATATGAATATTTCAAGTTTTGATCATCATAAATCTACAATTTTCTAGCTTGCCTTTCTCTTTCTGATTACAGCAGAAACGGCCGGTGTTGACAAGATTCCTTCCCTGTGTTTTCAACTATCTAGAATCAAATTTCAAAATATAAAAATTGAGAAAAAAGCTACAGAGCCATTATACCATCATCATAAATATTTCATATTATGATTCATGTATATAATAAATCAAAATCAAATATGAAAGTTATTCTAACGTGCAGACCATAGCATAAATCAACAATTCCTCTAGGACAGAACTGTATCAGTAAATAAATAAAATTTAACATAACTGGCAAATTATTAGAAAATTCACATACTTTCCCACCAAAATCTTTCCAACACCATTCCCAGCAGCAATTTTTATAATTATCTGCCATGTTAGAGAGAGAATGTCGTTAAACTTTCAAAACTAGAAACTGCATTCTAAAAAGAACAAAAAAGAGGAAGTACTTGAGCTGCTTCTTTGTTAAAATATCGGCCATCGCCTCCTAAAACCAACACCCCATTTTCGTAATCTTCGGCAGGCAACGAATTGAACAATGCCTAAAAATTCACAATCGCATAATCACACTTTGAACAATTCATACTTTAAATTTTGAGCGTGTGAAAATTCAAACCTGTATCCAATTTGCTAAGTAATTTTCTTGCATAAATACCTTCACCTAAATCATGTAAATAAAACAAAAAAAAACTCATCAACCATCTTGAAAGGAGAAATTCATCCAAGTAAGAACTGTTGGGAGTTTGGCAGTGAGAAGGGAACCCCGAATTGCAACAAGAACATCGAAGAGAAAGAAAAGCATCATCAATTGTCAGTTAAGAACAAAGATTTCAACTATAGGGCGTCACAAACTTTTGTTTCTAATCTAGCAAAATCAAAGCCTAAGAATGAACATCAATTATGAATCCAAATTATCATCATTCCATTCAATTTTTTAAACCAAGAGTGTAATCATCAAACCATGGATTGCCATAGAGAATGCACAACCAAAAACTGTGAAACCAACCTTTTTCCGGAGACCACTCGTTCCAGTCTTTTGCCCTTCAATAGGCTTCGTTGGAATTGATTTAATCTGCAAAAATAAAGGAGCCGCCTTTCATAAAAATCATCGAAAGGAAAAGTAAATCCATAGAAACCCAGAATCAGATTTTCTCAAAGAAAAATCAATCCAAAAGAAATCGTACAGAAAGTAAATGTGAACACAGAGAGAGAGATAGAGGACAGACCATGATCCCTTCGGCAAAAGTAGCGGGAGAAGACGCAGAGGAGGAGGATGAAGCTTTAATGCAGAAAGAGGGGGAGGTTGTTCTGAGAAGGAAAGTACCTAAAGTTGGGGAGGAGAACAGAGAAGAAAGATGGGAAATCGATGAGAGAAATGACCCATTAGAGGATGATGGTGATCTTGGAATGGAGCTGGGAGAGAAAACGCTCCGAAACCCGAGAGAGTTCGCCATTAATGACGACGAGGAAGAACGAGAGAGAGGACTGAATGCTGACTGAAGTAGAATAGTAAGAGTCTAAACTTGGAGAAAAACAATGGCTGCCATAGATTATCTCCCATTTAAATTTTCAATCTAGTTTCGCATATCGATGATTCTCCTCGACCACCCAAAACAAAATCACATCAATCTACAAAAATAAATAATTAAATAAAATTATCGATCTGTACGTATACATACTTCGTTCATGAACAAAAAAAAAGATGTAGGCTAACGGAATATTCTCTTACTAGACCCAAACTGATTTTCTTGGTGATGTTTTCTTGATGTATCATAGTCTTTTTATAATAGACTTCTGCTCTTGGATCAAGACTTAATAAGGTTGAAGAAACTTCTAGAAAATTAGAGAAACTTAAAGAAGGTTGGAGAAACTTCTAGAATGCTAGAGAAACTTGAAGAAGGTTAGAGAAACTTCTAGAAGACTAGAGAAACTTGAAGAAGGTTGGAGAACCCTATAGAAGGTTGAAGAAACTACTTGAAACTTCTAGAACCTTGTATAAGAGTAGAAAAACTTGTTAATTTCTTGTTCAACACTTAGCATATTTAGCTTTTGTATTCATGTTGAATAAACCCTTTTTTCCTATTTCCTATCCACATAATATTTCTTGTATCTTCTTAGTTCTTAACACTTTTATTGAGTCTCCCATTTCTTGTAATTAATCCATTTTTCTCATTTTTTATGATGGCCACCGTTTCATTTGCATCATCCCTTCTTTTTATAAAAGATTCGTTATCGAATAGCTTGCATCATATAAAGATAAATCACTAACAACAAAAGTAGCACTTACATTCATTTACATAATGATTGAAAGTGGAAATTTAAGCAAGTGTAAGTATCTTAGGGATTTAAAATGTGTCGTGCTCAATAGTAGTGGCTAAAACTCTTGAAGTGGAATCACAATAGGTAGTTTTAAGGATGTATGATTGCAATAGATCAAAGAATGAAAGAGATCACAGTATCGGGCTCAGAATAAATAGATCATACTTGTTAAGCAAAAACGAGTAACTTTCATAGCCCAAAACCTAATTGAGCTTACCACTCTCAATTAGAATGTGGGGTAACATTTCCTTTAGCCACCAATAAAAGCCTTTAACACAATTATGTCTATCAATTCAAACACTAAAGCCATAAGTATTTAAAACCGGGATACATTCTTTAAATTCATGAAAACAAGGCACAGATCTATAATATTAAATGTTACAACATATTCCCAAGAAATAGGCATCGGTCCCATAATGCAGAATTAATCCACATACATGCTGTCAATTTTAATACCATATGGGGTTGGAATTATCACTTCTTTATCATCCAAAACAGACTACAATAGATTATACATTTTTAATGAAGACTTCTTAACTCCCAATATTGCACCCTCACCATCACCAATAAAATTATCTTCCAACGATTCAACATCAACACCAATATATTGAAGGATTTAGGTGGCGAACTCCTTTTTATCTTCTATCTTTGCGTGATAGGGTGCTGCCAAAAGAGGAATAATGGCCTCTAAGAATTTGCTCTCGGCCACTTGGGGTGAGGGTCTTGCACTTTTGGTCCTTGGTTGATCCAACTCCAAGGAGGTTCCTTAACCCGTTCATTATTTGCGAAATCAATCAAGATGTGTTTTTCCTCAAAATCGACAACATCTTCTAATTTCTCATAGAAATAAAAAATTTCTCATCCTTAGCCAACTTTGATAAATTTCAGAGACCTTAGCGAATTTCTTTGAATATTAGCAAAAGCTCATCCATCCATTCTAAGTTGGAGAGATGTGGTGTAATATTTGAGGGAAAAAAAGATTATTTACCAAATTGCCATCATAGCAATTAGATAATTTCAGAAACTAAAAAAAAATTAAAAAAAATATATAACAGGTTTTCTTATTTTCTCTATCTCTCTCTTATCTCTCTCTAGCAGCCGCCTTCCTTTTTCTTTCTCCCGAAACCAACGAAACTCCGATCCAAATTCGTGAGATTTCGTGAGTTTTCGTGAGTTTTTGTATGATTCTAGCCCCAAAATCTTATTCTCCATCTTCTTCTTTACATTTTGACGTGCGAAAATTGCACTTTGACCATCGACGTCGAAATCGAGTTTTTCAATCTCGGATTTTGGCGTTTTCCGAGCGGTTCCAGCTCGGATATACCTTCAAATGGTTAGATCTAAGAGTTTCACACCTAGATTAGTGGGTGACGAAACTTTATTCACAGAAACCGCGAGCTTTACCAAAAATTACCGTGGGTTTTCGACTTTCGGCGACATTCCGGTAAGTTTTCATTGTTGAAAATACTCATTTAACGTTTATTGGTGTATTTTTGTCAATGTTTGTGAGTATGGCTAAATTTGGAAGAAAAATCGTCTGGGAGCTACCGTGTACGGTGGCCGGAAATCGCCTGACGACGAAGCTATCCGGCGGACAGCGGTGGTCGACTCAACGGGTCGAATCCACTGACCCGACCCAGTAGGTCGAATCTACTGGGTTGACCCAGTGGGCTCACCCAATAGAATTAATCCATTGGGCCCACTCATTGGGCAACCCAGTTGGCTAACAAATTTGGAAGACCAGTGGGTCAACCAGTCAATCGTTGACCTTGACCAGTCAATTGTTGACCAGTCAACGTGTCAACATTGACCCAAAATAATAATAAAAAANATTGTATTTATATTATTATTATTATTGTAATTTATTGTTATTGAACATATGCATATGCATTGCACATTCATCATTGAGTATGTGTGAGTTATTGTACACAAATGATTAATAGGGACGATTAAGTCTGCCATTAGGTTTCGAATCCCTAAACCGGATCCGGGTCTTTATAGTTGCCACCACCTTAGAGTGGATGTATACACATCATCTACACTGCACATCATTATGCATTTACATTATGGTTGACACCACCTTAGAGTGGATGTATACACATCATTTGCATTGCACCTCATTGTGCATTTACATATTTACGGATTGTTCAAAATCATGTTTAAACATGTTTTAACATGTTATTTATTTATATTTAATAATAAAAATAAAATCCTTAATGAGAGTAGTCACTCACCCTTTGGCTACAAACTTTGTTTTGAAGATCATTTCCGGATAAGGCCCAGTAAGGCTTATATTGGAGTTTAAATTCTCCAATTTGTGTTTGAAAAATTTGAACGATGTATTATTTTAAATTGTAAAACTTCTCGTGTATATTATTGGGTTGAAACATCTTATGTATGTTATCTGATTATTTGGATTAAATGTTTGGACTTGTTTGAAATGTTAAGACTTCCGCTATTTGATTTCAATTGAATATCTGAGCCTCGGGCTCAGTGGTTGGGTTCATTCGGGAATCTGGCCATCGGGCCCGGCGTGTGTCTAGGCCCGGTTTCGGGTCGTGTGGTTTCTATTTTGCTTGGGTTGGAACTAGAATGTGTTGTAGTTCTTGAATATATGTTAGCACAAAGAAACCCAGAAAATACAGAGAATAGATGCTTAGGATTTACATGGATCTCATTCCAAATGACGTTCTAAAAATCGGGATGCTTTAAAGTAGGGACTTTTTGGAGGTTGGAGGGGAAAGAGTTCTCGATTTTTTTCTGAAATGACACGAACGAGACTGAGATTGAAATAGCCATAACTAGAAAAAGAAATATGGGACTAGGATGAAACGGGTGGCCTTTTAAAGCTAGAAGATTTTAGTTTCATTCCTTAAAATTTCGTGCAAAGAAGTGGAATGGTGTTAAAAGATTGTGTGAAGAAGTGGTTGGAGGTGAGTGAGGTGTGTGTGTTCTCAGTTCAGATATTTCACCAAAACGATGATGGATGAAGAAGTAAATGAATTGTCCCCGCAACCTAATGTTCACCAAATGATGACTGAAGGGATGCAGTGAGGCCTAGAATTCTCTACATCGGAAAGGAAGCGAAAAATCAAGGAAAACTTTTGAGGGTCGTTGGATATTACTCACCGGAATTCACTCGAGTTTTTAGAAGAAACCTCTCAACCAAGGAGAATAGCACATGGCCGTATTTTCTATTCATCAAAAACTAACTACAAAATGAGAGGAGGAGAGATTAAAAACCATCTATGAAAACCCTCACGCGGGAGCCAAAATGCGATAAAAAAAACAATGCCCAAATGGACGAAACAAAGAAAATGAGGGTGTGGGGGACCACCTTTCGCATGGATGGATTTGGTCATGTTTGGTCTTCTTGGTGTGGTTCCCTAGACTCTATCATCACCAACTCTTCAATTCGGCAACTTAGGTCAAGGCTTGACTTGCAAGTGAAGAGATGTTTGTGCTGCTCATGATACTCCATGGCTTCACCTTTAGGCCTACATTTTAATTGTTCAAAGATTTCCTTACCTACAAAATGAACAAACAAGTTAGGTAGAAGAATTTCTCAAAAAGTCCTAGGTGTCATCCATGGCATGTCACGACAGTACTAAACGAGATGACAATTAGGGGTGGGCGAATCCGACCCAACCTGACGATCGGATCCGATCCGATCGGATTGGATCAGATCAGATAAGATAATCGATAAGGTTATGAAAAAATCAATCTGATTTTCGGATTGTTGTCGGATTCGGATATTATCGGATTTGGATCGGATCTGGATCGGATCGGATAAGGTAATCGGTAAGGTTATGAAAAAATCAATCCGATTTTCGGATTGTTGTCGGATTGAGATATTTTTAATAACCCCGATTCTGAACCCCGAGTCTCTGAATGTCTTCGATCGATCTTCATCCGATCGATTCGGAGTCTCCAACCCTAACTCTATCGCCCAACGCCGACGAACGCTCAGCTCAGCGTAGGCCTCCGAGTCTTCGACCCTGAACGAACTCCGAACGCCGACAAACCTAACCTCATCGCTCTGCTGCTCTGTCGAGGTATATAAATTTCTTCCTTTTTTTTTAATCTGAATGCATGTATTTTTTTTTATTCTGTCAGATTTCTTGTTCAATCACTGCATACTTTTGTCGAATTTCAGTTTCCAGAACTCACAATCAACTTTTGCTAACGAAGGCTTGCTCTTGCACTGCATTGGATGGATTATCGGGGAAAGTTTTTTTTTGTCAATTTATCGGATCTGTCGGATTCGGATCGGATTCGGATTCAGGTGTTTTGAGTTTTCAACGCTAATCGGATTAGATCCGATAATCCGATAAATTATCAGATTTACAGAAATCGGATCGGATCGATCCGATATGATCCGATGCCCACCCTATTGACAATGAACAAAATGACCAAAAAAAATAGAAGAAAGTTCAGGGACTAGTTCAATCGGCATAGCGACCTCAGTGCAAGATTAAAGACATATTTTTGGACGATGTTCTTGACCTACTTTCGGATAGAGAAATAGAGTTTGTAACTGATATACCCTTGAGCAGCTCATCAAAGAACTCATATAAAATGGGGCCAGCTTATTTGAAGGAGATAGAGGAATTGGTGGAAAATAGTTTTGTACCCCCGAGCTTCTCGTTTTTGGAAGATGAGTGCTATTTGTCGAAAAGAAGGACGAATCGATGATGATTTGCAAGGATCAATGATTTTTTCAACCAACTCCAATGTGCACGAGAATTATTTAAGATCTATCTACGTTCAGAGTACTATCAGCTAAACGTCTACCTAAGTAGATACCTAACACTGCGTTCAAAATAAGATATCAGCATTAAGAGTTTCGAGAGCTGATCGTGAGAACTTTGGTGTACTTATTGTTTTGACATAATGTAACTTTGACGTCCATTGTTTTTGTGTGCCACTAATAATAAGCTCTCAACTTTTATGTACTTTATAACCCCGTAGTCTAGGAATTTCTTGGTATGGTTGTCCGATATATGGATATACTCACAACATGAAAAACAGCACACATAACATAGACGAGGGCTATTAATTCCTATTTCAATCTTTTTTTTAATATTGGTTGTAGAACATTGGGAGATTGAAAGGTCTCTTTATTGTGCAACTACTTGTCATCTTGCAACCGGTTCTTTCGTTCATACTTTCTTTCTTTCTTTTCATTTTTCTTTATATTCATTACGTTAAAACCTTAAACTCCATAGATGTTAGTGCTCCACCAGAGGGAAGCTGGCACCTTCCCCATTTCAATCTTCACCTGTAATAATCTATTGTTTCTTCTTCGTATGCATCTAAAACATTTTCGCACTTTCTTTTGAAAAACTATGATACGTGAACATGAATAACATCCTTTTATAACTTCAAGTCAATGACATAATAATGAGCTATATCATGTGCTAATGTCATAAAATCAACTAGCAAACATGATAGTTTACTATATCATTGACTCGACCAAATAGTTCTAGTATCAAATTGACAAAGAAGTTCATTCATATAAACATATTACATCATAATATAATATATAACATGCAATGTCACTTAACTTTGATTATTAGCTTAGCTTAATGTTGTAACTAAGAACACCTTAACACCTGATGAACTTAGAGAAAAATTATATCATCATTAAAATTGTGCATGAAAACTTTATATCGATGTGCGTTTTTATAACTTTTCTTATACGCATACAATTATATAGATTTTAGTCCCACTTCTTTTACTAAGGAGAATATTCTAACTTTATAGAAGGACCGAAATTCCATACATTTTTATGACCTATATATTCAGCAATTTCCAAACATTTTCTAGAAATTCCATAGATTTTAGTCCCACTTCTTGTACAGGTTTTGATACTCCTAAACATTTTCTATAAATGTTTGCTATCTATAATTTTAAAGTTGATTTCGTCTTATAATGGTTGAGCTCATCAAACATTGTTAACTTAATATTTATTAACAAGCTATTAAGGTAACTCTATCATTATTCATATTAACCTATCTCTATCATAACACGATTGAAATAATTATCTTGAAGATGGAACGACATTAGTTGTAGACCTAACGTCGGTGACTTCACCTTCTTTTCTCTTTCTCGGCATACAAATACAAAAATCTATTCTAACTTTTGATTCCTAATGTATCTCATGCATCTCTAATCTTGAAAGGACTCGTATTTTGCCTCTGGAATACAAAGAGAATAGTAAAGAGAGTTTCAGGGAGGAGATTAAAAAACTTATGTGTTGATTGATTGTTTTTGCGTCAAGTAGAGGTGTCAAATGAGCCGGGTCGAGCTGGCTCGAGCCAAGGACAGCCGGCTAGTCGAGCCGAGCCTGTCGAGCCTATTTGAGCCGGCTCTGTCGAGCTTTTTTCAAAAAAAAAATTGGCTCAAGTCGGCTCGCAAGCCTCGAGCCTAAACAAGCAAGCCGATCCGAGCCCGTCGAGCATAAACGAGCCGAGTCAAACGAGCCCAACATAGAAATTTTGTTTTCGTATATTGAAGTTTTATAACTTTTTTCCGTATTATGTAATTCTAAATGTTGATAAACAATTTATGCCTATTGTTTTTTTCAATAAAAAAAACATGATAACGTTTGTATGTATCGCCTTCATTATGCCAAAGAAACGCGAAAACAATAGCAGTGAATCAATATCTAAAAAAAACTCGAAAACAATAGCATCGAAACATCGAATCAATAACATTCAACATATATATCATCGAATTTAAAATGAATTCAACAAAAAGAGTTAACAATTAATAATTATGCATTGTACGAATCAAAATATAAACTCTTAAATAATTCATTGTGCTAAATAAAAAGTAAAATAGTTTACAAAAAAGTTTTCCAAATGTTCGAAAAGATTACAGAAGAACGAACCTACTCCACAGGGGAATGATGGAGGTGGAGCAACTGTGGGTGTGGCCTCCGGCGAGTTGGTAAAAATTCCAGCCCAGTGTTAGTTTTGTGCCTCGTCGAACAGCCGATCCAATGTTAAGATGCAGGCATCCATCGTGTCAAGCCATCAGTGGACTCTCTCAAATGAATTCTCCATGACTTCCCGGTGGTCCTGCAAAAATGCCTCGATCCGGCGGGTTGTTGATGGACGAGGACGATTAGCTGCTTCAGCTTGTTGTTCTTGGTCTTGCTCAGCGCCCTCGTGCTGGAGTGCATGTGATGTCGAACCTTGATGATCGGCTTTGAAGATCCACTCGCCGTCGGTGTTTTTCACAATACCCAACCTCGCAAGGGTAGATTCGGTATAAGTGTCGACTCTCCTAACAGGGATAGGTGTCTAAGAGGAAGAAAATTTGACACTGTGTTGGTGGAAAATTTCCGTCAACAATAGGTTGAACGACATTGACTTGGAGGAGTTCAAAGCGGTCGACACCATGAAACACTCTCGATCAATCGATGGTCGACACCTTCATATGCGCTCAACACCATAAAACGTTCTGGATCGAGCTGCAGTCGACACCTTCAAATTGGTCGACACCTTGAAACGCTCTGGAATGAGCTGCGGTCGACACCTGCGTGTTGGTCGACACCATAAAACGCTTTGGATTAAGCTGCGGTCGACACCTTAGTATGCGGTCGACACTATAAAACGCTCTGGATTGATCTGCGGTCGACACCTTGTTATGCAGTCGACACCTCAAACGTTCTAGCGAAGGTGCGGTCGGCACCTTCGTATATATGTGATCGACACTTACTCTTATTTCAGAAAAATGACCTACCGAAAGAATAATGGAAAGTTGCTTACATTAGCATTGTTGACATTAGCGTCACTACACCTTATGTATAATGTTTACAGGAAAATGACTCATCTAAGTGTTAATCATGTGCAAAATATCAAACGATTACAATTGTTAACGTTTACAAGAAATCACAAATGTACACGCGTACAAGAAATTAAAAAATTCTTGAACTCCTAATTTACAACGTCGCAGCTAGTCTTCAAATTCCAAGTTCTTGAACTCCTCTGCAAGTGCGTCCTCTCGCTGTTGGTCTCTCGTGACTGCGTCGCTCCAGTCCTTCATGCAAATGAGTGCTTCCACGAGCTCTGATGCCAGACTTCCCCGTCGATCATCGTACACGCGTCCACCTGCACTAAAAGCCGACTCTGAAGCTACAGTTGAGACAAACGGTGTTAGTAAATCATGTGTCATGTTCGAGAGCAAGGGATACATGTGTAACAACCCTCGTTTATTTTAAGAATTATGATTTTAAAATGAAAGTGTTTAAGATTTTTCTTTATGAATGTTGGTTACGATTATGAATAATTGGAAGAAGAATACTCTGTCTGGGGTGTATCACACTGTACACCGGCCCAAGTGTTTGGGTTTGATTGGTGTTTGTTTGAAGTCCATTGTTTGAAAAGAGAGATATCTCAAAGGAGAAGACGAAAACTCTGAAGTTTTCGTGAAGCTGAGGTTCAAGGTAATTTTTCTATGCTCTGAGTTTTCTTTTAGGTTCAGTAAGGATAATATGATAGTAGTGTTTGAATTGGTGGATAAAAAACGGGTGATTTCATGCTAAGAGATAAGAAAGGAGTTAAGTATGAACAAAACTAGAGTTTTGGAGATTCGGTCGATAAGTAGTAGGAATTAGAGTTTATGACCTTCATAAGAGTTAGAGTAAACTCTTAGAGTGATTTATAACCATTGTAATCACTCGATTCGGAGCTATGTATAAAAAGTTATGGACGTCGCAAGTGAGTGTACGGAAACTGGGGAGAGTTTGGGTCGACCACTTGTAAATTGGGTCGACCGATTCTCAATTTAAAAATCCGACGTCTCTGTTTTGTCGACATGGGTCGACCCCTTACAGTTTGGGTCGACCCAATGGGGTCAAACAATGAATGCCCTCTGTTTTGTCCACATAAGTCGACATACGTTAGTTTTCTGAAATTGATGTCTTTTAAGAAGTTATAGTGGACTCCTTAAGGAACGATTTGACACTTTAATCATTAGAAATGAATCATTTACGAGGAGTTATAGTCATTTGAAGTTGGAATAGAAAGTTAGGACTTTATGCAAATTATGATCCGTATATGATTTATATATTTAGGTCATTTATTGGATTGAAGAAGGAACTCAAGTGAATTAATTCGAGATAGCTGCAAAGGTAAGTTTGCATTAACATGGTTTAGCCCTTAAGTGAGACTACATTGCAAAGATTAGGATTATGTTTGATGTGTGTTGCATGTTTGTTTTCATGACATGTTTGGTGATGTATGCTTATTTTCATATTATGTAATGTGCTTTAAGTGATGTTTTCATAGTCACATGGTCATGCATCATAGTTTTACAAAATGTCTACGAACTATTTTCATGCATGGTTTTACAATGTAGTTGGAGGTAAACGAGATATGATTGGTGGTATGAGACGCTGATTATGTTTCGTCTCCGATGAATTAAGAACTTGAATATCAGAACATGTAAACGACCGGTGGAACCACGACGTGCGGAGCTAGGTCTCGAGGATTGGGTGGAACCACGAGGTGGAGAGCTAGATCGATAAGTAATAATAAAAATTTAAATGACCGGTGGAACCACGAGGTGGAGAGCTCGGTCTCGAGGACTGGGTGGAACCACGAGGTGTGGAGCCGGATCGATAAGGAAATGACTGGTAGAACCACGAGGTGGAGAGCTCGGTCTTGAGGACCGGGTGGAACCACGAGGTGGAGAGTCGGATCGATAAGTAAGAATAACACAATAAAGAACGAAATGAAATTGTGCATTGTTTTAACAACATAACATACTCATGCATTGCATTTTATAGTTATGCTTCTTACTGAGCTTTAAACTCATAGTTTAGGCTTTGCAATGTAGGAAATTTAATGGAGGAAAGGGTGCAAGTGACTGACCAAGGAGTTAGAGCAGAAGAGTGTTCAAATGATATGGTTTATTGAGCGATGACCGACGGGGAGTGATGTACGACACACACAGTTAGAATATAAAATGTTTTAAATTTTTTGAATATTTTGAAGATGTAATTAAGATGTATACCCTTATTTTGGTGTGATAGATTACCAATGTTTTGAAAATGAATGTATTTTGAATTTTAGTCTTCTGCTGCAAGTTAAATAGAAAATGTTTATGCAATTTTTATTAAGGTGGAACTGAAATTGTTATTTATAAAGAGAGTATTTTTTTTAAAGTAAGCGGTTTTTCCGACAGTGTATCTTTTATAAGATAAAGTAAGTTTTAGTTTCTTTTATAAACTAAATAAATAAGTATTCCACCAAAGTAATGTAAGTAAGTAAGTAAGAAATCATGTAACGGACCGGTTCTCGGGTCGCCGAAGTAAGTAAGTAAGTAAGTAAGTAATGTAAGTAAGAAAAGCAGCAGGCGGCGTCCTGGGAATCGGGTCGTTACAACATGGCTGCGTTGGATTTACACCAACCCAATATGTCGGCCTCGTCTCGAGAAATTTGAACTTGAGACTCCAAATACACATCGAGTTCACTCTTATCGAAAGCATATGAATGCACATCGCTTTCTAGTTGGGCTTCAATGGCATCCATAACATTTAGTGGTCTTCCGAAACCACTACCACCCGACGTCGATGGCACATCAGACAAAGTATGAGTTTGTGCACCGGAAAATCTAGTTTGGTAAGTACCAAACAAAGTAGCAAGGTCGCTACGTAATGTGTTTGGACTGCATACGAGGGCGAAACCTAGGTTCTCTTATATTGTATTCTATCCGGTACAAAGAGTGTTTAATTGCAATTGCATACGATCTTTCGTATGCAAGTGCTCGTGATATTTTTTGTAATGTCGATTCATTGCGCTAGTGGTCGATTCATAAGCATAATGCTTGGCACAATAATTACATTCTGCCCTATTTTCTATTTTTGTTCCTACGTTCACTTCTACGATTTCAAAATGTTTCCATACTTCCAATGTTTTTGATTTCTTGGATCGAGGGGCAGACGTGGATGCTTGTGCAGATGTGTGTGTCAATCCGACAAAAAATGTCGGATTCATAGGTGCAACTTCTTGCACCTCATCGTCGGAAGACGGAAACGTTTCAAATTCTACGTATTTCGGCGGTGAATCCATAATAAACAATGAAGTATTTAAAAAAAAAAATCTACTTTAATATCGTTCACCGATTTTTTGATGATTGTTAATGGAAGCGTAGAACGATCAACAGCTAGAAGGCTTTTGAGCGCGATGACTTGAGAGAGATTTGCACAGAGAGTTTTTGGTAAGAAAGTTTCGGCTAACCCCTACAATTTATAGAATTCCCTCATAACAGCTACCCTCAGTCGACCTACATTATTTCCAAGGTCGACCGGATGTTACCGTTAAATATGTAAATTTTAGTTGTTACATTATACCGGTCGACCTTTTATGCAATGTCGGTCGATACTTTGTCGTCTACTGGTCGACTTTTTGCTATCTGCGATCGACCCACAAAAATTATAATGTTGATTAAGTGTCGACCGTTGTTATACCAAGTGTCGACCTCACCCAGGTATTCTGAGCGAGCCGACCTGCCAGGCTTGGAACAGGCTCGAGCTTTTTACCGAGCCGGGCTCGGATTGCTAAAGTACCGAGCCGGCCGAGCGAGCCGGCTCGCATTGTTCTATTCCTACCAACCCCAAAGCAACTGGTGTCGACTATCACTCTATTCCCAAAAGGTCCGAGAGCATGAGGTCAAATGATGTCCTTAAGTATCGATCGATGCTCTATGTTTTGGAGAACTTGAGATCAACAATTGCCTATCATTTGCCTTACATGTCGACAGATGATCCATATCTCGAGGAACCTGCGATAAACAACTCTCGATCTCTTTGCTATCGACCCATCATCTTAAGTTTTCTAATAAGGGTGGAATCAGTCTGGTTTGATGTGGTTTAAATCTCTTTGCTCAGTTAAGATTTTGGTTTCATTATTCGGTGTAAAGCTTCATTTTGGACTTTCATTTTTTGGTGTTGAGTCAGTATTTTTTTTTTACTTTTGGATCATTGGAGATCCATTTTTCTTACCGTTTATTTACTCTTTATGGTATTTACTCAATAAATGATGTGAAAAGAAAGTTTTTAGGTTTATTTTTTGTCATAATGTTTTACTCATTCATAGTAAGTATTAAATTTTTAACTTTTATTTATTATATTTAATTTAATTTTTTTATTTTGTAAAGTTTTAGGATTTTAAGTATTTTATTTTATGATAAATAATAATTTACACCTGAGATAATGAGAAATATTATATTTTATTTTGATATCTTGAATTTTAAAAGTTGTCAATCAACCCTTTAAACTTTATTATAATTACAACAGATACTTTCACATCATATTTTTTTGCTAATTTCAACTCATATAATCTCACCAAAAAAAGAATTTCACAATTTTATAATCATTTCAACCTTTTTATTGTAATTTATTAACAAAATATGCTAATTAAATTGATGAACATGTTTAAAATTGGCAAAAAATGTGATGTGAAGGTGCTCATTGTATTTATGATAAAGTTCAAGGTGTTGATTAATGACTTTTAAAATTTAAGATGTTGATTAACGACTTTTAAAGTTCAAGGTATCTGTTGCAACTAGTCTAATAGTTTAGAGTGTAAATTGATACTTACCTTTTATTTTTTAGGTTTACTTTTAATGTTATATTATTTTAAAATATTAGATTTTTAGGTATTAAATTTTAATTTTTAATTTTTTAATATTAACTTCAGTTCGACTCAGTTTGTCTTATTTTTTATCTAATCAAATAAAATATTTAGGTTTTATTGGGCTCGGTGCAAATTTAGGTTTTAATTCTGTTGAAATCAAACTGCACAAATTACTCGATTTGGTTCGATTTCTCTATTTGGACGGGATCAATTGCCTTTGTCCCTCCTGAGGTCATCCTATGCTTCTAAAGCTTCACATCAACTATTGTAATTTTTCTTTTTATCATTTCCATATGCATCTTATACTCAAAATTTATTAATTCATTCTCAATGCTCATCATTTAATTGACATAAGTACAAAATCCATAAAACTAATGACAAAATTATTACATGAAAAATATGGTCATTACACTTCAAAACCAAGTGTGTGTGAGTGCAACATGCAAATAAGAGACATTAAAACTCAATTCGACTCACTTGAGGTTGATATGTTTGATTCATTCCTCATTCATTATATTTTGAACTAAATTTTGAGTTATCTCTTGAGAAGAAATGATTACTACAAATCAATATAATGATACTATTTGGGGTTAATTTCACTAGAAGTCCTAAACATTTAGAGTGTTTTCAAAAAATACTTTTGATGAATTTTTTTTACAACTAATAGCTCAAAACTTTTTATTTTTCATATAACACTCCTGACGCTAAATTTTTTTAACAGAATCAAGTATCGTGTATCAATATCTAGCTCTATTTAGTTCACATTATTAAAAAAATTAAATATTTGACTTAGGTTTAATATGCACACTTGAAAGTCAAATTGAAATTTTAAAATACAATAGAAAAATTGAAAATAAAACATCTATTTACTAAGAAATGTGATTAGCGACAACAAAGAGAGATTAAGGGTGAGTAGAACTGGTGAGCAATAAATCAAATTGTTTTAGATGTTGGTTTTCGAAAAAATTCATTCGAGGTGTTTGGTGAAAATAGTCTAAAGCTCCAAGGTGTACAGAAAGTTAACTCTACTATTTGTAAGATGGGCTTAAGTTCAATCCATATTTCATATATTTTGACCGAAATGCGAAATATTCCAAAATCAATGGAAAGTAAAGAGTGCATTTATTCATTAAACACAATGTCTTCGCATGCTATAGTTGTTTGAACATGCAGTTTAACTCTAAGTAGCGAGTTTTTGCTTTAGAAAACAAATGATATGTTATTAGTTTTTTTTTTTGCCAAACTTAATTTTAGTTTCAAAACTTATACTTATGATTTTTTATTATTTATTGGAGATGCAATGTTTAGTTTACCTTATCAAGGCAATCTTATTGGAAATGTGCCATGTGTAATTTTCTTTTCTATTGATATACAAGATGATAATATTTATAATACTATCCATTTAAATACTTGCTTGAGATTATTAGTTATATTCATGTATTGTGGCATTCGATTTTAGAGCACATCTCCGTTGAGAATTACATAATAGATTATTTAATCGATTTCGATAAGTTTTCGGACTGCACTAAGTCAAAGATGATCAACAAGTCGAAACCGATGCAAAATGATATTTAAAAGTCTTTTTATCATGGCTTCAAATGGTTCAAAAAACTTAATAGCTTTCGTTTGATTATCTAATTATTCAAAATAAAAATGAATCATTCATGTCTCTAGGATTTTCAAAATGAAATAAAGAAGCAATGTGATAAGAAAAGTAAGAGCGAGAACGAACAAATGTTGATAATATTACGGAAGCTAAATTGAAGATGGACTAACAATTGGTTTCTTTTTTAGATTTCTTCACGATCACATTTCACAATATCTAATTTTTCAAATTAGAATGACGTTGCAGAAAAAAGAAGTGAAGCAATAATAAACATAATGACAAGCATATGTAGCAATTTCAAACCCCGATTACTTGTTGCCTCATGAATTTAAAACGTTATATCGAGTTTAAAAACAAGGTTAGTGAGATGTAGCTATTTTTAATAGATTGATTGTTATTGCAACATTTTTTGAGTCAAAGTAGTATTCATCGATCAAAAAATGTATATTTCACAATTGGTGTTTGATAATGTAGTACGTCAAATTTTTGAATAAATTCTAGATAATTTTGATCAAATAACTAAACAAATGTTGGAAGATTAATATCGATTTGAGAATGAATGTTAGTTATTCCCGATGTTTATATGATGTGTCTACAAGTATCGGAAAATAAGCGGGAGTCAAAATGATTCACAAGCGTTGTCGGACAACAATTTTATGAAATGTTATTGTAAATATGAAATCAATTCTATGAATTCAAACAAAATTTGGATTTTCGCTTAACTTCTGTGATAGTGTGAATTAATTATACGTAATTACTTTTAAAATCACGAAAGACCAACTAGCCGACATAAAAAGATAAGACTCGTCATTAAACAATTTTTCGATGAAAAAAGTATTTACAATGAGGCTTTTTCCTTTCGTCTAAGAAAAAGAGAAATAGTTTCTTCGCATTATAAAGTTAAATTACAACAAATAAATGTTAAAACAAATAATTATAGCAAAATTATAGAATCGATATTTGTATTTTACTTGTATTCGAATGACACTTTGATGCTAAAAATTATAGCAAGTCTCGGGAACTAACTTTATATCAAAATGTTTTAGAGAGGTTTTGGAAGATTAAACATCACATTGTAAAGTTTTAATTGTTTTAAGGGTGACGGGTTTTGTGAAAACTAATGCCGATGATTTAACATCAATTGAAAGAAAAAGCACGACATTTCATGTGCGCACGATATTGATAACTAAAAATAAAATGAGGTACCCTTTCGGAATCATTAACAACATGTTTATCCACAAATAAATGCATATGTGGAAGTAATTAACGACCCAAATTAGCCTAATACGTTAGTTCACATAAATCAACATAAAAAATTTGAATATAAACTATATTTTTTTAATAAAAAGAAACCATTAAAAAACTTGCCATGTTTTTAATTAATTTAGAAAATTAAAACACCTCAAACTCGTGCATTTACGTATAGTTATACAATCAAACTGTAGATTTATTACAGCACCATATAAAATTATGGTAAATTAACAATTAAGTTTTTTTATAAGAAACGAAATCCAATCAACAATGTACTCTGGCTACTTTGATTGCAGGAAGCATCTTTCTTCGTGTCTACACTTGCAGGTGTTCCCACCGTTACCTTTCCACTACACTACATTGATAAATTTAATATAAATTATTTGAATATTATAACATTATTAATGCTAATTACAACTTTCAACTATATAATTTTACTCCTAATATTTCGTTTAATTTCTTATTCTAGTATTTAAACATATTTATTTATATATCAACCAAAAATTTGTGTTATTAAAGTAAAATGCCTTTAGCTTTCATACAATATAAATAATTATTTATCACGTTAGCAAGTATATTTAAAATTAGAATGCAACGTTCAACAAACATTATTTCATTTCTATGGACGTTATTTTTCGAGATGTATGGATGTGATTTATCAAAGTCAATAAATAAATGGCAAAGTAATTATTTAAAAGTCCAATTAATTATTTATTTTGGTTCTTAGAAACTCAACCAAGTAGTTACACTAATTAATGACTTTACCTGCATAGATAACTTTGCATTTGCCTCCAAAAGAAATCTCTCCTGTACATTTCAAGAGTAAAAAAAGCTGAGGAACTAAAAAATAAGAATAAAAAAATAATGAAAATAATTTGATTATTTTTCCAACTTTCAAAAACTTCACCTTTGCTTCTAGTTGCTCGATTTGTTCGTTGAACAGCTGATCCTGGAAATAATTCGATTGTTTTAATGATTAATTTAGGTTTTAGAGAAAATAAATAATAATTATATAAGCATTTATGAACCTTTCTATGCCTGATGTAAGATAAGCTCTTCTCCAACTGCTTCTCAATCTCCTGCAGCTCTTCATTTGAACAACTTCCCAATCCATGTCCCATTAGTTTTCTGACACCCGAAAATTTTCGTTTTCGGAAATTCCAAATGAGAAAAATGAGTTTTCAGACCGTGTTCGTTCGTCTGTCTTTACCGACAATGAATCAATGGGCGGAAAAAGCTTTGGAAAGGAACTTTTTTTTATAACTAATACCCTTCATTTAAATAGTCACATTGATAAATTTTTTAAGACCTTTTTGATTCTTCGAGTTGCTCAATCTGTTTAGCAATTCCTGCAACTTCATCCTTCAGTTTCTGGAAAGAGAGATCAAACATGTAATCAATTAGAGTATGTCGTGTAAAATTAGCTGACAATAATAAGGTACACACAAGTTAATAAAACATTATGGAGAAGAAAGAGGAACTACCTCTACATGGAGATGCATGTCCACTATCCCACCCGATTGTTCGTCACCATGCTTCCGATAGCGTTGTATCATCTTTTCAATGCTGATAAAACGCCGCACAAATGCCATATCAGTTTCGATGGGCAACTAGTGTTATTTGTTTTATTTTGGGAAACATTGTGATAAAGATTAAGGTAAAACTGTTGCTGCAATTAGAAATTAGAAACTAAACTTTAAATTTAATCAATTGGTAAAGCTAAATTAAGATAATGCAGTAAATTAAATTAAAAACTAAGAAGTGGATTAGCATAATCTTGGCCTAATTTAATCTATAATTATCCATATAAGAGAATCATTTCTATAAAGCAAATTCAATTTACTTAATTGGTTGGCCTAAAAACAAGGTTACTTCTTTAAACCACCGGCGAATTAAGAACACACAAATGTCGAACAAATTAATCTGGTGAAATCTCAATCTGGTAACAGTACTAATGAAGGAACTATTGCATAAAACTTGATGTTAATTGCTCTTGATTATAGCATTAATTGACCAGTTTAGTACTACAAAAAATTATCAACATCATTAATTTATGGATTTTAAGATATAACAAAGTTTGGTTCTTCATTCTTTCTAGCTACTTGGAAGAACCAATGAGGTTTAAGAAATCGAAAATCCGAGAAAGCTTCGGAGTTTGGCTGGGAAGATCTAGTTGCTCCTCTAATTTTCGTCCAAACAGTGCCAAAAACTATTTGTAGTATGTAAATTAAATTTGAAAAATCATACTCAGAGCTTGAAAACTCAAAGAGTCTGCCTTTCTGAGAGAAAATGATGACAGCAACTTCAGCATCACACAGCACAGAGAGCTCGTAAGCTTTCTTCAGCAGCCCATTTCTTCTTTTGGAAAACGTTACTTGCCTACTCGCAGAATTTTCTATTTTTTTCAGCTGGATTTTCCCTCTCACCATCTTCTGCAGGAAAATCAGGTGTAAATCTAACTGACCAAAAACCCTAAGTCTAGAAAAAAGAAAAAAAAAAAAAGAAATTCTCGTTCTCACTTCAAAATCTGGTTAAGATGCCAGAAATTTTACGTTGCTCAAGAGCGGCAGCAACAGAAATCAAAGCCAAGAGCAATACAGCTTTGAATCAGCAAAAAGGTAAAATCCAAGATGAAATCAGTGCCCAGATTCGTCCTCGACCCTTTAAATCCAGAAAAAATTTTAAGCAAAAAGAAATCAAATTTCTTAAAAATCAGTAATACCCAAGAAGCTGAATGCTTTTTTTCTTCAAAAACTTATTGTCTCCACTAATCTGGCATCACCAGTAAAACTAAGAGCGATGCTGCGTAGTTTTTAAGCAACGAAGAAGACGAAATGAAACGAACGAAGACCTAAAAACCCCAGAAAACGAGAAGAAATGAGAGATTGAAGAGAATAAGCTGAAACCCTAGAAATATTCACTGAGAAAAAACTTGAGAACGTTGATTTCCATGGCTTATCCTCAAACCACAAGACTGATCTTTATTTCCATATTCATTTATATTGCTTTAATTTTGTTCAGTGTGTCCTTCTCTTGAGAGTCTAGGAACCCCACCAAAGAAGAAAGCAATAGAATAATAGATTAAATAAATTATTTGTTTCTAATCAAAACCAAAAAATAAGAAATAGTAGGAAAAGTAAGAACATAGATTGATACTAGCCAGTTGAATCTTAACTTTCATTCTATTGATGGAATTTTAGATATTATTGAAGACAATTATATATAGTCTAACTGACCAAATATTTGTTCTACATAGGGTATTAATTTAAATATTGATAATATTATGTGTATCTTCTAGGGGAGTGCCTAAACTTGAACGTGTTGTTCATTTTAAATAATTAAATTGAAAATTTACTGCACTTACTAATTGCGTATAAAAACTATTGTAGAATATAAACCGGGAGAATAAAATTAAGATCAGTGTAAAAAAAATAAATATGCTTTTACAATTATATTTGGATGATTAAATAGCTAAAATAAATCAATTTTGATAATTGATTCTAGAATGAAGAGATAAAAATATAATAATTCTATTATTTTAAAGTAAAATAAAATTAGGGTTTGCAAGAATCCCATTAAATAACCAAGGAGTAAGATCAGTCAAAAAGTGTAAAACAACGTCGTACTGTTGAGTAGACAACCAATTTAGCATTGACATGTCAGACAGAAGTATGCTCGATCGTCACCTCGACCAATGGGCATCAACAGCATCACGTGGATAGCCGACCTAGTACACTGAGTCAGCTTGCACTATTTTTCTTTTTTTTTCTCGATTTTTTCCAAGAAAATGGAGTCTGATTTTCTACCCACAAAATGACGTAAAAATTCGTTCTTGTTACTCGAAATTTGATGAGAAACGAGCGACCAACACAAATGAGGCAATAGACAGCCTCTAGGCTCTAAGCGTCTGCGAATTAGATTAATGCTTGGAAATAGAAAGAAACTAGTTTTGTTTATGACAACTCCAGTCTCCATCTTTATGCGCAAATCTTTTTTTATATGTTTATTTTTTGTCGCTTTGAAACAACTCATGGATTAATAATTACTGAAGTTGACAATAATCTAAATTATTTACATTATTGTTTTGACCTTACACGTGGTTTTTTAATGAAATTAATAATCCTAGGAGTTGTCTCTCGCACTATGTGTGTGATTTTAAGGAATCCGTTATTTATTATGCCTTAAAAAATTTAATGCACCCACATATATGCGGTTATGCATAGTTTATTTATAAATATGAGAGTAAAAATGATTAATAAGTTGTGGATTGGATGATGGATAAGCTGGCATGCCCCTTAACTTTCTATAAGACTTCTTTACGAACCTTTCTCTACTCAAAAGTGGTAAATGCTCATCAACCCAAAATGAAACCACAAAAGAATGGGAATTGGTTGGTGTCACTGCGAATATAATATATCTTAGTGTTCTCAATATAATATTACTCGTTTTAAGTTGAAACTCTCACGAATTTATTTTTAGGCATCTCAAAATGTGTAGTTTTGCATAATATATTTGATAAATTGTTCAAATGAGGCCTTGCATCTCAGTTTATGAGCTTCCATTGAAGTTGTTGATGATGAAAAGGTTAGCGGACTTCTCATAGAGATGTCAATGCTACAAAGATATAGTTTTTTATATTTAACTTTTTACTTTTCTACTCTTGTTAATAAAGTTGATAATCATAAACTAGTTAAGAAATTGAAGTTTTGTTTTGTTATTGGTGACTCTCATCATGTAATTGTTACATATGAGTTTTGTAATTTTGCTCTAATTCCTTTGACTTGTCTAGTTTGCTGTTGAAATTAAGCATTTTTTACACGGATTAAAGTTAGTGTTTTCAAATGGACTAAGGTTATTGATGCAACTCTACGATTGTAGGCATGATAGATGTAGTTGAGGATTAAGACTCTCAGTCTCTACCAATCTTCTTACTAGAAAAAGATAAGCCTTGAGAAAAAGAAGTCAAATTTTCTTGAAATTTTTTTCTTAATTAGATCCTTCTAAGTCTAACTCGAAAAGTGTGTGAACTGTTTAGAAATTATTAAACTCATAAGTAAAGCACCATGATTTGTAAACATCAATGGTCAGAGGTAAAAATTCTAATTTTTCTATTTTGTGTATGTTAGAATTTAGTGACTCAAATTCTAAGTTACCAGACGGCCTGAATATCAATAATAGAGTTTTAGGTTTACTATCTATTATTGATGCTTAAGTCATAAAACATTACACCTTGACTTCCTATAGTGAATTTTTCATATGACCGTGTTTTGTTCATTTTGAGTTTTCACCATAAATCTTAATATCTCTGTTACTACGCATTTATTTTCTTTATTTTCTGATTATTTTGTTATTCAATTCACAACAATTGATATCTTAGAGAAGTTGAAGATTTCCAAAAATTAACTTCTTGATTTATCAAAGGTCTCAAACAAGTTTGCAATTTCGGTTAGCAAATTTGCAATTTTTATTTGAGAAAACGAAATACAAAAGAAAAAAAAAGAAACTTTTCTCTTTTTTTCGTGGATTAAAGGAAGAAAGAGAGGTGAATCAAGAAAGAGAAGTCCATTATCTTGTTGTGTTGACCAAGTCCTTCTGCAATTATTCCGAGAGCGATCAACCTCTGTGGGTAGTGTTATAACTTGCAAAATATGATTTTGTTTTTCAAAATTAAAATTTACTTAATCAACAAGGAAATTCAAGGAGGTAAAGTTGAAAGCTTTATTATAGTTGGAAGTATTTGGATTATTTGGTTTTGGTGGAATATTTTATGATTATTTTTAAATATTGTTGTCTAGCAAGTTTAATGGGTGAAATATTATCTATCAGTTTGAAATATTTAAACTCTGATTTTTGGTTTAATAGAATATTATAATTGTTGGCAGATTTATTTTTTATTTTTGGGAAGTCTTATTTTCATGTTGACATTCATTTTTCATTTCAAATTCTGAAGTAAATATTGATAATTAAATGGTTTCTTAAAACTGGTATTTTGAGAGATGAGTTCTTCATTCAGGTTTGATATTTTGTTGTTGGATTGGAACATGGGTTTCAGTTGTTGAAGGTCAAGATGTGGTGAGGACATCGTGAAGATAAAAGAGAGAAAATTAAAAGAAATCGGCGGAAGCATGGAAGGATTTATAATACGAGCTCAAATAAAGAAGTTTAAAGAAAAACTAAGCATATATATCTAAGAATTTTTCAATTGTGACGGCATTATTGTTCCAGACAACGTCAAATTTAAATGCACGACATTCATTCAAGTGCATAAGAAACAAAATGACATTATTATGGATTAAACTATTATATATTTACCTTATGTATTATTTATAATCTATGTTACATGTCATTAGTGAAGTATGTGGAAAGTAGGTAAGAAAGTTAGTGGAAAAGTGGGTGAGAAAGTTGGTGAGGTATGAAGAAGAGAAATTAGGTGAGGAATGAGTACTATTAATATGTACTAGATTTACCATTTCCAAACAACTTGAATTTCGAGAATTATGTTGTGAGAGAACTTTTTCTTTTCAACGTGTTGTTCGGTCTTTCATTGCAAGTCCAAAAACGTCATTTCTAACTTATCAAACGGAATCTCTTTGTTTGTGGCGTCTTTCTTATCCAATGTTCTTAGTCTCGTTATTGTTTCGGGTCTTAAGCTCTTTCTAAGCTACGATTCAAGCTCCGTTGACTTCGGGTCATGATTCTATTTTCTATCTTTATTTTTTTTTATTCTGCATTCGAACACTGATCAATCATTATCAGTTAAGATCATATCATTGCGAGATACTCTTGTGCACAAAGATTTAGATAACTCATTATTTCAGATGTAAAAAAGGATCATGTTAAGTCAAGAGGAGAAAATTTAGAAGTAGCGAAAGTCTTCCACGATACATATGCATTTATCAAATCATATCTTGCAAGACATTTTGGACAAAAAGATTATCACAGATTTATGAGTAAAACTAAAGCAGTTGTGTATGAAAAAAAAAACTCTAATGAGTAAGTTGTTTTTTAAACAATATTTATATTTTCGTGAGTTGATTAAAGTATTTCGATTGAAGACCACTTGATTGCATTTAAAGAATTAGTTTTGGATTTGAAAATTTTGTACTGCAAACACGATGACGAGGATCTGAGGTTAGTTCTATGCACTTGTGACAAAGTTCATATGGTAATTATATATATTTGATTCTATGTACTAGGGAAACTTTATCTATAAACTTTATGGCGTTTTATCATTTAAGGAGATGATTAAGCAGATAGTTTTAGGATCTAAGTCTTGCAAATAGAGACTCTTCATTCAAGGTAGAACACGATATTCAAACAACATATGCAATAATAGTTCTCATGGTTCGAGTGTCATATCAAAGTCAAAGAATTGTGATATAACATGTTTCTTCTGTAAGAAGAAGGTGTTGACTTACTAAGTATCAGATAAGTTTTTTATGATGATTTTAATCATCTATTTTTCATTAGAAATACTCTTTAAAAAAAGGAATTTACTCTTTCTAACATGTATGTTCAGACGCTTTTAGTTTCATCCCAATCGGAGTTTGTTTGAGCTACTTTTGAAAATGCATATTTAGAAAAAAGAGTTTAAGTCAACTAAAAATGAGTTTACGTCAATCGAAGCTTCCTAGAAAATATCAAGCATCTAGAAGGGTCGACAAAAATCACAAAGGGATCGACCGAAACTCCAATAGACTAAATTTTCTCCTTAACAGCTAGTCAAAAAGGTCGACCGAAAACCTTCATGAAGCAAAAAATTAAATTATAAATAGAAGAATTGTAGCTCAAAGAAGAGAGAATTCGGCCAGAGAAAAAGGACGCGGAAGCGTTAAAGAATTTTACACTCACGCACTTCATTTTTTACTTTTATATAAAATATGAGTGAGTGATAATTGTAAAACAATAATATAGCTATTTGAGCACTTTTATTTAAGAAAAAAATTATGAAGTAAGAACGACGTCATTCAAAAAGAAGACTCAAGAGAACTAAGGGTAATATTTTTCTCAAAGAAGAGTCAAATGTAAGGTTTCATTGACATCTAAAAGTCAATTATAGTTTTTTCAAGTAGAAAAGTAAACGAATCTTCAAGGTGCCACCTTGGATGGTAAACATCGACAAAGATTGGCTGAACTACGTTAACTCATTAATTTAAGTTCTCTCTCCTTACTCTTTTTTATCGCAGTATCACTTGGGAAATTAGTTTTATAAAATTACAAAAAATATAGCCAACCTAAATCACTTCGCTCTTTGAGTGAAAATCGATTATCCAGAAGGTGCACATCAAATTTAAGTGTTGGGAATTATAGAATGTTAGAAGAGCCGCTAAAAGAGGAAGAAACCAATGTTGTACAGTGATTTTCTTGTAATGACAAATGAAACTCAGAGCTAAATATTGCATAGGTGCTAGATTAAACTTGTTCGTTTCATATGAGATACAATCATATTTGGTTCTTGACATATGAAACAGTTTCGGAATGCAATGTGTTGATGGGTGGCAACAAACACTGTAAGGTACTTGGGGTAGATGCCGTCAAATGTCTGGTGGAGTTATAAGAACAATGGATAATGTGTGACATGTAGGTTCGAGATTAACCTAAGTGGGGGGTGAATTAGGTTAACTAAACTTTTTCGATTACTAAGTCAAGTTTGTGCGAATTGTTTAGTTATTTCTAAACTTTAGTGCGGAATACTTAAACAAATAAATAAGAGCTTAGAGAAAGAGAGTGACACCGGATTGGTAATGCGGTTCGGCCAACCTTGCCTACGTCCGCGCTTCAAGGTACCTCCTTGAAGATTTTTTCCGCTCAAACCTTGAGCTTCATTCTGATTGACTTACGGGTGTCAACCAAACATTTTGACTCTTTTCTTGAAGGAGAGTGTAATACCCAAAAATAAAATTTCTTACTTTTAAGATAAATTAAGATATTTAATTAAATGTGAAAGATGAAAAAGCTAGGGTTAGAGAAATTAGCATCAAAATGATAACAAGTAAAATTACACTTTATGCTTAAAGGATATGTCACCTTCACTGGATTTTCTCCTTAATCAATGATATTATTTGAATAAACCTTAGTCCAAAAATATTATTAGATACAAATATGATTTTGTAATTTAAAGTAGAGGAGCAATTAGAAAGTGTCACGTGTTCATATTTGATTAGTGACTAATTGTGATTAAAGCATAATTAGTGAGTGATTAAAGGGTAATTAAGGTTTACTAATCATGATTAATTATGTTAATCTTAAGAATTAACTTAGTACTAATCTAGATTAATTAATTAAAGTATTTATGATTAAATAGTGATAATTATAGTATTTTAGCAATTAAAGAGACATATAAGGGCAAAATGGTAAACCTAAAAGGATAAGTTGGACTAAAAGGTAAATTCATCCTAAAATCTATCTGAAAAATGTGAGAAATGGCTGAAGATCAGCCATTTTCGTGGCTGTAGAGAGAGAAAGGGAGAAAATGAGCAAAAAAGGGAGAGAGGGTTTTAGAGAGAAAGAGTGAAAATTGAAGGGGAATAAGTAGAAATTAGCTTCCAAACATTTGAGGAAAAGTGTTCCTCTCATCAAGAGGAATGTATTGAGCTAAAAACCATGAGGTAATATTTATGTTATGCGTGGATTAGATTAATTGTGATTAAGGATAGGATGGTTAAGAATAATTATGTTTTTTTAGAGGATTTATTGATGGTATGATGATTAGCTATATTGAGTGCACAAAATTTGGACGTTATGGTGTATGGTTCTGTAAAAATGATATAAAATCATGTTATAGTGGCTTAGATGTGGATATATATGAAAGATAAAATGAATTAATTTATATTTGTCCATGTTATGCAAAAGTGGTTAAAAATTGGAAAATCTATCCAGTTTCGGGTTTTGTATTCAAAACTTAAGTTAGAATAATTCACTGTCTAAGGCCTTTTCCCACGTTAAAATAGACACCTTGAGTGAGATTTGAGCTTTAAAATGAAGACATTTGGAGTTGTATATAATAAGTTATGATACTTTGAAGTTGTTGCAAAACAGTGAATAATATTTCGGGTTTCAATTAATAATTGTTTTATTTATAGGTTATGAAGTGATTAAAAGGCATTGATTGTGTGTTTCCTAATTGCTAAAGACCTACGGTAAGTAATGCTACGTTTGTGTTTTGCCTCTTTGGGCCTATACCATGAAGTGTTAGGTTATGCTTGTTTGTTATGACATGAATTGTCTAATGATGAGATAAAGTATGTTCAATGATGGTATTTAGCTCAAAGATACTTTTGAAGTGTTAAGTATGATTGATTTATGAATGTCATGTTTTTAGATAACATGTTGCAATTATGTTAATATCACAAAGATTTGGTTTATGTCAAAACGGAATAAGTATATGCTCCTAGCAATTGTTAAGTAGTTAAGCTAATGTAACTTACGAAATGTTATTGGAATTGATATTTACTATGATGTGATGAATTGTTATGTTTATGCTACACATGTTAATGATGTGCTTGGTACATCCATATTATGCATGTTCATGGGCATCTCATGCATCATGTTTTCAAGAAAGTTACGAACTATTTACATGCATGAGATTTCATATGAAACAGAATATGAAAATGGTTCATTCGGGTTGAGCTCGAATAACCAACGAAAGACGAAGATAAAAGAAAGAAAGAAAGAGAAAGTTACGTAAATGTCATTGGGAAGGGGTTTGAGTTGGCTGTCCCCTTAGGTGGACTCAAGTTTGTGGTCTCTCGTTCCTTGCCAGGAAGCCCCAATGATAAGGATGCATGGAAATTAAAGTAAAGAAATACCCCAAATGAAAAGAAAAGAAAATGTTTTACAAATTCATATCATGTTTGCATTCATGTATTTCATGCTTTACTTACTGAGCACTAGGCTCATAGATGAACTTTGTGGTGTAGGTGATGCTAACGTTCAGTTGACGAAGTGCTCCTATGACCGTGGGCTACGTGGCTATTAGAACGATGTTGTCCAAGCAATGAACGGGAGAATTTTTATTTTAATGTATTTTAGAACGATCATGCAATCATGCATTCCTCCAAAAGAGATTTAAATTATAAATGTGTTACAAAGTCTTCCGCTGCTACGTTTTACAAATGCATGATCGTAAACCAAAAATTTTATCATCTTTTTATGAAAAACAAAGTTTACGAAACGGTACGCTACGGGGCGTTACAGAGCGTCACCCCTTTTACAATGACTCTTTTCTTGAAGGAGCGTCACCCCTTTTACAATGAGCGTTCAAAGAACGAGTTACAATTTGTACGGTTTCTAAACCGACTCTTTCGATTACAAGAATGATGATCAAAGATGAATACAATGATGAGAGAGTAAAAGAGATATTTGAAAATGAATTTGGCAGAGTTTGAGCGTGTTTTCTCTTCGTCAAAATCTCTCCTTTCAGATGAGGTCGCTTCATCTATTTAAGGATTGCTGCAACTCTGTCCAGTTGGGTCGACACAAATGCTTCTAGGGTCGACACAAAGCACTAGCCGGTAGACACATCAAAATATAGCCGTTGTGAATATTCTGACTGTTGGTGCTGATTTGCTGATTTGGGTCGACACAATGTTGTTAGGGTCGACACAAAATCTTCTCTGGAATTTGTTGGGGTCGACACAAATGTAGGTTGGGTCGACACAAAATCTTCTCAGGAAATTGTTGGGGTCGACACAATGTTTGTTCGGTCGACACAATCCTTGAAGAAGCCTTCTCTGGAAAAGCTGGGGTAGACACAATCAGTTCGGATGGGTCGACACAATATGCACGATGCACTGCCTATTTGGGTCGACACAAGGATTATAGGAGGGTCGACACATTTGCAAAGACTCGCCTCTGTTTTGAATAGGGGTCGACACAAATTCTAAGGGTCGACACAATCAGTGAAGGCTGAGCTTCTGGAATTTCCTAAGGGTCGACACAAACACTATGGGTCGACACAAACTAAGCTAAGGGTCGACACAAACAACCTAGGGGTCGACACAAACTGCATATATATATGAAAATTCTGCAGCACTTAAACAAATTGTTAGACTTTAATTATACCCTTCAAAGAGGGTATTTCTCATGAATAGATAAGTCTAATATAAGCATTGTAAAGAGTTTATTTTATCTTTCATGCTCATCTTACATAGTTATCATAAAAAACAATTGATTTCTTTAAACACACTTTTAAAGCTAACATGACATATTCGTGATTTTAGAAAAAATGGATTTTGTTGAGTACGCCATATGAAAAAAGGTACATGTACACATTGTAGGTGAACTCGTGAGGATCATTATGGGTGCTCTCATTAAGCTAAAGGAACACAACAAGCCTACAAATTTTAGTTTAAGACAGGATCCTGCAGCGACAGATAGTGAGCTTGCAAAATTTTAGAATTCATCTTCTGAGAGATTGATTGAAAAGACTCTGAATATGTCTGGTTTTTGGGTGAAGTTTAGCTTGGTATCTGAGGGCATATTCGAGCTGGTTAACAGCCGATTACGATAATTTAGCCACGAGTTGTAGTTTCACAGCGGAGTGATACCGCAAGGTGAGAACCAAATAAAGGGTCAAAGTTTTTAGGAGATAAAGTTTTTATGTTCGAAGTTTTTTCCTATTTTGGCTTTTGCACATAAATATTGGTGTCACTATTATTCTGTATTTATTTTTTCGATTATTGTTGTTCAATTCTTAACATTGTAGAAGCTTATGATGCCTAAAACATGTAGATCATTCAAGATCTATAAGAGTTTGTTTAAGAGCCAAATGATGTCCGTGTTTTTAGGTTTCGGAAGTGTTTGCACTTTGAAATTTTTTTTATTGTTTCAACTATTGAAAAAGTCACTTTTAAAGCCTAAAAATATATTTATTTACTCATAAATTTTATTACGAGTATTATTTAATTAAAACTGTAAAAATAGAGGTCAAATAATGATAAATCATCAAGGTTTTTTTGTAAGATTTGCGGCTGTACATGGGTCAAGTTGACCTTAAGAAATTTTAAAGACAATAAAGGAGGAAGATTGCTTTGAAGAAACAACCACTTTTAAGAAACCAAAAAAACAAGTTACCACTTCGTGAGAAAACCCACCGGTGAGGAAGAATAAAAATGAGATTTTGGTGCAACATCATAGAGCATCACCAAGTTCTCACTATCTTGGAGAGAAGGAATAGCCAACAAATTTGCATGAACCATTTAAACTTTGTTTGCTTGTTTATTCACTTTAGAATGACCTATCTTTCTTGTGATTAGTACTTGTTCTATGATTTTTTGTATATTTAATTATAATATTTTTATTAAATAAATATGCATGCTTTATTTTATTATATTTGTGTGGGAGAGCCAGAATAATTATTGATATTCCCATTATATTTAGTTTCCACGAATATATATTTGTGATATAACATGTTGGTTTACTTTTATTTGTTCTAAGAGCAGAGCAAATTTAATAAATTAAAACGCAAAATTATTCATATTATTCTTTGCATAATAAAAAGGTCTATCATTTAATTACAACTGACATTGATGGCATATGACATGGAAATCCATTTTAACTTTTTTTATCTCTATTATCTTAAAAAAATAAATAAAAGTCTATTATTTTATTACTTTTCCAAAACGCATAAAAACTCTTCATTGAAATTGAATACATTTTTTAGTCGGCAATTTACGTGAGATTACAAATTATGCTTATCATTTTTGTTACTTTATAGAGATACCTGGACCTAGGCGAAGCAGGACATCATAGTAGTTAGGGTTAGGGGTGGGCGTCGGATCGGATTGGATCGGATTGTTGCCGATCTAATCCGATCCGACAATTTTCGAACTGGAATTTTGGATCCGATCGGATCGGCTCCAAAACTCCATCTGAATCCGATCTGATCCGAAGCTATTTGAAGTAGGGGTGGGACCCACGGGTTCGGTTCGGTTATTTTCTAAAAAATAACCGATCTGGTGGGTTCGGGTTTGGAAATTTTTAACCCGAAGCGTATCCGATCAATTTTGATATCCGACCCATATCTGACGGGTTGGGTTCGGTTAAGATTCGGTTTTTTATTCAAGTTGGGCCTCGGGTTGGGCTGCAGGTTTGAAGTAGGTTTGGAGCGGGTTGTGTTGGGTTTCGCAAGCCACTCACCCTATATATATCTATGATATATAATTTGAATTAATTATAGAGTTGTGTTTTATAACAACAACATTATTCATATACATTTTAAGAGCTCAAAAGAAAAATTCATACATCGACTGGACTTTATGTTTAAACCGAACTATGCAGATCGAGCCTCTTTGGATTTGTTTCCGGTTTGGTCACAGTTTTGAAAATAAAAAACCGTGAAAACCTAAGCAAACCACGTAATAAATATAATCAATTTAAAT